>OU862934.1:21166092-21766092 GCA_917880885.1 Limnephilus marmoratus | reverse complement strand
AGATGTAATGTAACGTCATTGTTGAGACCAGGGTTGTCACAGGTGCAAAAATTTTGACATCCGTGCATGCGGATGCCGATTATTAGAGGTTCATATCTGCAGATGTCTGAATTAACGCGTTTATTCCGCATTTGCGGATGTGAACATCCGTACCACCCCTGGTAGGCCTCTTCTATATCAAAATTTTCTTATCAAAGTTTTTTTTATGGAAGAAAGCGATATAAATGGTAATACATACCAATAAAAATGATGCATGAAGTATTTATTCTCTAAGATTTTGGTATTCTTGGACCAAACCTACGAAAAGTACCAATTGTTCCAGTATTGGGACAAATTTCCAACGACTCCAGATACTAATATCTACAGCCTGTATGTCGGACGAATATCTATAGCTCATATGTTGAACTAATATCTACGAACTTCAGAGTGTTGACTAATATCTACAGAGCTAAGGTCGGACGAATATCTATGACGGTCCCAGTGGTGACTAATATCTACAGAGCGTAGGTTGAACTAATATCTTCAGAGCGTAGGTTGGACTAATCAGCTAATTGTGTCCAATAATAATTAAATATTTTTGCCTGAACTTTAGTAAATAAGATAAAGTTTTTTGGCGATGATTTGTGTCCCAAATTGGTAATTTCTAAATTAAATTTACGCCCATCAAAATGTTTGTCATTTGACTGTCCTAGAACGGGAGACCTTCCTAGTTGGACAGTCAAAGCTTCTTTGTATTGATGTATTCTCTATAACAAATAAACGTTTTATTATTATTATTATTATTATTAATAGTCCGATATTAGGGAATTTTACATACATACTTACATAAATTAAGTTTTTTAAACTGCATACGCAATATTACGTTATTCCAATATGCTATGCATAATTGCAAATCCAACCTCTGCCAGTGACTCCAGATACTAATATCTACAGCCCGTATGTTTGACGAATATCTACAGCTCATATGTTGAACTAATATCTACGAACTTCAGAGTGTTGATTAATATCTACAGGGCGTAGGTTGAACTAATATCTACAGAGCGTAGGTTGGACTTATCAGCTAAATGTGTCCAATAGTCCGATATTAGGGATTTTTACATACATACTTACATAAATTAAGTTTTTTAAACTGCATACGCAATATTACGTTATTCCAATATGCTATACATAATTGCAAATCCAACCTCTGACAGTACTGTAGATATTCGTCAACACTTTGGTTCTCGTAGATATTAATCAACAGTTTGAGCTGTAGATATTCGTCAAAACTTTGGTTCTCATAGATATTAGTCAACAGTTTGAGCTGTAGATATTTGTCAACACTTTGGTTCTCATAGATATTAGTTCGATTTTTTCAATTTTTGGAATTCCTGTAGATATTAGTAGGCGCCTCCATTTCCAACTTCTCAGTAAATTATTCCCTAGAGAAGAGCTGATTAGTACTTAGAATTACTTAATCATTTATGATTGCTCCAAATAAAGACTAAGGTCCAGGGATTTATTTTGTATCTTAACATTAAAAAAAAAAGAATAGCACTATACTTCTTTTATTATAAAGTATATATAAATTATTTTATAGAAATGAAGTTCTTAAGATTACATAGAATACCTACTGACAATACTTTTGCTGAAGTTGAATCCATTAAATTTAATTTATCAAGATTTCTTAGAGAACGCACTAGTGCCTGCGTTTCAACAGAAAATCAAATTTAATCAATGGAATTACAAATTTAAACAATAGAATTTCGAATCTAAACAAACAATTTCAAATCTAAAGAATAGAATTTCAATTGTAATTAAAAGAATTCCAAATTCAAATGATAAAATTCAAACCGAATCAATGGAATTTCAAATCTAATCAATAGAATTTTAAATGATAGAATTCGAATCTAGTCAATAAAATTTCAAATCTAAATAATAACATTTCAAATGTAAATAATAGAATTTTCAGGAGGAAATTGAACTGATTCATGCGGCAGTAAAAGTATTGTCACAATTTATTTATAAAAAAGCCAGCCTATTTCGTAATACATAACTATTATCTCGTGTAAAATGTATAAAAAACAGCAAGTTTGTATGTGTTTGCAAAGGTTATTATTAAATTCATAAATTACAAATTCGCTGTACATGTTGTTGTTTTGTTGAAGATGTTGCTGTGGTTTTAAATGTTGTTTATGCATGACAAAATGATGAGAGTTGCGTCATCATTGCGGGACTCGGCGCACGGACGACGCGGTGCAAGTTTGAGCATTTTTGACACCGCCGGCAAAACGTATAACCGTGTATAAAAAATTTTAAAAAAATCTAATTCGTCATTTTGAAAGACAACAGTTTCAAAAATTAATCAGAATATAAAAAGATATCGATAGAAAAATTTCGTAAAATACAACCTTTGTGCCGATAAGATGGTTGGTTATAATAATACTGATAGATAAAGACAGATAGCATTATATCAAAATGGTAGATCAATTTTTTTTAATTGCATTTCAAAACGCTGTACTGATAAAAAAGCAGTATATTATCAATCACAATCGTGCAATTGTAACACGCATGTATCAGAGTTGTGTGTAATGGTGTTCAGCAATTAGCAGCTTACGCAAATTGCATCGTAGAGCCAGTCAAAAAACTAAGAAGCGACAAAAAAATAAATTAAAACTTCTCAGATTCTTATTGCGTTATAGAATCTAGAGTACAGCCCACATTTTAAAAGTTACGGCACTCTGAAATTTGCGATAAAAAAAATTAAAAATAAAACACATTGGATTCTTAGAATTCTCATTGCGTCATAAAGCCCGGGAGTACAGCTCAAATATTTTAAGCTGCGGCTTACTGAAGTTTGCAATATAAAAATATTAATTTAAAAAAAGGGTGGTCGTCCTGGTGCGTCCGAAAGTCCGTTCGCGACGCCGATTTTAGTAGTGATAACAATATTCATTGTAATAATAATAATCATTAATAGTAATAGTGTGTAGTAGTAAATGTGTCGAGTTGAATCCGGCGGCACTACCACTACTGGCGGTCTGTCGCGCGCAGCTTCTCTTCCACGGCGTCCTGGGAGGCCTCAGACAGGTCGGTCGCCTGGATGTATTTCTGTACGCCCACCAGGGACTTCTTCAGCGCGTCGAAAGAGCTGGAATGAAGAAGAAAAATACAATCAGTAAAAATGAATTTTGGGAGCATCAACAAAAAATTCAACAATCAAACTTAGCAGGAAATCAATTTGGGAGGCAGATATGGGTACTGCCGCCACGGGAATCATTTATTGGAGTACCACCACCTCTGCAATAGGTTATCCCAAGTGGTTTGCTACGTTTGGTGTATTAGCAAGGGCGCCTGGGTTTATGGGGTAAGGTTTGTACGAATTTTGGCGGCGATGCCCACCAACTGAAGCTAATGTAAAAAAATCAGTGGTCTGTCATCTTTGGGGATGCTGCGTGGAGGGTCTATTTGAGACGATCAGCACAAGAGTGAATTGGGCTATTGTGGCTTCTTAGATATGACAAAAATATATTGAAAAAAAGATGTTTTCGCTGATTACGAATTTTTGAGGGTTGGGCCATTATTGGGCTGTGGATTTATGAAAAGGAAAATGAGTGAGGGGTGGGTGGGAATCTGAACCCATGGCAGTGGTTGCCCTCGTTGGTTATCCAATAGATGGTTCTCGGGGCGAAACCAGCCTCCCAAACTGATACTCTATGTGTGATATGAAACAGTGAAAAGAGATGGGGAAGAGGAAGATCGGGAAACCTGGCTATTCAGATCTGGACACGAAATGTGGCTAAGACTATATCAAGTAACATTGTCATCAAATGGCCAATCACCACCATTCTGTTTTATACATTTGAAAGGTTAGGTTCGTTTCAACTTTTGAACAAATTGTGAGTAACAGAAGAGGACAGCTATCATTTTACAATTTGATAGAAAGTTGAAAGACACCTGGAATAGGCGGTTTACGGGAACCTTTCAAAGATTATATAAAAAAAATTATATGAATACCACACAAGAATCCCAACCGTCTGAATCCTGTGAGACTATGATATCCCAAATTTGAGGTTTGTTGCAAGGCTGAAGGTAATGGGATAGAGGAGGGTGGGGAAGTGTTATACACCACACAAGAGTTCCAACTGCCCGGAGCAAGTGGGACCACAGCATTCCCACTGAATAGACAATTCACACTAGAAATGCCTTCCATGTAGATTTGAATGGAAACCAATGTCGTCAAATACCTTTTGGTTCTAGCGCATTTAGCAAGCGTTCCGTCTCTCGCACTTCATGATGTTGCATATCGCAATCCTATGTAAATTTAATAATGATGAAGAAATACATGTTTCAAATTATAAATTTATGACTCGATTAGTCAGACTTTTGGATCACATAGTTTCTTGTGTTATTCTTTATTCTATGGACATTTCAATTCTGAATGGTTGTCTTTGTAGCAGAGCGATACTGAGAGTATCTTCTGATTGGCCATTTGATTACAGTTGAATTACTCCTAAAATAATATGTTGTATTTGATACAAACTCAATGTGGTTCGATTAAAATTGGCTAAAGTCAAGTTATTCAGCGTGAAATGATGAAGTAGTCTTACCTGGAGTACAACATCTTCTTCTTGACCTTGGCGGTGTCGGGGCACCAGGACATGAGGAACAGCTTCTGCTTCTTGGAGCTCTCCGAGGTGCCTTGGCACTGGTGCATGTACTCAAAGTCAAACAGCCCATATCTGGAACAATAACACACACAACTCTTAGAAAACTCTGGCTTACTTCTGTGCGACACAAACACCTTCAATATCATTGTAAATCGGAAGATAATGAGATATTATGCTAAACCTTAGTTAGGCATGGAGTTATTGAATTTTCAAGTAGACGTAACGTTACATTATAGATTTTTAGAGAAAAGATTAACAAGAAACTTCAATTAATAAAAAGATATTTTTGGAAAAACCTCTAGCTCTAGCGATTCCGTATTTTTTGTGGGATCGTTATTGGATAACGGACGTTATCTCCTATCAGATTTGTGTGATTTTTACATGTTTACTGTCACATATCTTAGTTATGATCGATTTTAAACACGAATTCCCTCAAGTATGCATGATTATTTATTCATTTAATGTACGTTGTACATAGAAAAAGCAAACAGCCATAAAAATCACACAAATCTGACAGGAGATTACGTACGCTATCTAATAATGATCCAAAAAAAATACGGAATCGCTAGGCTGGGTTTTTCCAACCCTGATTGAGGTGTTGACTAATAGGGAATTCTGCAATGGATTATCTGCAATAGATTGAGGTGTTGACTATTGGGGAATTCAGCAACGGGTTGAAGTGTCGACTATTAGGGAATTCAGCAACAGATTAGGGAATTCTGCGAAGGATGCCCATTAGGGAATTCTGCAACTAATTGAAATGTTGACTATTAGGGAATTCTGCAAGTATTGACTATTGACAATTAGAGAATTCAGCAACAGATTTAGGTGTTGACTATTAGGGAATAAAGCAACAGATTAATGTGACCACTATTAGGGAATTCTGCGATGGATTGATGTGCTGTCATTAGGGAATTATACAACGGTTGGCAGAGCGTGGCGTGAGTTTATAGTGAGGGTAGGCAGTATGAAAAACAGCAAAATTAATTGAAATAATTTAATGTGGTAAGTTTTCGCTCCGGCATTATTTGGGATCATTTGAGTAACATCAAATATTCAAATAACCTTTTTATTTTGCTTATTACAAACCAATTCATTATTGGATCACAAAGTTACCATATTTTTTCCACTCCATAATTTTGATAATGTACAATTTTAACAATGAGATGAGGTAGAAGAAATTGAGGATGCCCGAGGAAGACTTGGCACGATCAAGTGAATCAGATACTTGAGTTGGGCCAAGTCAAGAGTCAGAATAATACAAGATGTATGAGACGATGTATGAACGTGAAAGAGGCAAAAAGTGTGTGCCAAGAAAGGAGTGTAAGGAGAATATGTGACGCAAATGTGAATGGTAGAAGAAATCGGGGATGCCCGAGAAAGATTTGGCACGATCAAGTGAATCAGATACTTGAGTCAGACCAAGTCAAGAGTCAGAATAATAGAAGAGTATATATGAGACGATGTATGAATGTGAAAAGGGCAAAAAGTGTGTGCCTAGATCGAGTTGTTTGGCGGTCCGTTCTCTCTGCGTACCCCTGCGGAGAAACGGCGTGATGGTTAGTAAGTTATTTCGATACTAAAGTTGAACTAGTTAATAGAGGTACCGACAGGTGTCACTGATTGACATTGAATTTGTCCCCAGAAGCACTGTCTAAACACTAACAACAAAAAACTAACCCAAAGGCGTCATCACTTGAAGGCACACACGTACATAACATTCTGCGAATATAGTAACATTGAATGATCTACTATGACGTTGGCGGTACTTGAGTAGTCTTAGTTAATACTTATGCCACGTTGACACGAATGCCCAATGTCCAGTGATGTAAGCTCCTGATGGTTGGTGAATTGACATTTACCTGCATTCTCCGGTGCCTCCCTTCTGCAGGTCTTCGAGGAACTGGTCGTACTCGGCATTCCTCTCTCCGACCACCTCCACGTCTATCTGCTTCTCGTCACGGATATAGAACACCACGTAGCGGTGCTTCTTGTCCTTCTTGATCTCCTCGTACGTGGTCTTGCAGATGTCAGATACTGTTACTCCGGAAGCCTAGAGAAATAACACACACAATTAACACACTTCATTTTATTTTTACACAGGGTATATTATACGATGTTCCACATAACATACGAAAATTACAGCACCAACATAATTGTACATAATGTGTAGAAAAATGGAAGACAGGTTTATGGCAAGGTACTGTTTAATGTACAATTTATTTTATGTACTGGCATTTTTGAATGCTGGTCACACCAGAAAGACTAGATGTAGTTCCAAATGCTACCGCAAAATCATTCCGTCCCGAATTGTCCTGGTGTTCACATGCTTTGCCATATCAGATTGCTAGCTTATTTTATTATGTTTTCCCGCACTCTAATGCTGGGGGGGAGGTATATGGCAAGGTACTGTTTAATGTACAATTTATTTTATGTACTGGCAATTTTGAATGCTGGTCACACCGGAAAGACTAGATGTAGTTCCAAATGCTACCGCAAAATCATTCCGTCCCGAATTGTCCTGGTGTGTACAGCTATCAGATTTAGTCCCGTAACTTTCTGATATTTAATATTGTGTCGCGATTGTGTTTAACTATTATAATAAAAAGAGAATCTATCACATTATTCTAATCATTTATTTAACTCCCGTGACACATATGGAAGTGTTGATTTGGTAAGAAAAACACCTTTCCGTAGGTTCTATTGTATGAAGATCACTCTTGATTTCAAATAATAAAACACATTATTATTAATTCCAACAATATTAATTAATTTTGCAACGGTTTTCCGATAAGCAAACAGTCATCCAATCAATCAATTTTTAGACAGCGGGAGAAATGTAAATGACGAAATATATGTATGTTAAGAATTCAACTGATCTGTATTGTCTGATTATTTCGATCATTTTTATAATATGGAAGATTTTCTGGGCAGATGGAGCAACAAATCGCACGAGTAAACATTTTGAAACAGTCAGCCCAAGTAAGGGAACGTACCCATACTACGTGACACTTTTAGGGGGGGGGGGGGGGGTCTTCAAAAGGTCACGCTCCATACAAATGAGCGGCGGGTTCCTTAGGATTTTGGTCACCGGGGGGGGGGGTTAAAAATTGCAAAAAGTTGGTCACGTAGTTTGGGTACGTTCCCTAAGTACAGTCGATTCCACTTAATTGGGGCACAACGAGACCCAAACAAGCGGCTGTCCCAAATAAGTGGTTATCCCAGATAAACACCTCTGCCATAGGTCACCCCAAGTGGTTCGCTATGTTTGGTGATTTAGCAGGGGTGCCCGGGTTCATGGGATGAGGTTTGTCTAGGTCTTGGAGGTGGACAACCAGGACATACTGAACCCCAGATTCCTACCCACCCCTTAAACTCTTTTCCTTCCCAAAATTCTCCTCTCCTTTCTTTCCTTAAAAAAAAACCTCCACACAGCATCACCAAAGATGACATAGACCCTGAGGGAAATTATTTTCCTCAGGGCCTCCTGAGTGGAGCACATGTAAAAAAAAGGCAGCTGTCCCAAATAAGTGGTTGTCCCAAATAAGCGTCTGTCCCAAATAAGCGGCTGTCTGAAATAAGCGGCTGTCCCAAACAAGCAGCGGTCCTAAACAAACCATTGTCCCAGATAAGCGGCTGACCCATATAAGCGTCGGTCCCAAAGAAGCTGTTGTAATAAGCATCTAGGTGTATGCATTCCAAATTGGGGTACGCTTTGCATCTGAAGAAAGTTGGGGGAGTTCAGAAGTCACCAAGCACAGCTAAAGGCAATTCAAGCAAAGTTTTGACACAGAGTGATTGTTTTTCACCAGAGCCATACTGAGAATGTATCTAACTAACTAACCATCACGCCATTTCCCCGCAGGGGTAGGCAGAGAGGACGGACCGCCAAACATCCCGGTCTTGGCACACATTCCTCGCCTCGTTTACATTCATACAACGTCTCATACATTCTCTTCTATTATTCTGACTCTTGACATGGCCCGACTCAAGTATCTGATTCACTTGGTCGTGCCATGTCTTTCTTGGGCATCCTCGACTTCTTCTACCATTCACATTTGCGTCATATATTCTCCTTACACCCCTTTCCTCGTTCATTCGCTCTACATGCCCAAACCATCGGAGCGTTCCTTTCTTGATCTTACTCATCACGCTTACATCAGCCTTGCATTCTTTGCAGATTTCCACATTTCTCACACGATCATACATGGTTTTACCACACATACGCCTCAGGGATCTCATTTCTACAGCGTTCAGTCTACTTTCATCCTTCCTCTGCCAGTTCCATGCCTCACTGCCATACATCAGGGTAGGTACCAGTACTCCATTATGGACGGCTAGTTTCGCGTCTTTGGACAGTTTTTTGTTGCTGCCAACGGCGTTCAGTCCTCCATTAATTGTATCTACCACCATAAATATATTCAGTTCCCTCGGAAGTTACATAGATACAATATGTGCATTTAATTTTTTATACCAGATCATCAGAAATCTTAGGAGAAAAGATTGATTCATTATGTATTAATTAAGTTATTTTTTTAAAATAACTGCACTTTTTAATTGGATGAGCTCTGTTGGCCATTGAGTTCACTGAAAAGGTAATCTGTAGAAGTGTGATCTGCACCGATTTAGAGTAAAACTGATATCGTAAATTAAAAATACTCTCAGCGTATCACACTGGTGAAAGACCACCGTTTAGAATTGAAACGTTGCTCGAAATGACTTTATTTGTGTTTGGTGACCAGATCTGAATCGCCAGGTATTTCCCAACCTTCCTCTTCCCATCCATATCCTTCCTTTCCACTTTCTTCAGTCTCAGTATGTAGGTGTGCAACGCAGTGTTTTAACCTTTTAAATCACAAGAGACCATAATTGTCCCAGCTCAACAGGTCTCATAGAAGTCGTTGTGTCTCCCTTACTATCATAGTGCGAAATATGTTCTAAACGATATTGGAAAGAGAAAAACACGCTATAAATTCAAATCTAAAAGTTAACCACAAAATAACTAAATGTACACCTTTATGAAACCAAATTTACTGACAGCAATTAGAAAAAAAAAATTATGAAACTTTGTGAATTTTTTAAAAAATTATTTTTACATGAAACCACAAAAAATGAGGTGACAATAACGTTTATAATCATTTGTCTAAAAAAAAAATGCTTTTTTTTTCATTATTTTAAAAAATGTTAGGTAAGGCCTTTTTTTAAATAAACACTTTCGCTTCACAAATATAATATCCCGTGATATTTCACCGGTCTGCGCTAGTTGGTATTATTTTTTATGAGATTTTATGCGTTTTTCTAAGGATTTTTAATAATAAGGCAGTGGTCAATGATCCTGAATCATTTTTTTAATAAATATGTTCACTTCACAAATAAAATATCCCGTGATATTTCTCCGGTCTGCGCAAGTTGGCATTATTTTTATGAGATTTTATGCGCTTTTCTAAGGAAGCTTAATAATAAAGCTATGTCAATGATACTGAAGCATTTTGTTCATAAATACTTTCAGCATGATACTTTGACGACCTCCGTAGTCCAGTGGGTAAGACTCTTGACTCACAGTCCGGAGGTCGTGGGTTCGAACCCGGCATGCGCAAATAAATTTTATTTGATTAATTTGTGTGATTTCACAATTAATTCATTAAAAATAATATATAGTATATTTGCGGCATGTTCCAGAGTGGAAGATACTATCAGTATCGCCCTGGTGTAAGACCACCATTCAGAATTGAAACGTTGCTTGAAAATGGCTTTAGCCGTGTTTGGTGACCAGATCTGAATAGCCAGGTACTTCCCAATCCTCCTCTTCCCCACCTCCTTCCCCTCCCCACCTCCTTCCCCTCCCCACCTCCTTCCCCTCCCCACTACCTTCAGCCTCACAACATACCCCAATTGGGGATGCCATAGTCTCACTGGCTCCAGACGGGAGCAGTTGAGATTCTTGTGCGGTTATTCAGTGTAAAAAAAAAAAAAAGCATATCCCGTGATTTTTCACGGGTCTGCGCCAGTTTGTATTATTTTTACGAGAATTGAATCGCTTTTCTAAGGATGTTTAATAATCAAGCTATGTCAGTGATACTGAAGCATTTTTTTTATAAATACTTTCAGCACATCCCGTGATTTTTCACGGGTCTACGCCAGTTAATATTATTTTTACGAGAATTTATTCGCTTTTGCGTAAAGAGCCGTCCATTCAATTCATAAGGCTGAATTATTAAGGTGATGCACTACTATGTAATACAAAATCATGTGAATTTGGTGTGAAAATAAGAACGCTTAAGATTTTAAATGCTTTAATTAAATACTGCGAGTAGAACACACATCTGCTTTCGAAGTAATCAAGTATTTTTTTTTAGTCTTTTTAAAGCCCAGGCCTATAAAAAAAGCTTTCAAGTTCAAAATCTCCTACTTTCGAACCCTTTTCGTTTACGGTTTTATTGTATAATGTGGAAAATTAGATTCTTTACAAAATGATCGTAAAACATTTAAATATTTGTGCCTGAGCTTCGCAAAATAAAAACAAAATACGCGCTTTTCGGCGATGTTTTTTCTTGAAAAAATCAAAACGGCGACTGGTGTTAAGACTCCGCAACCGGTCTCGAAAAGAAAATATGAGAGATACGAAATTACGAATGTTAGAGGAGAGCGCTAACATTTACAGCGACAAAATCGATGCGAAAATTGCGAAAATGTTTAATAAAACACGACTCGTTTAAAATAGAGCAAAAATCTCGCAGGCATCGTCTTGAACAGCATTTAAAGAAACACTGTGATTTTTTTCACACATAAACTTGTAAAATAACTGAAACAAACGTGTTTATAATAATTTTCGTAGCAAACTTTTGCGATTTTTTTCGATCGAGGGAATTTTATGTAATTTGCGTTTCTGCGCGGGCAATGTCTAGATATTATCTTCAAGAATAACATATATTTTTTTAAGAGCTGTAAAACTTTTTTTTAAGAGATATTTTAAGGTTGCGGGCCCTTAAACGCGGATTTTAACCCTTAATCGCCATCCTACATAAGGAGTGTTATTGTTAGCTGTAAGTTTCCGAATTTTACACGACGTGGTGCACGGCCTCAATAATTTAATGTATAATATGTTTCATGACTCTTGGAATCCAGGCCACATCAGTTAGGCCACATGTCCCGAATGATAGTACCTACTATCTATAAGAAACAAGAATAAAAATGTGTACAACAGCGACCGCGTGTTACTTGAAGAATGGGGGTTATTTTTGGATCTACCCCCCCGAACGAAAAAGCACATGGCCGGTGGCTGCAACAACCAACGACTAAAGGCTAGACGATCTGTCGCTGCCAATGCACACACAGATTGCGTACATGATTGGGATGGCGGAATAGCAGTCAAAATACTTTAATTAGTAATTTAATGTACGGATTGCGAAAATCGACCCTTTGGATCAAAAAGTCACTGTAGATGATTTTTGAAACGAAAACATCTTTATCATGTTGTGATTTGAAGCTCAATGAAACGAAAAAGAGACAAACACATAGATCTATAGAATTTAGCCTGCGAGAGAATGAATGTATAATCGGTCTCCTCTTTGTGCGGTGCTTCGTAGCCTCCCCACTCTTGTCTACTGTAGTTTTCTAAAGGTTTCACTTTTACCGCATATGATATATTTTTTTACATTAGCTCAACCAAAGCTCAACACAGGAGGTCCTGAGGAAAATAAATCCCATTATCTTTGGGGATGCTGTGTTGAGGGTCTTTTTCAGGAAATGAAGAAGAGGAAGTTTGTAGTAATCTGAAGTCAGTGTCAGATGTCTGAAGTCAGTGTCAGATGGACGCATGAATCTATCCCTCCAACCGTGGTGCAAGGCGATGTTCTGAGAGAGTCCCGCTGTAGAGATCAAAAGGTCCAAAGGCCCAATCAGTCTCTCCCGATCATACCTGCCACGCCCAGCGCACCAGCCGCCAAGATCCAGACAGACCTCACTCCGTGAACACGGACACCCTTCCAAGTCACCAAACCCAGTGAACCACTTGGGGTATGGCAGAGGTGTTGGTTATCCAATAAATGGTGCCCGGGCCCCAAATTAAACATTGGTCGGGAGCGAAATAACAAGCAACATATCCCAGATTGGGAATTCACTGGTTCCGGTAAGTCGGGAATCTTGTGCCGTATAACCAACTACTTTCTTTTTTAAAATTTACTAATATTACAATTAGCTGCCCATTTACGACAAATCAACGATTACATTTTTCACAAAAACACAAACATTTACTAAACAACAAAAAAAACACATAGTTTTAAAACTATCAAAAGACAATAATAAAACGTCCCCAACACAGAACAACTCTAATGCTTCTCTACTTCGATGGAAACTTGTAATCTGAAGAAATTATTGCAGCACGGAAATTACAAATTATTTGGTCCTTCGAGCCGGATCATATTTTTATAAACACATATTCCTTTTTTTTAATACTGACATAACACAGGAGGCCCTGAAGGAAATAATCAACTATGTAATCTTTGGGGATGCTGTGTGAAGGTTTTATTATGTCTTTTAAAGTTTTAACGATTAATTAAATACATATTTAAATATAGTTTTTATATCGGTCTACCGAGCATTGTTGTGTACGTCCAATACGCAAAACCCGCACCCAATTTGATATTTGAAGGGACTTGCGAGTCGAATAAATGGATGACGCTCAATCTACCTGCTGCGGAAGCTGCCTCCACGCCATTTGGGGCGAGTGGCGGTGTTCCGTTCAGGCAAATCTAGTACTACTGCGTACTACTGTTAGCGGTTAGATTTGCTACTTTAAGCTGGTAAACACGCACACACGGTGAAATTGTGGCAAGGGATATAATATACTATGCATATGGGTGATGAAATGGTAGCAATGGATATTTGGTAAGCGATGGAATGGTGGCAAGGGTTATTTCGATGAAATGGTGGCAATGGATATTTGGAGGGTGATGAAATGGTAGCAAGGGATATTTGGAAGGTGATGAAATGGTAGTAAGGGATATTTGGAAGGTGGTGAAATGGTAGCAATGGATAATTGGAAGGTGATGAAATGGTAGCAAAGGATATTTGGTAGGTGATGAAATGGTAGCACGGGACTTTAGGGTTGGTGGTGAAATGGGAGCAAGGGATGTTAGGTTGGTGGTGAAATGATAGAAAGGGATATTAGGTCGGTGAAGAAAGACAGAAAGGGATATTAGCTTTGCAATAAAATGGTAGCAAGGGATATTAGGTTGATAAAATGGAAGCAAGGTATAGAGATTAAGTTGGTGGTGAAATGATAGCAAGGGATATTAAGTCGGTGACGAAAGACAGAAAGGGATATTAGCTTTGCAATGAAATGGGAGCAAGGGTTATTAGGTTGATGAAATGGCAGCAAGGTATAAAGATTTGTAGGATTATTATGGGTGAGTGATGAAATTGCAGCAAAATGAGATTTTTACGTTGGTCAATTAATAAAATCAATGAAGCAATGGTAAAAATAAAGCAAGGAACGCAAGCAAAATAATGGATGAAAAGCGAAACAAATTTAAAAAGGGACAACACGATACTAGCATACGGGTACAACAACAAAATGCAATGGTTAGACAATTCTATATTATACGATATTCAACTATAAACGAGCTTGCAAATGCAGGATATTATATCAAAATGCTGCAACAAGCAAAACACAACTAAACAAAACATAAAATACGAAATGTTACACAAAACACAATATTTTAAGATAAAACTATACGAGATTGTCGGAATAAATTAAAATCCACTAGGGCAGGGTTGTTTCATCTTCAAATCAGACCAGACTCTCGACTCGCACGGCGCTCGTCTGTCGCGCGCCCGAGTCGAGATACTACAGAGACTCCATGGTTGAGTGCACGTATCAAGGGAAATGAACGCCAACATTTTTGTACGAAATTGTTAAGGCTCTGCAACCGGGCCCCAAAAGAAGAAGATGGAGAGATACGAAATTACGAACGTTAGAGGAGAGCGCTAACATTTACAGCGACAAAATCGATGCGAAAATTGCGAAAATTTAATAAAACACGACTCGTTTAAAATAGAGCAAAAATCTTGCGGGCATTATCTTAAACAGCATTTAAAGAAACACAGAATTTTTTCATACATATAACTTGTAAAATAACAGAAACAAACGTGTTAATAATAATTTTTGGAGCATACTTTGCGATTTTTTTCTATCGAGGGAATTTTATATAATTTGCGTTTCGGCGCGGGCAAAGTTTAGATATTATCTTCAAGAATAACATATATTTTTTTAAGAGCTTTAAAACTTACCGTGTTTAAGGGACATATGTAATAAATCGGTACAAATCCAGGTTGCGGGCCCTTAAGGCCAAGTGTAATCATTTTTTAATTTGAAATAATGATTATATTATTACGCAAATCGATAAACATAATGTTTTTAATAAGAAAAATATTTTTTATACATTTTTAAAATTAACATAGGCTTAGCATTTATCAAAACCAAATCAGAAATACGACCTTATTCTGACCATTTTTCGTATGTTTTAAAAAATATTTTTAATTGCTGAATATCCTCAAAGTATACCTTCAGGGGTTTTCTTTAAAACCTCGTAAAGGAATTTAAAGAAAAATAAATTAATATGTTTTTAATTATTTTTTTCATAAACACCAATTTTCGTGTATTTTTAAACGCTGATAACAAATCTTCGGATTCGTTTATTTAAAAAAACGTTACGATAAATTGTTGGTATTATATTTTTCCATTTTTTAAAGACAATTTTATAATTTAAAACTTCAATTTAACAATGAAAACCGAGAACTTTAATTACTAGCAAAAGCCCTCTGTCGTGTGGCGCCCATTTATCTTTCTGTTTACGGCAAGATTTGAAACTAAAAGCTTTTTTCAAATTATTTCAAAAGATGGCAGTAATCAATCGCGGTGAGAATCGAAGATATTATTATGTTCATTTTTGGAGAGACAATTTCATCCATCTGCCTATACATGCAGGTACCTATTCGTTTTATGGTATGATTTGTGCATGGTGTTTTACCATTTGAGAATAATTGTGCATGGTCAATGGTGTTTGACCATCATAAACGATAATAAATCAGTAGGTATAGAATCTCTGTCTTGACACATAACTCCGTGCTAACAATTAATTCTGACGAATTCGACGGAAACATAAAATGTGATCATGATCCGTTGTTAGTTTTTTACGGGCTTTTTTGTAGGTTTCAAAGGACATTTTGAAATAGATGGATTATAAAAAAAAGTTTTTGGTGGACTGATTTTTTAAAGTTTCTTGATGTGTAATGGCTTAGTACGATAAAAAGTTATAAATGTACATATTTATATTTTTGTTTGTGGTTTTATCAAATAGGTCCATAGTTAGGTACCTATTGTCCTAATACAATCCTTATTTGTATGTACCTACATTAAGTTTTAAAAAAAATTTTAAATTTGAATCAATCACACATTTCGGTAAATTAGAGTTAAATTTATTTACATTTCCTCATAATTTTATTTGCTTTGGTATTATAAAAATAATGAAAATAGTGAAGAACAGGACGTAGTAGGTAGTTACTCTCAGTATCGCCCTGGTGTAAGACCACCAAACAGAATTGAAACGTTAGTTGAAATGGTTTTAGCCGTGTTTGGTGACCAGATCTAAATAGCTAGCTACTTCCCCACCTTCCGCTTCCCCATCTCCTTCCCCTTCCCACTACCTTCAGCCTCACAATATACCCCAATCTGGGGATTCCATAGTCTCATTGGCTCCAGACGGGAGCAGTTGGGGCTTGGGGTTACTTATGGCAGAAGTGCTGGTTATCCAATAAATGGTGCCGGGGCTGCGGCACCCACACCCACCTCCCAAATTTATTGGATAACAAGCAACAAGAGGTTCACTACGTTTCTTGACTTGTTTGTGATGTCACACTAGAGGGAAGGGGGTCCCACAATTTTTTTATATGAATACCGCACAAGAGTGCCATTGAGTCTGCTCCCGTCTGGAGCCAGTGAGATTATGGCATCCCCGATTGGGGTATGTTGTGAGGCTGAAGGTAGCGGGGAGGGGAAGGAGATGGGAAGAGGAAGGTGGGTAAGTACCTAGTTATTCAGGTCTGCAAACACGGCTTAAAGCCATTTCGAGCAACGTTTCAATTCTGAATGATGGTCTTACACCAGGTCGATACTGAGAGTATCACCCACTCTGGAACGTGCCGCAAATATGCTATATATTATTTTCAATGAATTAATTTTGAAATAACACAAACTAATCGAATAAAATTTATTTGCCATGCCGGGATTCGAACCCGCTACTTTCAGATTGCGAGTGAAGAGCCTGACCGCTAGACCACGCCAGCCGTCAAATGTCAAATGCCAAATGTGACGATGCGTGACAGGGACGGGGGGGGGGGGGGTCAAAAAATCATAAAATTCATGTGACGTAATTTGTAGATGGCCCCTTATGAGGTATTCACAATGAAAATAAAAAAGTTACTTTATTCATTTGCGTTATGTAGGTCTATCGCTAGGTATTTATAAGGTCTATAAATATAACAATCTGAATTCGGAAACGTTTTTCGGTCTTTCAACAGGGTCATTTAGGTAACATACCGTGCACAAATAATGCCATTGCCACGTGGTCGTGAGCTTTCAAATGTTTGAGTCTAAGAGTGCGTTTTTCAAAAAGAGAATTCTCATTGATATTTGTTTGTGTCGTAAAAAAAAGAATTTTGAAGTATTTATAGTACCTACGTCAAATGTGCTAAGTACTAATACCATACTTACGGCACGTTCCAGAGTGGAAGATACCAGTATCGCCCTGGTGTAAGACCACCGAACAGAATTGAAGCGTTACTTGAAATGGCCTTAGACGTGTTTGGTGACCAGATCTGAGGTACTTCCCCACCTTCCTCTTCCCCATCTCCTTCACCTTCCCGCTACCTTCAGCCTCACAACATTGGGGATGCCAAAGTCTCACTGACTCCAGACGGGAGCAGTTGGCACTCTTGTGCGATATTCACATAAATGTTTTTTTTTAATCTAAAAAACGGTCAAGGTATAATTTGGGAGGCGGGTATGCAAACGCATCCGTCGCCAAGACCCGGATAAACAACGCCCTTGCAACGAAAATATGAAAGAGAAAAAGTCCCATTTGTGACCGTTATCTTTTTGTATTTTTCTGTGCCCCGTCCTCTTCCTCCCTGCCGCTAAAATATATAAAATACATGTCGTTGTAAAGGACCACCACGTCCAAGTTTTGCTATGGTGATAAAATTAACGAAAAAATATAATTTCATGGAGTTCAGGTAGTAGGACACGTGCGCTGTAGCATCTGGTAGCAACCCGTAGCAACCCTAGCCGCCCGAATCCTGCTGTGACGTGACCACTCGGTGATAGGATGTGTGACATGTTGAAATAAATATTATATTTATTTTTCTAGTGGCATCTTTCGGATTTTAACGAAACTTTTTGAAAACAAAATAATCTCAAAATGAATGATAGAGACCGTTTTGTCCGCCAGATTGCTCTGATGCTGTTTTGTACTAATATTATACCTATTCCTCTTCGCGTTAATATGTCCCCAAATTCTCGCGCGTTCCACGCTCCTTCAGGACGCAATGTACGCACGTAACACGTTCGCGGCGAATTTGCCTCTTCTGAACAAGGTCTAATAATGGCTCATGGCCAATCTTCCTTGTGTCTATTATCTACAAATCTACAGAGAAGAATTTAGTGAATGTACCTACGTAACATCCAGCTAGGGTTAAGTGTACAAAATTTATCAATCTCGAAATAAAACTGTAGATTTGAATTTAAAAAAAAAACGAGCCCACCCAAAGACACTATTCTTTAGATTTAGATAAATGTGACTAGATTTCAACTCGTATAATAATCGTGATATCCGCGATATAATCAGTATAAAGCAACGAAATTAATCCAGAAATAAAAATCGTTGAAAATATAATAAATCAGCGGAGATTTATCCATAATAAAGCCGATGATGGCAACTTGCAAACGGGGGCAAGCCATTTAGCATTTCACGGAAAACATTAATAATTGGACAAAACACACTTTTCTACTGGTGTGCTGCAGTTTGGAAGTGGCGTATGAATATTCTTGCCAAATTTCAAAGCGAAAATATCGCGAGTTTTGGTAGTGGGCGTTCTAAGAATGAAGATTTTGTGACTGGATCCAGCGCAACGATGATTTCAAAAAGAAAATGATTACTGAAGATGGTTTGAAAGGGAGATATGTAAATACGAATGATAGAGTGAGCACGCTAATATTATTAAAAAAAAAACTATTTAAGGGCCTGCTACCCGAATTACTACCGATTTCTTACATATCTCCCTTAAACACGTCAAGTTTTAAAGCTCTTAAAAAATATATGTTATTCTTGAAGATAATATCTAGACATTGCCCGCGCCGAAACGCAAATTATATAAAATTCCCTGGATAGAAAAAAATCGCAAAGTATGCTCCAAAAATTATTATAAAAAAGTTTGTTTCAGTTATTTTACAAGTTATATGTAAGAAAAAAATCACAGTGTTTCACAATGCTGTTTAAGACAATGCCCGCGAGATTTTTGCTCTATTTTAATTGAGTCGTGTTTTATTAAACATTTTCGCAATTGTCGCATCGATTTTGTAGCTGTAAATGTTAACGCTCTCCTCTAACATTCGTAAATTCTATCTCTCCATCTTCTTCTTTTCGGGCCCGGTTGCGGAGCCTTAATAGGCGTAAATCTCTTGGCATCTGAGTTAAGTAACATTTAAAGAAACACAAAAATCTTTTTTATACCTATAACAGTTTCTATGATAATTGGCAAAAAAAGTATGTTTATTTTTATTTTTAACTTTAGGGAACGTACCCATACTACGTGACCAACTTTTTGCAATTTTTAACCCCCCCCCCCCCCCCGGTGACCAAAAACCTAAGCAACCCGCCGCTCATTTGTATGGAGCGTGACATTTTGAAGACCCCCCCCCCCCTAAACGTGTCACGTAGTATGGGTACGTTCCCTTATGAGTAAAACCTCAAATTGTAATATTTAAATAAACGAAGACAATATATTAGCGAAAATCAATAAAAAAATCTGTAAACAGAAAAAGATATGTGCATATCTGGTTATCCAGTCAATAAAATATACGTTAAGAAAATGAAGTGTTGGTAGTTCCTATGGCTTGTTCGCATTGGTCAAGTAGTAAGTCAGAGTAACTTGCTACTTGACTCGCCGAAAAACGTTCGCATTACTTTCAAGTAGAGTAGGTACATTAGTTCCCGCCGCCCGTTGCAAGATGGCGGGCTGTTACACAAAGTAAATACGCTAATTAGCTGACTAATGCTTATTTTAGAAGAGGTGGAAGAATAAATTAGTAAGATGAAAATGAATAAACTATGGACACGAAAAGAGATTAATAGCAGCATAAATAAATAATTTTAGGGTAGCATCTTCTTCGCTCTACCGCCAAGACATTTCCTCGCGCCTACAAATGAACTCTGCTAAAACGGCGGGTTCACGCATGTCAGTGCACAGGGACGCTTGGTGGGGGTCGCTACTCGCCGGAAAAATAGAACGAAATGGATTCTACTAAAGAGCTGACTAAACTACTCTACTAAAATTGTGGTGTTCGGACGCGGTTAGTAAGGCGGCCCCTAGACGATCAATTATAAACTAACTAACTAACCATCACGCCGTTTCCCCGCAGGGGTAGGCAGAGAGGACGGACCGCCAAACATCCCGGTCTTGGCACACATTCCTTGCCTCGTTTACATTCATACAACGTCTCATACATTCTCTTCTATTATTCTGACTCTTGACATGGCCCGACTCAAGTATCTGATTCACTTGATCGTGCCATGTCTTTCTTGGGCGTCCTCGACTTCTTCTACCATTCACATTTGCGTCATATATTCTCCTTACACTCCTTTCCTCGTTCATTCGCTCTACATGCCCAAACTATCGGAGCGTTCCTTTCTTGATCTTACTCATTACGCTTACATCAGCCTTGCATTCTTTGCGGATTTCCACATTTCTCACACGATCATACATGGTTTTACCACACATACGCCTCAGGGATCTCATTTCTACAGCGTTCAGTCTTCGTCAACGATCAATTATATTGCTCAATATTACGAATTGTACAATATTATTGACCGTTTAGGGTTAATATTGAAGATTGCTCAATGATTGGACAAAAGTTTGAGCGAGTTTAATTTTTATTGCACCATATTTTTCCATTGCACTGTGTAGGGTCAGTATTGCACAATATTTTTTCAATTTTTCATTTCATCAACTCGAAAACATTGAGCAGTTCGTTTATTGTGCAATATAATTGGTCGTTTGGATTCAAAGCGCCTTTCAATCTTATAGCACAATAAAATATATTGTACAATGTTATTGTAGCGTCTAGGGGCCGCCTTACTAATATTCTACTCGACTAAAATACTTGCCGTGTGCGAACGGCTCTAAGTCGAAGTATGGTATATTAGCTCAGTTGGTAGAGTTGCGCCCTAAAAGCCGAAGGTCCTGGGTTCGAGATCAATTGAAACTTGATGTTAAAGTTATTTTTGAAGTCGATTTTAGATTTGAAATTATTAAATAACACACAAAAAAATATATAATTTCGTTTCGTGTTTACTTATCCAGGGCGATATTGAAAGTAAACTACAATATAACCTTCATATACAACAAATCACAAATAAAGCTGCTAAAATGTTAGGTTTTATCATGAGAAACACAAAACTTTTTAATAGTATCAACGTCATTAAGCAACTCTACTTTGCCTACGTACGAAGTCATTTGGAGTTTGCGTCAGTTGTTTGGTCTCCATTTTATAAAATCCATACGAACAAAATTGAAGCAATTCAAAACAAATTCCTCAAATATCTTTGTTACAAGTCATATGTAAGATTTAATAATTATGCAGAGGCAGCCTCATACTTTAAAATTGATTCATTGAGTGTACGAAGGCATCATAAGGATGCAATATTCCTGTATAAATTAGTTAACAATAATATTCAATGCCCAGAGTTGCTAAATAAAATTCAATTTAATGTACCTGCGCGTACAACACGCTCTTCTGTCCTGTTCAGGGTTGATCAATGCAAGACAAACTGCAAGCAAAATTCTTGTCTGAACAGACTATGCAATAGTTACAATAGCATATTATCCAAGGTGGACATTTTCAATTCCGAACCTACCAAATATAAGGGGTACATAAAAGAGTATTTCTCTGATGTTCCATGAATATGTTATGTGTCTATGTTTCTATCGTTTATCTTTAATTCTGTTATGATTTGATTTATATGTACAATCTGGCTTCTTATGGTTACCAATGTATTGATATTTTATGTTTTATGTAAATTTTAGTTTTATATACTTAATCTTTTGTTTTATAAAATTTTTGATCTCATACTGCTTTATTATAAATTTATTATTTAATTTTTTTTTATTATGCTGTTAATCAGAGGAAAAGTCACATGGAGGAAATCCATAATTGGTTTTATTTTGGCTATACAAACATGTACAAACTGTAAAAATGTAAACTGTCGATTTCCCGAAAATAAATAAATAAATAAATAAATAAATAAATAAATAATACTCTCTGGAAGCTCCACTCCACGTTTAAAGTTAGTTCTTTCATCGCTGTGGGCGTTGAACTAATATTAAATCTGGGTTCGGCACGAGAACTGAAACATTTATGTAATATAATTTTGTTACAAGACTAAAATATTAATATAAGTAGGTCCTAGATCGTTCAAACAGCAGGTCACAGTAAAGTTGATGTCGGCAATGTGTGAACGAAACCGCAGTCAAATTAGTTTTTCGATATCTCCAAAAATTACGTAGTTATGAGCTTTCAAAGTGAACATTGGTAAAGTGTATGCAATTGTGTCTCGTGACGTCACACGCAGTACAATAAGTCATAATTGGTAGTGCTGGTAGTGATGACACACACTTTTCAGCCGGCCGCAAATATTAAAGATTTGACGGCTCATAATATCTCCGGAACTATTCGTAATTTTTAAAAAATTCTAAAAGTCTGTACGATAAAATTGAAAATAACATGAAATTAGTAATCCGATAAAATTGAAAATAACATGAAATTTAGCTGTAGGAGAAAACCTCGTTGTGTGGCGGTCCTTCCTCTCTGCCTACCCCTGCCGAGAAATGGTGGAATGGTTAGGTTAGGTTAGATTACCTTGTCAAAACTAAAAGTTTGTTGCAAATTCAGAAAAATTTCCACATGAAGACAATATTAGTTATTCTCAATCGAAAAAATGAAACAGGATGTTGTGTGGAGGGTTTTTGTAAGGAAAGGAAGTTCTGGGAAGGAAATAGGTTTGAAGGGTGGGAAGGAATCTGGGTGACAGCGTGTCCAAGAGTGACGGACGTATGAATTCATCCCTTCAACTGCGGTTCAGGGCGATGGGTCGAAGGATTCTGACTGGAGAGGTCAAAAGACCTCCTCAACCAGTCTCTTGATCCGGCCCGCCACGCAGCAGGTAAGCATACACATCGTCCGCCAAAACCTTAACAAATCTCACCCCATGAACCCGGGCCCCCTGCTAAAGTCACCAAACGTAGCGAACCACTTGGGTGACCTATAGCAGAGGTGTTGGTTATCCAATAAATGGCGGTCATATTGAACTGCATCATACTTCGACTAAGAACTATCAACATTGTCAAAGACACAGTCAAATAAATCAGTCGCAATTAGCACAGTGGTACAGCAGCGATCCGGCAAGGCTAAGGTACTAGGTTCAATTGACTCCAGATACTAATATCTACAGCCTGTATGTCGGACGAATATCTACAGCTCATATGTTGAACTAATATCTATGAACTTCAGAGTGTTGACTAATATCTACAGAGCGTAGGTTGGACTAATCAGCTAAATGTATCCAATGGTCCGATATGGGATTTTTACATACATACTTACATAAATTAAGTTTTTTAAACTGCATACGCAATATTACGTTATTCCAATATGCTATACATAACTGCAAATCCAACCTCTGTCAGTGCTGTAGATATTCGTCAACACTTGGTTCTCATAGATATTAGTCAACAGTTTGAGCTGTAGATATTCGTCAACACTTTGATTCTCGTAGATATTAGTTCGATTTTTTCAGTTTTTGGAATTCCTGTAGATATTAGTAGACGCCTCCGGTTCAATTTCTAGATGCGACCGTATTTTTTTCTAATTTTTCTGTTTTATATTTTCGATCGAGAGTTGCTAATATTGTCTTCAGTGATTAAATATTACAATTTGAGGTTATTCATTAAGTTAAAATAAATCTCCAAATTTTCTGCTTTAAATTTACGAAAAATGGTTTTATTTAGAGACCAACGTCTCTAAAAATAATTCTAGTTCCCATCAACACGAGGTGGCGGGAATGGTCTGTATCCGAGCCAACAAAAATATACAGTTAGCATTTGTCCACTGGACAGGTACCTCTTCTAAACATCCAACCCTTTCAGACCTAAATTAAAAATGATTAAAAAATATCTCATACTTGATATTAACACCTTGAACAACTTGTTTTAGAGACATTTAGAGCTTTACAATTGAAGCATTGCATATTAATATCTCGTCGAAACGTGTTCCACTAATAAAAATAGATAATCGGTGAGCACTGCGCGTAGACCGGATTTCGTAGTTTCCGGTCGTTTGGTGTTATTTTCGGGGGTACAAAAGTGGAACCTATTTTTTCGAATCTATATGGGATAGTAAGAATTCTCGACAAATAGATTACAATTTTGAAAATGGCATTTAAAATATTTTTTCTTAAAGGTTTTATATTATAATATAACAATTACAATTTTCAAAATGAAACTGCAAATTCAAAATCAAAAGTTGTAGAGTTCATTGAACCGGGTTACAAACCGAAGCTACAAATGAAATTAGTATTATTAATAGCTATCGCCTGAATGAGTAGCTTTTTTTACATTATCTCCACACAAGAGGCCCTGAACATTAATTAGCCTTAGCTCCACACAAGGAAAAATTCCTCAGCGCCTGTCGTCTTTCGAGATGCTGTGTGGAAGGTCTCTTCGTTGGACGAAGGAAACGGGTATGAGAGGTGGGTAGGAATCTGGGAATCAATGAGTCCAGGAATGACGGACGTATGAATCCATCCTTCCCACTGCGGTGCAAGGCGATGGGTCGGGAGAGTCCGGACGCAGAGTTCAAAAGGTCTCCCTCGCCCGCCAAGCAGTAGGCGGGCAAACGCATCCGCTGTCGAGAACAAGACAAACCTCAACCCTGCTAAGTCACCAAACGTTGCGACCCACTTGGAGTGACCTATGGCGGAGGTGTTGGTTATCCAATAAATGGTTCTCTCGGCGGCGGTACCCATACCCGTCTCCAAATTGACAGCTAAATAGAATACAACGAAAAAAATTACGCGCAAATCCAGTAAATCCAGCAATCCAGGAAATTTTTACTCTCTCCGAATAGAGGGAGTAAAAAAACTATGAAAATCCTTGCATTTTCAAATGCACGTACGGTCCGAGAGGGTTAAGAACTACAATGGAACTGTGTAGGTACTTATCGCCATGGCGAATGACTCGACAGGTGACATTGACCCCCGGATGGGAGAGACGCGTCACCGGTGACGTCAGCTCCCAGACTCAAGGTCGATAATCGAATACATTATTATTTAAATACCGATTGGAACAATGCCCCATCCTTATTTCAAAAGGCGTTCTAAATGTATGCACATCTCTCTTTCTGATTTCAAAAGACGTTCTAAATGTACTCGCATCACTCTTTATGTTTTCAAAGGGCGTTCTAAATGTACGCACACTTTTCGTTCTGTTTTCAAAAATCGTTCTAAATGTACGAACACCTTTCGTTCTGTTTTCAAAAATCGTTCTAAGTGTATTGCCCAACTCTCTTTCTGTTTTCAAAAGGCGTTCTAAATGTACGCACACATCTCTTTCTGTTTTTAAAAGGCATTCTAAATGTGTGCGTATCTCTCTTTCTTTTTTCAAAAGGCTTTCTAAATATATGCCCATCTCTCTTTCTGTTTTCAAAAGGCGTTTTAATGGTTCCATGCCAACTCAGAATCAAGTCAACACAACAACTCTTTGAAAAATCATTAAAAGCTGTGTAAAATATAATTTAAAATAGCCCATAACCCTAACCTAAGGTAATATATTTAACCAATTTTTTTTATATATTTTTTTATCACATTTAATGACTTTTCAAAGGAGGTTTTGAGTTGTCCGGTCACCGTTCTAAATGTACGCACATCTCTCTTTCTGTTACATGACGTTATTTATGAGCAATTTTTTTTTTTTTTTTGCGATTTTAACCCCCCCCCCCCCCACCGGTGACCAAAAACCTAAGCAAACCGCCGCTCATTTGTACCAAGCGTGACATTTTGAAGACCCCCCCACGAACAGGTCACGTAGTTTGGGAACGTTCCCTAAGTTACAAGAGAGCTACCGGCGGCAATACTAGGTATGTAGGATACAATATTATAGCTTCCTTCCGAAAGACGTGTGTTGCATACGAGGAAATTGATTCATACTGCCATTGTGTCCGTTAAATTTACTATCCCCGATGAAGGCACCGTTGTGTCCGAAACTGGCTGGCTTTAACACCAAATAAGCCGTACACAAATTCATTTTAAAAATAGTTTTATATTATCGATGTTTTCTATGACAGCTGCTTTTTTTTCAGAAATTTTAATACACAAAAATTTGGGCAAATGTAAATAATGATATGTCAAATAATGTACTTCAGCCTACAGCTGTATAACGCTGACCGAAACTTTGGTTAGAGAAGAAAAAACGCAACACGGCATAATAACCCAAAAATTAATCATAATCACGATAAAACTTCCATTAATTACTTGCAAAAAGTTGTTGAAGTGAAAACTTCTTTAGCACCGTTGTGATTTAAAACTCAACGAAACGAAAAATAGCGACACTAAAAAGAGACTATAAATCTATAGAATTTAGCCTGCGAGAGTATGAGATCGTATAATCGGACTCTCGCTTCGTAGCGTCCCCATCTTGTCTACTTTAGTTTTCTGAAGGTTTCACTTCTACAGCGTGTGAACCGTACACTTGTATTTTTAAATAAAAAAATTTCAATCGTAAAACATTTTGTTATGGAAACACCATAGAACGCCACGATTACGGCATTGCATTTCAAACCCAACAATATTATATAAAACTTTTAGCATGGAATAAATTTTAAACAATAATTATTTACTATTTTTTCCATACAAAAAGTTTCGAAATAAAACAGCCTAAAACGTTTTGTTCTGGAAAAACATAGAAAAAAAAGCATGACATTGGCAAAATATATGCAGCAATTACGGTGTGGATACAGTCATGCAGCAGTTTAAAACCACTGAATCAATAAAACAAACTAGAAACACCATGTGTAGATTTTAATAAAACCGATGTCGCCACCGACTTAGTACATTTTGTTTGTAGCACATGTTAAAATTGCTTTAAATATCAAAATCTCCTACTTACAAACCCCCTTTCCGTTATGTTTTGATTGTGTAAAGTGGCTAATTAAGTTCTTTGGAAAACGATCGTAAAACATTTGATATTTTTGTCTGAACTTCGCAAAATAAAATATACTTTTGGCGATGTTTTCTTCTTTTTTTACATAGCTCCACACAGGAGGCCCTGAGGCTTCTTCCTACAACATGGATCTCTTCACGACCAGTGTTCATTCCTTCCTCTCCTCGAAAAGACTCTCCACACAGCATCTCAGATGACATAGGCCCTGAGGGAAACTTTCCTCGAGGCCTATGTCATCTGGGATTCTGTGTGGAGAGTCTTTTTGAGGAGAGGAAGGAATGAACACTGGTCTTAAAGAGATCCATGTTGTAGGAAGGACGAAACACGGAGGCCGGCAAATCGTTCCACAGTCGAGCTGTTGAACAGAAGAACGAGCTGAAGAAGCGACCCGCTCTCATGTGACCAATGTCAAACGTGTACATATGTTGGGCGCTCGTTTCGCATTCTCGACTATACACATGATGTCATAATGTGTATAGTCGAGATATCCTCCTCTCCTCAAAAATACCATCCACACAGCCTCCCAGATGACATAGGCCCTGAGGGAAATTATTGCGTGGAGTTCATGTAAAAAAAAAAATACACCGGTGGGTGCCGAAGGGATCAATGATGCTAGTTCCTCGGAGCATCTTCAATTGAAATACCGGTAGAACAAGCATACATCAAAACAAGCGACTGGTATTAGAGGAAACCCGGTCGCCGAGAAATTTGAATATTTTTTATTAATTTTTTATTTACAAAGAGATACATAAATTTTATACAATAATTAATTGCATTGTATTTGATGTATCCCCATAAATAAGCAGGGCTTGTGTGTATACATATATAGGTATTTTATCAAACTGTTGCTGTTACTGTCACTTTTATACCCGCGAATACAGAACGAAAGGGACAACTGCACCTCAGGCTGATATATCTAAATAAAATCATCAAAATCAAGGTTTTGTATTTCCCACTTTTCTTTAATCGTTTAATCGAACTTTCTAGGTCAAATCGAGCCGTTTACTATGATCGATCTTTTCGTGTAACTGGCCCGCTCATTTGGAACAAACTTCCCTCAGCTCTTACTAATATCCAGAACTTGGCAGAATTCAAAAGAGCTTTAAAAACAAACTTATTTAAAAAATCATACCTTTTATGAATTTTAACTCCTTTTCAATCTACTATAATAAGCCATGTTCCTCAAGTTTCTAGTAATTGTTTGGTTTCGATTACCTCCTTGCTATAGTTTTATGTGCACTCTGAATTTGTATTATTTCTAAATGTAAACTGCCTCCTGTTCTATATTAGTATATTAAAATATAAGTGGATAAACAGGTCTTTAAAACACGCGCGATTTTTCGAGCACGACGGCGTAGCCGAGTGCTCGAAATAAAGCAAGTGTTTTAAAGACCAGTTATCCACGAATACTTTACGCTATTTTTTTTTATTGGTACACTTTGAAAACATAAATATTGATATTATTATTAAAAATTTGGAAATAAGAACTATTAATGAATTCGTGATGTGACATCACAATATCTTGTTGTCATGGAAATGAAAAACACAAACATTAATTTGCAATCTGTCACATAAGATTAATAGTTGACATCACAGTTTTTACTAGTTATTGTGTGTTGTAAAATGAGTTCTAACATTGATAATTTAAATACCAAAGTAGAATCGCGGTTAATACCTGAAAAATCCAAAGACGTTTATAAAAAAGAATATGAAAGGTTCATAACATGGATGGAGGAGCAAAACGTAGTAGATGTAGATGAACGAGTTGTGCTTGCTTACCTTCAGAAAATGTCGGAACAGTACAAAGCATCGACTATGTGGGCCATACATTCGAAATTTAATGTCTGTTGAGGATAGATAATTAGAATGTAAACGATGTAAAAAAGAATGTAAACTTTGAATAAAATTTTTGAAACATTTGTAATGTTTTATTTGACGTTTAAAATATTCCTGTCAGATTTATAGTTAAAAGTTGACATTTAGACTACACATTTTGTTGATTTGTTGATGTTGCCATGGTAACTTTAAAAAACGCGCGTTCCATAAAGTGCGATTTAAACACGCTAGAGCGTACTTTAAATGAGTAAAAAAGGGCACCAATCATTTTTTTCTTGTTTAAATGATTCTTGTTGAATGGCACCGTGATGGTTTATCATTATATATTGTCCTGTGCCAAAACAGCACTCACTATTGTTGTTAATATTGTTCTTTAGGAATTGCATTGTATATTTTGTATATTCCTTATTTCACATTATTTAATTAATTTTTTAAGGACTCGTAAGAAACACTGTAGGTTAATTTTAAGTTTATTATAATTAAGCGCACTTGAAGTGAAATATCACAAAACTGCGCTATATAAATACTAAGTTATTATTATTTTCTCCTTTAAAACTGAACGACTTAAAATTTAACGATCTGTAAGTTTTGCCTCATATAAAAATACGCAGTATAGTTTGTATACTTAACGTTTGTCGATGGCGTTCAAATTAGGCGATTTTAACGACTTTTCGAGGGTCCTAACTCCTATAAGAAGTAACTTAAGAAAAAAATAAAAACGTACCGACATGCTAGTGGTCGATATCTATATTACATTAACTTGTTGAGGGCCAGGCTTTTTCCAGAACAACACGGAAATTTCACGATCTTCAATAGAATGTTTTGTGGATTAAATTTAACCTATCGTATATTTTATTAACTGAAACACATTCCTAGAACAATAAACTATTTACCAAAATAACATTACTTGCGTAATTACGTAAATTGATAGGTTTTATGATGTTTTATTCGAGGTACACGCATGTCACGCATCGGCAATGTGACGCGGCCGCCAAAATGACAGTTCGAGATGCCCACAGATAAAAATTATTTTAAAATATTTTGTGGCTACAGAGTGAATGAAATCTTTACCAATACCATAGGGAATGTTGGCGCTAGCCTATGTTTCTGACCTTGTTCTTATACAAATTTTGTACATAGAAGGGTAAAAATCGTAGATAAAAATATATTTTTTTCCCGCATGCGCAAGACCTGCGCACATCCCGCCCGACGGAAAATTTAATATAAATTATTCGGAGTGACCGGCTGCATTGCAGCTTTTTCTATGGTAAAGGGCGATAATAGAGCTAGCGATTCTGACCAAGTTTTTCATACACTTTCTTTATACATTAGGGTCAAAATTGCATTTCAAAGTGCCGCGGCCACCTCTGGGATACCGGGTGCCGAATGGCCCCCAACATATTTGCATTAGTGTCAAAACCCTGATATAAAATTGGGGAACAAGTTTGTATGGACAAAACGCCACCCGGTTGCTTCGTTTTAAGGCGCCGCATCCGCGCTCAAAAAGAAGGAGAGATATGTAATTAATTATGAATATTAGAGGAGCGCGCTAATATTTAAAGCGATAATATCGATGCGAAAATGTTTAATAAAACACGACTCGTTTAAAATAGAGCAAAAATCTTGTGGAAGGCATCTTATGTATCATTTAAAGAAACGTTGTGATTTTTTTCACAACTGTGACTTGTAAAATAACTGAAACAAACGTGTTTATAATAATTTTTGGAGCATACTATGCGATTTTTTTCTATCGAGGGAATTTTACATAATTTGCGTTTCGGCGTGGAACGCGTACAGATATTATCTTAAAAAATTACATGTTTTTTTAAGTGCTTAAAAACTTCAAATGTTAAAGGGAGAGATATGTAAGAAATTCGTTTAGCGGCGATTTAAGAACACATATTTTAGCTTGTGTATTCTTCTTAGGCAAGAAATGGTCAGACTTTTGGATCACAATACACGCCCACTTTGCATTTCTAGTGAACATAAACTGCGAGCTTAAATTAACAATACACTTAAAGACTGCGAGTCACTTTGAATGAATCACTCGATCGACTTTCCCAACTCGCGCAGTACGATAGTAGATTGCTTGCTATTTCATTATTAACCCCTCGGGCCTCAGCCGTAATTCGTCAGAGTCAAAATATTTCCACTATGCAATAAATTCCAAAGAAATGGAATGTTTCTGAACGTATCCGAAAATTAAAAAATGGTTTTGGAAGGTGATAAAATACCCTTTAATAATTTTGAAACTTTGGTTTCATAATGATGTACGTTTTACTTCTTTTGTGGTTATTTTTTTAAATATTTGAATTTAAAGTGTGGTGTTTTCTCTTTCTATGGTATTTTCTCTTTCATATTTCTCACTATGATAGTTTTTGTTTACATTAACTCCAAGCAAGAGGCCCTGAGGAAAATAATTTCCCTCAGGGCCTACGTCATCTTTGAACAAACTGTGAGGATGTTTTTTTGAGGAAGGATTGAACATGGATCTTGAAGAGAACCATATTGTAGGAGGGATGAAACACAGAGGCCTGAAAGTTTTTCCACAACCGAGCTGTTTAACTCAAGAACGAGTCGTAGAAACGACCCGTTTTCATGTGACAAATGTCAAACATAGTTAGGCGCATGTTTCCCGACTGTGCACTAGGGTGTGTCAATTATTTCAACTTTTGAATTCAGAAACGCCCGGGGTCTCAAAAGTTGCGTCTTACAAAGAAAATGAGAACGGCATTTAAATTTATTTAAAAAAAAGTGGTTATTAGCCCGCTAAAATACATTGAAAATAAAAAAACAAACCTAAAACTAAAATTTTTTTTTTTTTTTTTTTAAATAATTTTACCTTTTAACGTTAGTTTGTTATTAAAAAGTGCGTATAGCTGACACAAATGAAAAAAATCAAGTTTATGAATACAAGTGAGTCAACAAGAATACTGATTTTACCCAGAAAAATTGTTATTTTCCTCTTTTAAATTTTTAACAAATCACATACAAAGATCACAAATTATGTTTTTTTTTAAAAAAAGCGTTCTTTGTACCTACTGCAGTTATGGAATAAAAATTAAGTTTGGTACAAAATATAAAATATGAACCCATTGTTTTATTTTTTTTTTCCAAATCACGAAATCTATTTTTTTTTTCATAACTTCCGGCCATTTTAGCGGCTAACAGTGAACAATAATTTCATTTATTTTTACATTTTCGAATAGCTACAGATCATACGAAACTTTTGAGACCCGAGCGTTTAAAAATAAGGCAATTTTTTTCTCTCTATGGAGAACGACACAAGCTTACTGTGCACCGGTTCCGAGGGGATCAGTGACACTAGTTCCTCATCTTCCATTGTAATACCGGTAGAACAAGGACAACATTCCCGCCTGACGCCTGTGCTCTAAAGATTGCAATCCATTCAGAGCCGGATCTACGAAATCTGGCGCCCTGTGCAATAGATACCGATGGCGCCCCCCTCCCCCTACATTTTTATTTTGATTAAAAATTCGTTCACCCCAATTTTTTTATGTAATTTTTTTTTTACACTAATTTATCAAATAAAATCAAGACATATAAAGGGTGTAACTTTTCCAAGGGACCTGGCGGTAGCTCTCACACTCGTTTTTTTTTAAAGAGAGAATCGCCAGGAGCCCTATACTCCGCTAACTAAAATTGTCAGCATTTTGAAAGGCGTGTCGGTTTGTTTAACTCTCTAGAACAAAAATACTGCGCTGTGATTGGTCATTGAATTTGGATTGCACCCATTCGTCGTAAAAGACGGTAAAAGATAAATGGAAAAATAGATCTTAGGTTTAAACTAAATATATGGAATTTGTAAAAAAATTCTGTAACTGACTATAAATCCGTAAGCCGTTGATACCAACCTGATGCGTGCGCATTCTGTTTCTTTGGAAAGTGTTGCTAGAGCGTAATAATTATTTCGTACTATGGGTAATTTTTAAACGATTCAGGGAATATTATAACTAAAATTGAATACAATATTTATTTTATCACGGCGCCCCTTCGGAGTTGGCGCCAGGTTTTTTGCACGTTTTTGAACGTATGGCAGATCCGGCGCTGAATCCATTTGTAAAGTTAGGAGATAGTAAGGGGGATACAACGATTTCTACGAGACCTGTGAGAGTTGTTGCAAAAAGTGAACAAATTAGCCTGACAGATTAAAGCCGGATTCCAACGGAATAAGGTTGACTTGGTTAAATCCTTCAGACCGCAAGGTGTGGACTGTGGTAAGATAATACAAGTTACTTTATCAAAATCAGGTACGCGTTTCTTTATCAAAAGTACCTACTGCGCGATAATTATTCACAATTGCGTTGCCACGCGATTGCTTTAATGAAACGTAAGCGTTTGGTTATGTCATAAAGTCATAAGATTATAAATTATTTACCCAAATAGCAGACCCGTGAAAAATACCGGGATATTATCGATAACTGAAATTTGATATGCTGACAAGAAATCCGAGATTAGAGTCTATTTGTCCATAAAGGACCAGCTGAAGTCCCCGGCGATGCCCGGGCTTTACATAGTTTTAGAAATCAAATGTAGACGGTGACCTTCCTTTGCATACAAATCAAATCCACATCGTCCGCTTGCCAGCCCGCTCGTCCACCACATACAGACATTCTGCTTTATGTATATTACATAATTCAATCAATTTACACAAAACCTTGACAAATTATACACTTAAACCTTTCTCATGAATCACTCTATCTATTGGTGAAAACCGTATGAAAATCCTTTCAGTAGTTTTTGAGTTTATCGCGAACAGATAGAGAGACGCGGCGGAGGACTTAAATTGACAAATTATATACCTAAACCTTCCTCATGAATCACTCTATCTATTGGTGAAACCGCATGAAAATTCGTTAAGTAGATTTTGAGTTTATCGCGAACAGATAGAGACGCGGTAGAGGACTTAAATTGACAAATTATATACCTAAACCTTCCTCATGAATCCCACTATCTATTGGTGAAAACCCCATGAAAATCCGTTCAGTAGTTTTTGAGTTTATCGAGAACAGACAGACGCGGCAGAGGACTTTAATTGCCAAATTATATACCTATAAACTTTCCTCATGAATCACTATCTATTGGTGAAAACCGCATGAAAATTCGTTCAGTAGTTTTGAGTTTATCGCGAACAGACAGAAGCGGCGGAGGACTTTTGATTTATAATTTGTAGGATCGCATTGACCCTCGACCACTGAGGCCGTCAACTGATTAGAAAAAAAAAACAGATGAATAGACCCTAGACATGCCAATAAACAAAAAAACAAAAAAATAAAATAAAAGCAGATACTCAAAAAAATAACGTTGAAAATTCAAAACGTGTGATCATATCTGTAAAAAAGGAATAATTATCGAGCTAACTTCTAGCACATAAACACGCCCACAATATACTTCAATTAGGGAATGCAATCCCGGTATACCGGGATCCCGAAATACCGAGATCCCGTCAAAAATTTTGCGGGATCCCGCTGGACTGGCAGGATTACGGAGAAGCGTAGTATGAAGAGTTGGAGATCAACAGCCCAACAACCTACGTCTGGCAATATGAGCAACCTTGAGGTTTTGAAAAAGAAGGAAATGAATTACTTCGAGTCCGGTGGATTAAAAGGCCCAAACCTTCAATTCACTTACAATGCGCTTATGACTATTGTGCCAACCAGCGTGGAAGCTGAACGAGCTTTTTCAGCCGCTGGCTACCTTGTGTCCAATATCAGAAGCCGTTTATCAGACGACACAATTAATACTTTAACTTTTTTACGAAACTATTTCCAAAATAATGTTTAAACTTACGAGTAGATGCTTATTGTACAAGAATATTGTTTATCGTGTGTTATTTAAATTTAAGTTGTTATGTAAATGTATGTCTTATCTTATTCTTTGCCAATTTATGACTTAAACTTTACCTATGTCTAACTAAAGGTATATTAATAAACCATTTAAAATGTCCCAAAGAACATGTTTGATTAGGTATAAATTTAAAACTCTAAAAACAAGGTTGGTAGATTGAGGTATTAGGTCTTTATTATACGATTGATTAAATATCTAAGTCCACCCTGCTGGATCCTGCAAATACCTGGATCCAGCGGGACTAAGATTGTTCAGTCCCGCAAATACCTGGATTGACATGGTCTTGCGGGATTGCATTCCCTAACTTAATCAATTGACCTATTTAACTATATGTATATTATAATAAAATAATTAAAAACAAATAAATCTAAAACAGTGTTCATATTTTTGTGAACGTTTAATTAATCGTACAGTGGTATGCGTTTCATTTCACACACGCGTTGTTTATTTATTTTTAAAAATAAGCGTTTATATACTGACTCCCGCTGAGAATAGAAACGCACCACAAAATATAAAATAACCGAACTCCTTGTCATGTTACCAAACTTATAATTTGATTCTAATTGGCGCTTTACGAGATACCATTTTCATAGCGTTTTTTTTAAAAGTGAAAACTTATTTAGCACCGTTGATTTGAAACTGATGAAACGAAAAATAACGACACTAAAAAGAGATAAAACCAAATCCTGCAAAAACAAGATAAAATAATCGGTCTCCTATTTGTGCAGTGCTTCGTACTTCTCACTCTTGTCTACTTTAGTTTTCTGAAGTTTTCACTTCTACCGCGTGTGAACTGCACACATTTTTTTGCATTAGATCCACACCTCTGCCATAGGTCACCCCAAGTGGTTCGCTACGTTTGGTGATTTAGCAGGGGTGCCCGGGTTCATGGGGTGAGGTTTTTTAGGTCTTGGAGGCGGATGACCAGGACACACTGAACCCCAGATTCCTACCCACCCCTTAAACCCTTTTCCTTCCCAGAACTCTCCTCTCCTTCCTTTCCTAAAAAAAACCCTCCACACAGCATCCCCAAAGGTGACATTGACAATTGTCTTCACTGCAAACAACAAATGAACCATGCTGTGTGCTGCGATGCCAACTGAAATCGTAGATATGAAAAAGAGAGATAAAATAATAATAATAATATGTTTTTATTAATTTCTTACACATTACAAATTTAGTTTTAATACATGTAAGAAATTACGTTATATATATAAATAGTATACAAAAAAAGAAATTTTTTTACAAATATTTATACATAAAAAAGAGACATCAAGAAATAAATCAATTTCAAAAAAAAAAAATATATTTTTTTTTTTTTCAGGCAGTGGTGAAAGATCTCGTCAATGTGGAGAGACTCTTTCAAGAATCAAAAGAATTTCACTTTTGAACCTCTCCTCACTGACGCCAAACATATCAATCTCGGAGGAGATTTGGTTCAGGAGCAATATACTCCTTCCTACCGGGAGAACCATTGGCAGGTTAGTTCTACAGGCAGGAAGATAGAATAATCTATGCTGGCGTTGTCTAAGATAGTCATCCGGAACATAGAGACTCACGCGCTCCAGAATGACTGAATTCTCGATATAGCCACGCAGCAGTCTGAATAAGTGGGTAGCAGCGTATCCCTCCCTTCTGAGCTGCAGGGAGTGGAGTCCCAGCATCCAGCATGCCCAGAAGAAAGTTCGTTGGGTAGAGCCATGGATAGTGGCCGTACTCCCTCATGTAAATAAAAATAGCGATCGCGTAAAGCGAAAAATGTTGACGATTTGTCTCTAATTGGAATCGGGCTGAAAAAATATGTCGTGTATAACGGCCATAAGACCACCATTCACGTTGCTTGAAATGGCTTTAGCCGTGTTTAGTTATCTGAATAGCCAAGTACTTCCCCACCTTCCTCTTCCCAATCTCCTTCCCCTCCCCACTATCTTCAGCTTCACAACATACCCCAATTGGGGATGCCTTAGTCCTACTGGCTCCAGACGGGAGCAGCTGGGACTCTTGTAAGGTAAGACATAAGACGAAAAAATTTATTGATATTGTTAAACACCATCAGAAAATTGATGTAACATCGGGTTGAAATTTGCGAGATTTTTTTGTTGGCCATTTAGGTCACATATCACAAAATTTGCGTATAAAAAAAACAGCAGCGAATTTAAACTTTCTGAAAAACACTTTTTGAAAATTCAAAGACTGGCTCAAATCCAAAATGAAATACTAAATGAAAAACTCGAGAGTCGAGAGCAGTGTCAAATTTGCAAGAGATTGACAAAACCGCACAGAAATAGGTGGTGATGTAATATAAAATATTTACATTTAATTTATTTAAATTTTACAGGTTAAAAATCTGGATTTATGCGTTTTTCGCACGTAATCGGGTTTTAGATGCGTGCACGAACGACTTGTAATCTAACAAATTAATAGAAGCTGAAATGGCTTTAGTCGTGTTTGGTGGCCAGATTTGAAAAACCAGATACAAAGCCTCCTCTTTCCCTTCTCCTTCCCTTACCACAAAATAATATTATTAGCGTAGACTATCCGAGGGCGGTGCGTACTTATAAAAATAAAGAGAATGAATAAAAAAAATCAACCCTTTAATTTTTTTTCTATAATTCATCTATTTTCAATGTTTTTAAAACTTAAAATCATTACTTTTGGGTTTTACTGGGGTTTGAACCTTCCTACCCAGTGATCGGAATTAACCGCGCTACAACCGGGCCAAATCCAGAGTTAGTAAGGCCGACATTCATTTCATAGTGCTGATTTCTTAGAATTTCAGAAACATGGGTTAAGTCCGCGTGTGTATACGCGATTGCCACCTAAAGTTGACAGAATGCATTAATAATAATAATAAATTTGGATAACTTATATAGCGCTGTTTTTGCGAAAAATCGCCTCAAGAGCGCTGTCATCGCATTGTCATCGATAACGAGCCTATTTGCCGAGTTTCAGCTCAATCGGATGTCGGGAAGCAGGATAAATTACACTTCTAAGATTCCACTTCAATCATACAATCGAGAAAACAAAAATGAAATCCTAATAAATGGGAATAATTTCGGTTTACGGAAGGTCTTCCAAAATAATTTTTTTTTTTTTTTATACTAATTATGGGCCGGAAAATCCAAAACTGAAAGAATTTTTTTTCGGAAAGCAATATTAACAAAGTGTCACGACTTTAAAATTTTCTATAGGCACACATGAAAATCGACATATTGGAAGTATTATGACAGTTTAAAGTCATAGATAAACTAGAAAAATGTTTTACCACACAAAATTAAATGTTACCATGCAATAATATCATCAAACATACCTTATAAATCGACGAAGTATGAAAATTCGTAGTCTTAAAAATGCGTAACCTAACCTAACGCTAGGTTTGTGTAACATGGTTTGTGCCCCTTTATACCGCCTGCTCGCGTCCCTAACCTAACCTAACCTAACGCTAGGTTTGTGTAACATGGTTTGTGCCCCTTTATACCGCCTGCTCGCGTCACGGCAAAAAAACATCCCTGTTTTCAAGTAGTTTAGCGGCTACGCTAGGTTTGTGTAACATGGTTTGTGCCCCTTTATACCGCCTGCTCGCGTCACGGCAAAAACATCCCTGTTTTCAAGTAGTTTAGCGGCTACGCTAGGTTTGTGTAACATGGTTTGTGCCCCTTTATACCGCCTGCTCGCGTCAATTTTAAAAAACAGCCTACGTTTTCAAGTAGTTTAACGGCTACGCTAGGTTTGTGTCACATGGTTTGTGCCCCTTTATACCGCCTGCTCGCGTCAATTTAAAAAAATATCCCTGTTTTCAAGTAGTTTAGCGTTTACGCCAAAAGTGAGTAAAATTTATAAAAAATAATTACTTAAGTTAGTTATTGATATGGCAACACTTAATTTTATGTGGCTGTTTCTATGACTTTAAACTGTCATAATACTTCCAATATGTCGATTTTCATGTATGCGTATAGAAAATTTTAAAGTCGTGTAACTTTGTTAATATTGCTTTCCGAAAAAAAATTCTTTCGGATTCGGATTCTCCAGCCAATAGTTAGTATAAAAAAAAAAAGTTTTATTATTTTGGAAGACCTTCCGTAAACCGAAATTAAGCCAATAAATGTATTTAAAAATTATCTCTTATAGATTCTACATTACAAATTATTAAATTAAATTGATTTCAAATTATTAACTAACTAACTAACCATCACGCCGTTTCCACGCAGGGGTAGGCAGAGAGGATGGACTGCCAAACAACTCGATCTTGGCACACACTCCTTGCCTCGTTCACATTCATACATCGTCTCATACATGCTCTTCTATTATTCCGACTCTTCACATGGCCTGACTCAAGTATCTGATTCACTTGGTCGTGGCATATCTTCCTCGGGCGTCCCTGACTTCTTCTTCCATTCACATTTGCGTCATATATTCTCCTTACACTCCTTTCCTCGTTTATTCGCTCTACATGCCCAAACCATCCGAGCGTCCCTTTCTTAATCTTACTCTTCACGCTTACATCAGCCTTGCATTCTTCGCGGATCTCCACATTTCTCACACGATCGTACATGGTTTTACGATATCATACGCCTCAGGGATCTCATTTATACAGCATTCAGTCTACTTTCTTCCTTCTTCTGATTAAACTACCAACAAATGTTAAAAATTGACCACTTATTATTAGACAGTCAAAATAGAATTCTTTTAATTTTGAATCACTGACCGTCAAATAGAATTCTTTCAAATTTGAATCACTGACAGTCATATAGAATTCTTTCAATTTTGAATCACTCGGTCAAATAGAATTCTTTTAAATTTGAATCAATGACTGTCAAATAGAATTCTTTCAAATTTGAATCAGGGACAATCAGATAGAATGCTTTCAAATTTGAAAGCGCTAAACAAAAATGCCCAATCATTGTGAATGATTCATAAAATTATTGACGTAAAATAAAGCTATACAAACTAGTATATTACCCATTAATTATTATTATTCCTGAATTTAAATTTATTAAAACAAAACTGATAATGACCCACTTGTCAATTCTCCTTACAAATCAGATGAAAACAAATTCTGATTTAAATAATAATAATAAATAATAATATTTTTTTACAATAGAATAAATAAATAAAAATGGTAGGACACGAATTCCAACAATACAAACATTTTTTGTTCGATCACAAGAGTTTCTATCTGTCCGGAGCCAGTGATGCTATGGCATCCCCGAATTGGGTAAGTTGTGGGGCCGAAGGAAGTAATAAAGGAGATGGGAATAGGAAGGTTGGGAAGTACATAGGTACCTTTTTTTGTAATTAGTTTTTGGGGTATTTTGCCGTGTTACGCTACCTCCTTCTTTAGCCAACGTTTCGGACAGCGTTGCAGTGTCCATCATCAGGGCAGATGTGTCACATCTGCCCTGATGATGTCACACATCTGCCCTGATGGACACTGCAACGCTGTCCGAAACGTTGGCTAAAGAAGGAGGTAGCGTAACACGGCATAATACCCCAAAAACTAATAACAAAAATACTTTTGGCCGTGAAAATCTAAAATCGTATCTGACATAGGTACCTAGCTATTTACTGGTGCAACACAACTTTTAAGTGAACACAGATTAGAAATTAAGGCCCTGGCGAAAGACAACCCAGAACGTTGCTTGAAATGGCTTTTGTCGTGTTTAGTGACCAAATCTGAATAGTCAGGCACCTACTACTCCATCTTCCTTTTCTCCACTCCTTCAGCCTAATGGCCGTTATACATGACATCTTTTTTCAGCCCGATTCCAATTAGACACAAAAGTCAACATTTTTCGCTCTACGCGATCGCTATTTTCATATCTACGATTTCAGTTGGCATCAGAGCAATCAGCATGGTTCATATGTTGTTTGCAGTGATGACAATTGAAATCGTAGATCATAGCGATCACGTAGACCGAAAAATGTCGACTTTTGTGTCTAATTGGAATCGGGCTGAAAAAAGATGTCGTGTATTGTAGGCATAACAACATTACATCAACAATTTCGGATACCAAAAATCTTACTTGCTCCCGGCATTGGGACTGTAGTGCAACATTTACACTAAAAAGTTCATGCGATTTATACCTAGGTTAGATCTTCGATTCATTATTTATTATTTGTAACTGAAATCGAACAGTCGTAAATAATATATAGGTACAAATAAGAGTATTTAAGCGCCCTTGAGGTTTATCTCACGAAAATGGTGCTATAAATCATCCAATAATAATAATAATAAATTAGAAATATTACACCTTTAAATTTATATGACGAGAATGCCAACATTCTTATAAATACTAACCAGGAATTATTAGATTCCTGGTCAAATAAAATTATTCACGCAAAACACTTCAATTATCTCAACCAAACGTATGTTGACAAACTTTCGTCAAACAAATGGTTGAGTATTGGAGAGTTGAGCGCAGAAATAGAAGGATTTTTGCTTGCCATTCAAGATAGAGTCATTAATACTAAAAATTATAGAAAGCATATAATCAAAGATATAAATCAAATTGATGATTTATGTAGAAAATGTTTGGCTTTTCCCGAAACTATAGAACATATTATATCGGGATGTTCTATATTAGCGCCTTCCGAGTATACATTTAGGCACAATCAGGTTTTAAAAATAATTCACCAAAGTTTGGTAATTAAACATAACTTGATTGATTGCCGTAATGTAGTACCATATTATGAATATGAACCAAATTCATTTATTGAAAATGAATTTTATAAAATATATTATGATAAAACTATACTAACAGACAGAACAATTAGTCATAATAGACCTGATATAGTTTTACATGACAAAATTAAAAAAATAACTTATATCATTGATGTAGCTATTCCAAATTCCTGTAATATTCAAAAAACTGTTTCTGAAAAAATTAGAAAATACACAGATTTAGGAAATGAGATTAAAAGAATTTGGCATTCTCGGACTATAAAAATATTACCATTTGTTATTTCGGCCACTGGCATAATACCTAGGAATCTGATTCAAAATTTAGGCATATTAGATTTGTCAAAGAATTTGTATATAAAAATGCAAAAAGCAGTAATTTTAAATACATGTAGGATTACAAAAGATTTTTTAAATATTTATATTGAGGGATCAGTAGGATTTATAGGTTCAATTAGAAATGCCACAGAGCCGAACCCTCTGATATGAAAATATCTGGAGTCGGTGAATTATATTCCCATTTGGTCTCTAGTGGGTTGACATGTTGTTCTTGTATTGTTTTGTATTTATAATACTTATATAGTGCAATTGCATAACGTGGATTCACTAGATGATCATTTGGGGAAGTGTATGAAAGGGTTTAGTTTTTCCTTTTTTTTTTTTTTTTGGGGGGGGGAAAATTTAACCCGGACATTTAAATCTGGTGCGTAAAATTGGACGGGCAAATCTACATTTTTATTCCGAGACTGATGAATTTTTGCAGGACAAACAAGACGACAAGTCTACATGAAATTTCTAAAAACTCCGCGTGAGGCCAGGGTAATTCAACTAATTTGAAAATAAAGAAAAGGTGTGGTACAAACATTACAAAAAAAAGTGTCAATGGTAAAAATAATAATCGAATATTTTATTATCTTTATTATGAGTTATCTTTAGAGTAGAGGGAAAGATAATAAAAAATAACTTGGAATATTGATAAGGTGATAAGAATTAATTTATCGCAATAATTATCGTTAAATTTCACAACTCGTTAAACTAATACGGTGACAATATAAACATTATTTTATATATTTTTTTTATTTTCGTTATATGTTTTTGGGGTGTTGTGCCGTGTTGCGCTACCTCCTTCTTTAGCCAAACGTTTCGGACATCGTTGCAGTGTCCATCATCAGGGCAGATCCGGCAGATCCGGTAGATGTAGACACTGCAACGATGTCCGATGATCCGGTAGATGTCTACATCTACCGGATCTGCCGGATCTGCCCTGATGATGGACACTGCAACGATGTCCGAAACGTTGGCTAAAGAAGGAGGTAGCGCAACACGGCACAACACCCCAAAAAACATATAACGAAAATGCTTTTGGCCGTGAAAATCTTAAAACTTATTTTTTTTATGTTTTGTCCTTAGGGTCTGTAAAGTCAAATTTACAAGATACATTAAACTTGGAATCATGTCACACACAACGAAAACTTTCCTAGACAGACAAACCCCGCGCCCAACTAACTAACCATCACGTCGTTTCTCCGCAGACACTCTTGCTACATTCATACTTATGTTATTCTGACTCAAGTTTTTGGCTCACTTGATCGTGCCATATCTTCCTCGGGCAATCCAGACTTCTTCTACCATCACAAATTATTCACCTTACAGTCTTTTCTTCGTTCATCCGCTCTACAAGCCCAAACCATCTAATCATCCCTTTATTAATCTCAACTCATTATGCTTACATCAGTCTTGCATTCTTTGCGAATGTCCACATTTTAATACGATCACATATCTATGGTTTTACTACGCGAAGGCAGCGCCGGATCTGCCATACGTTCAAAAACGTGCAAAAACCTGGCGCCAACTCCGAAGGGGCGCCGTGAGAAAATAAATATGGTATTAAAAATTAGTTATAGGTTATAGGTAATATTTCCTGAATCGTTTAAAAATTACCCATAGTACGAAATAATTATTACGCTCTAGCAACACTTTCTAAAGAAACAGAATGCGCACGCATCTGGTTGGTATCAACGGCTTACGAATTTGTAGTGAGTTACAGAATTTTTTTACAAATTTCATATATTTAGTTTAAACGTAAGATCTATTTTTCCATAGATCTTTTACCGTGTTTTACGACGAATAGGTGGGATCCAAATTAAATAACCAATCACAGCGCGGTATTTTTGTTCGTAAGCCGTTGATACCTACCATACGTCAGTGTTTAGTGTTTGTTCGCTCAACACAGGGGAAATGCAAGGTACAAATTTGAGGTTATATTCTTATTATCACTGCTCACTGTCTCTCGTCGGGACTGCCTGTCAGAAGCTAGTAGATGCTATTATTGTGTTGTACGTTGCCATGAGAACGTATTTGTATTTGCTTTTTCTAATATTCGCGTTGGGTATATAGGTACATAAACGCAGTAAATCTCAAGAATGTCTAATGGACCTAGTTCAGCAAAACCACCCGCATTGTCTCGTAACCTATATTTTAAATCATGGTACGGGCACAAACAAACAATACATTGTATTATTTTAAAGCATAACTTGCAATAAAAAAACGAGTGTGAGAGCTACCGCCAGGTCACTTGGAAAAGTTACACCCTTTATATGTCTTGATTTTATTAGATAAATTAGTGTAAAAAAAATATATAAAAAGAAAACAAAAAAATTAGGGTGAACGAGTTTTTAATCAAAATAAAAATGTAGGGGGGGCGCCATCGGTACCTACTGCACAGGGCGCCAGATTTCGTAGATCCGGCCCTGCGCGAAGGCCTCATGGATCTCATTTTTACAGCACTCCGTCTATTTTCACCCTTTCTGCAGGTTCCATGCCTCACTGCCATATATTATTAGGATTGGATCAACAAAACTATAAAGCATAAAATCTGTTTGTGTACAGACTTTTTTCATCAGTGTTGGCGTCTTAATTTGGCTTAGATTTCTCAATCAAATAAAACTACATACTTTTAGCAAGCAACGTCATTTCCAGCAGTAGCACTGGAACCCTGAAATATCTATACTATCGTAAAAAAAATATAAGACACGCCACAGTTCACAATAAGTGACTTCGCGAGCTGAAAACCGTTGCGTTATACCAAAAAGGGTGTGCAAATTTCATGACGCCAGAGCTCAACATTCTAGTGGCTCTACTGGGGCAACAAACCTATAAATTACTTTATAGGATGCATAAAAGTGTGGCAATATAATCAACTAGGTAGGTACCTAGCCGATTAATAATTGTTTGCTTCATTCAGTCTTCATACATCGGCTCGTACATAATACAATCTTCATATGACCTTCATAGTAATTGATTTACTTTATCGTGTCATGTTTCCCTCTCATCCCATCCACTTCTTCTGCAATATAGATTCGGTAAATATTCGGAACAAACGTCAACGGTTATGTAACGCGATTGTGTATGTTATCTTTACTTTAAAAAACAGCCTACGTTTTTGAATGGTTTGTCTGGCAAAGCAAGGTTTGTGTAGCGGGCTTGTGTATATTATCTTAATTTTAAAAGTTTTATCAAAAAAACGTGCGTATTAACCGTTGACGTTTGTTCCGAACTGCAAACAGAGTGATTTGACAGTGTGAAAGTAAATTTTCAATTTACGTAAATAAAATTAAAAATGTAACATTTTCAACCTCCCCCAATGCAAATAGTTGTCTTTTACGGTAATTAAGAAGAATCTAAAAGTTTTATAAAAAAAAGTGCGTATTAACCGTTGACGTTTGTTCCGAACAATTACCATAGATTCTAATTTTAATACATTTTCTTAATTCGAAATAAAAAAATATTGAGGACAATAATCTAGATAAAAAGTATCCCATCTTTTAATTTGGACCAAATTACATGCAGTACAGTAAGCCAAATTTCATAAAAATCGGTTAAGTAGTTTCGGAGTTTATCTCGAACAAACATTGTGATGCGAGATTTTTATGTACAACTAGCAGACCCGGACACACGTTGCTGTGGCTAACGAAACACAACACCTTTACCCATCCTTTATAAAATCCACACCATCCGCCTGCTAGTTGCCCGCTGCCTGAATTGAATATATGTATTTCTCGGCTTTTCTCTACTATAATAAGCATGTATTATACATATAAACCTTCCTCTTGAATCGCTCTATCTATTGGTGAAAAACGCATGAATATCTGTTGCGTAGTTTAAAAGATCTATGCGCACATACATTTTGAGCGACTTCGTTTTATACTATGTAATGATAATGATGATAAAGATGTATTTGTGCGGGCGGCGTGGATTTGATTTGTATACAAATCTACAGTTTTATTCCGAGATTGATGAAATTTTGCACACAAATTTTTCATAACTAGAGGAAGGTCACTGTTTACATGAAAATCACAGTGTAAAGCCCGGGCAACGTCGGGGTCTTCAGTTAGTAAGTAATAATATTAGGTAAAATTCTGATAAATTTAGCAGCAGTCTTCGCGATTAAATGATTGTATCTCCGTTGCAAATAATTAATTAATATCATGATGCCGCGGTAAGCAACAAATAATAATAATAATAAAAATTAATAATGAATCAAGAATCCACGGTACCTACCTACCTAAGCAACTACTGGACTGGCAGTCTGTACATAATTAATCCAAAGGCTACCCATATAAGGTAAACGGGACATGAGCGCATTGACTAATGTTCAATTAAACTAAATTGATTTCAAATTATTACACTACTAACAAATTTCAAAAATTGTCCACCTATAAGACAGTCAAATAGAATGCTTTCAAATTTGAATCACTCAGTCAAATAGAATCATTTCAAATTTGAATCACTGATAATCAAATAGAATTATTTCAAATTTGAATCACTGACAATCAAATAGAATGCTTTCAAATGTGAATCACTCAGTCAAATAGAATTATTTCAAATTTAAATCACTGACAATCAAATAGAATGCTTTCAAATTTGAATCACTCAGTCAAATAGAATTATTTCAAATTTAAATCACTGACAATCAAATAGAATGCTTTCAAATTTGAATCATTGATAGTAAAATAGAATTCCTTCAAATTTGAATCACTGACAGCCGTACTGTTTCAAATTTGACTACTTTAATATATTCCTCAAAATAGCCGCGAAATTATTATTTGTACATATTTCACAAAAATAAAGCTGTAATAAAAATTATCCAAGTTTTTTTTAATCAAATCTGAGAATTTTCTAGACTGGAGTGCAATTTGGGAGACGGATATGGGTACCGCCGTCCCGGGAACCATTTAATGAACCGACGCCTCTTCCATAGTCCACCCCAAGTGGTTCGCTACGTTTGGTGAATTAGCGGGGGTGTCTCAAGGGGGGAGGTTTATCCGGGTCTTGGCGGCGTACTGCCCACCAGCTGCATGGCAGGCCGGATCGGGAGAGAAAGGTTAAAAGATTTGGACTCTTTCGGAACATCGCCTCACACCGCGGTGAGAGTGATGGGCTCATACCTCCGTCACTCCTGGATTTCACCCACTCCCCTTACTCTTTTCCTTCCCAGAACTTCCTTTCCTAAAAAGACCCCCCAACCAGTAACCCCAAAGAAGACGCAGTCCCTGAGTGGAATTATTTTCCTCAGAAATTTAGAATACTTTCCTCAATATTATTATATTAGTATTGATTCATTTCGCGACATTTAAAAGAAAACGATGGAAATGACTTTGCGAACTGAAAATGTGTTAATCGTAATGATTTCATGTTGGTGTGAGATGGCTGTCGTAAAAATAGGTACCTACAATAACAATAATAATAATTATTCATTTTGTCATTAAATTTTTTGTTTTATTTTTATTGGGCAGCAGTGTTTAGTCTATTTAACGTTACAATAATCATTTTTGGATGATTATGACGCAAATGTGAATGGTAGAAGAAGTCGAGGACGCCCAAGAAAGACATGGCACGACCAAGTGAATCAGATACTTGAGTCGGGCCATGTCAAGAGTCAGAATAATAGAAGAGAATGTATGAGACGTTGTATGAATGTAAACGAGGCAAGGAATGTGTGCCAAGACCGGGATGTTTGGCGGTCCGTCCTCTCTGCCTACCCCTGCGGGGAAACGGCGTGATGGTTAGTTAGTTAGTTACCGTTTTTGTGAAAAATCAACTCAAGGAGGAGAGTAACTACTAACAACTTTTCAACATCGAGGTCATTGAACCTGTGACTAATTGAAAATATAATAAGAGGAAAAATTTCGACCATAGGTTTTGGTTTTTATTAATAACATAAACGATGAGTCGAAGCATAATATAATATCGTTAATAATTCATGAAAACATTTCAATTTCCCTTATAGGTAGGTACCTACCAAGACAGTTGATGAGTCAAGCGGAATTTTATAGAACAGATGATATTAGAATAGGTGGGTAGGTAGGTACCTACTGATAACAATAGTAAAAGTACTTCCAAATTTGAATTACAGACAGTAAAATAGTATACCAATACAGAATGATTTGATTTCAAAATTGTTACAAGGCAGTCAAATAGAATGTTTTCAAATTTAATTCAGACAGTCAAATAGTAGGTACCTACCTATATCTAATACAGAGAATGATTTTAATTTCAAAATTGTTAGAGAAGGCAGTCAAATGGAATGCTTTCAAATCACAGCCAGTCTAGGTACCTAGCTAGGTATATCTAATACAGAGAATGATTTCAATTTCAAAATTGTTAGAAGGCAGTCAAATGGAATTCTTTCAAATTTGAATCAGACAGTTAAATAGTAGGTAGGTAGGTAAACACATAATGATTTTAATATCAAAATTGTTACAAGGCAGTCAAATGGAATTCTTTCAAATTTGAATCACAGACAGTCAAATAGACCGAAAATACGGAATGCTTCTAATTTCAAAATTATCTAATTAAAAATATACCTATACAGTCGAATGGACTGCTTTCAAATTTGACTGACTCAAATAGTAAACCCGATGCAGAATACTTTATTTTAAAATACCCTAATAGACGTATAAGTCAAATTAGAATGCATTCAAATTCGAATCCTTGACTTATTGCACAGTGTCCTGACAATTAGGTACCTAACTAAACAACCATCACGCCGTGTGACCGCGAGGGTAGGCAGAGGGGATGGTCCGCCCCATAACTCTATCTTTACATACATGCATAGGTACATCGTCTCAATACAGACCATTATATTATTCTGATTCTTGAAATGACACTGCTCAAGTACCTACGTGTTCGGGCGTCCCAGACTTCTACCATTCACATTCATGTCAGATTCTCCTGGCACTCCTTTTTTCGTCCAACCGCTCTACATATCCGAAACATATAAGCATCCCTATCTTAATATTGTTCATTGTGTTTACATCAGTCTTGTATTCTTTCTGGATCTCCACATTTGCAATAATGTGGTCATTCGGTCACACACTCTTTTGCACCGCATACACCTCAGGGATCTCATTTCTAAAGTATTATAATACTTATAATTTCAAAATTGTGCACTTATTAGGTAGAATCAAGACAGTCAAACAGAATCTTTTCAAAAATTAATCACGGATAGACAAATAAAATTCTTTCAAACCTGACTCATAGACAGTCAAACGGTATACCTAATACAGAATGATTGTAATACAAAAAATAATTAAGACAGTCATAGAATGAATCAAGTTATCAAAAGCGGTAAATATTTGTTGGGATCGTACTGCACGTCATGGTTGGCCAGGCAGTGAATTCGCCACGAATTTGCACGATTTTCGACCCTATTTCTCGCGTATGAAGCTTGCGCATGTCTAGATAGCAAACAGCTAAAGAAATCAGCTTTATTTTATACATCGTCTCCGCTAAGGCTGATCAGTAGATGTACAACATTTTGCTAATTTCAAACTTCATGACATATTGTGGGGATTATCAGCGTTTAACACAGCTTTGATCAGCGTTGGGCGTGGATATAGCGCACAGATTCACGAATGTGTCAGAATGTCAAAAAAGGCGTTGTGGAATTGAACAGACACGAGGGAGTGAAATTCTACACCGGTTTTTTTGTTAATGCAGTTTATAATGTGGTCACACTCCCGTGCGAGGCGTGGGTGATAAACAGATATGTTAAAATATGTATTACCCTTTTGATAGGTACGTTTTGTGCAGATATGAGCTTTCAATAAACTGTGCAAATCGGATGGGTGTGCAAAATATGGCGACGCCGGTCAGACAGAGCGGCCCGTCGGAAATACGCCCCTAAACGCGGAAAAACTGCCGATAACTTTAGTTTAGACACTTATTATAATAACGCACAACATAACGGGTGAAACACTTACCATTTTAGGATGAGAATACTTTATTTATCACTAGGAAAAGAAGACAAACGGCGACACTGCCTCACTAAAACCGAAACTAGAAAACTGTTTCTGTTGGCACTACTGGCGCCCCCCGCAACTTTTTATTATCGAGTGCGCCTGCGCGAAATTTCACTTGAATTGACGGTGAGGGAAACTTTAGAGAAATAATATTCTGAATAGTATTGTAGCGCTTCTTGCGGTGAGAATGTGAACTGCAAACAAAAATAATACAATAAATCACTTTATCAAATGGTTTTGGTTTATCAACTGGCAGTACTGTTAGTACACTTTCACACCGATAGATACTAATGTTACGAATATCAATTCGTCAAAGGTCGAAGTTAATGACACTTTAGGAAACTTAATAATAAAATACTAAAAATGCTATCTTTGCGACAGGATTGTAAAGCTCGAAAATAAAGATGATAATGATTCTTGGTATGAAAATTTCATGATTATTTTGTTGATACAAGCTCCTGTCGCTAGAAAGCGTTACTAATAAAAGATGAAAAGTAAATTGTGAATGAATAAAAGAAAGCTTCATCCTTCAAGCAGTATTTTAACTAGGTACCATAAATTATATTAAGAAGTTTATTTTCTAATTAGAAACTAATGCATTTACAAATAAATAGTTTTTATCGTCAATGACATTTATGACTATGACAATTTAAGTTAAGAATAATTAGTAATTTAATTACATTTCGTCGTGCGTAATGTGTTTGTAAAAATAAATTTTGCTCTTTGCCACACGCTGTCAAAGTGCCGATGTTTTTTTTCTCACTGCGTTTAATTTCTCAATAGATGAACTTATAAAAGATGGGATTATTTAAACAATGGACATCTCGCGGCAAATTGAGATTTGATTGTCATTCCTTATCAACATTTGTTGTATGAGTCACGATTGTGATGATGAATTCGACCAATGGCGGGGCGAGTTTAGAGAAATGCCCAAATATGGTCTGACGGAAGTCGGCTACCTTCGGAACGGTATAGGGGGGACTTTCAAACGGGCATTCGCTACCAAATATAGGAAAATAACATGTAAATATTATTAAATAACGTTATCACCATCATTACGCTAATTCTCAACAATTAATATTATAAAAACAATTGATTTTACTCTTATTTATCTCAAATAATATGACCAGCAGTTATTCTCGAGTATTTACTTACTACGAAAGAAAGTAGGTAGGTACCCACCTTCTTACCTTATTAGGTAGCCACTTTACTTTTATCATAAACTTTCGTATTTTTTACGATAAATCAGTGCAATTTCACATGTTTATCTTTGCAATCAGTGACGTCGATAGTTCAGATTTTATTTATACAAAAAATCAATGGTCTTAATCAATTTTAAAAATAAAACAGTCTGGATAAATGTTGGTAATTCTTAGTCGAAGTATGATGCAGTTAGAAGTAACCCAATTGGTTTTTATAGACGGCTTAGCTCAGTTGGTAGAGCATTTGCCGTGTAAGCAGAGGGTCCTGGGTTCGAATCCCAGAGGTACAAATATCTTTTTCAGATTTTTCTGTCCCCAGATTTTCGATAGAGTTTCACTAATATTGTCTTCATTTAATTAAATATTACAATTTGAGGTTTTACTCAAAGTTAAAAAATAAAAATAAATATTCATCCTAGACTTGCAGAAAAGTCAATAGATGTCACATATTAAAAATAAAATTGATTAAAAATTATCCAGATAGCATTTAGTTCGGGTTTAAATCATTCAATCGTATATAATGATAGCAGCCAATAATATGTGCGTTCAGAAAATGAAGATAATGTTGGTAGTTCTTAGTCAAAGTATGATACAGTTAAAAGTAATCGAATTGGATATAGACACCTTAGCTCAGTTGGTAGAGCATTTGACATGTAAGCAGAGGGTCCTGGGTTCGAGTTCCAGAGGTGCCAATATCTGTTTCTGATTTTTCTGTCTCCAGATTTTCGATTGAGTTTCGCTAATATTGTCTTCATTTAATTAAAAACTTGACACGGTTAACTTTGTAGACAATTTACTTTCTCGCCACACAAGACGTCCTGAGGAAAAAAAAATCGAGTGCAGTTTACACGCGGTAGAAGCGAAACTTTACCAAAACAATCTCAACCAATACTTGAAAAGTGAGGTCATAATCAAAGCGACCAATGAGCGAGGGACCAAAGGGATCCAGTATGGAGCGTCTTAGGGAAAGGAAGGAGAAAAAGTTCTGGGAAGAAAAAGATATGAGAAATGGGTAGGAATCCGTGGGTCAATGTGTTCAGGAGTTACAAATGTATGAATCCGTCCTTCCCACCGCGGTGCTAAGCGATGGGTCGACAGAGTCAAAAGGTCTTCCTCATCTAGTCTCTCCCGATCTAGAGTAGCCACGTAGTAGGTGTGCATAAAAGCATCCGCCGCCAACACCTGGACAAACCTCACCCCATGAACACGGGCACCCCTGCAGTCACCAAACATAGCGAACCACTTGGGGTGACGCGTGGCAGTGTTGATTATGGGTACTGGCGGGTATGGGTACTGCCACCCCGGGAACCATTTATTGGATAACCAACACCCATAGGTCACTTCAAGTGGTTCGCTAACTTTGGCGACTCAGCAGGGGTGCCCAGGTTCATGGGGTGAGGTTTATCTGGGTCTTAGCTGCCAATGTGCTTGCCCATCTACTGCGTGGCGGGTCGGATCGGCAGAGTTTGGTTGAGAGAGATCTAACCTAGATCTCTCCTAATAGACTCTCTCGACTCATCGCCTTGCACCGCAGTTGGAGGGGTGGATTCATACGTCCGTCACTCCTGGACACATTGACCCCCAGATTTCTTTACCTTACCTTTATTCTTTTCAGAACTTCCTCTCCTTCCTTTCCCTTAAAAGACACAGCTGATGACAAAGACAAAACTGAAGACAAAGACGGCATAGTGAAAGTAATGTGAAAAAAAAATTGCAGTAGTGACGCCCCAGACTGTATAGATAAGAGTGTAGATCTGAACACACTTCCACGTTTTTTAACCACTCAAACCCATAAGCTTGTTTTCACGACAATGTATATATATATATATTATGTATGAGGCGTACCTGAGTTATTCAAATGAAATTAGAATATAAAGGCAGAAGTTAAAACCTAACTAACTCGTCATTAAGCCATTTCGCTGCAGGCAGAGAGGATGGACCGCCAAACATCTCTGTTTTGCCTAACACTCCTCGATTCATACATACCTTCAGTTACTCTTGACATGGCCCTACTCATGTATTTGGTTCACTTGATCGTGCTTTATTATTACTACTTATCTGGACAATCATAAGCAAGCTGTAACTGTTTAAGGGTTCTGCTATAGTTTCGTCCTGTATCCTCAGGAGTTCCCCAAGGACCCCACCTTGGCCCCCTCTTATTTAATATTTTTATGAATGATGTTAACAAAACAATTGTAACTCTCAGCTGTACTTATATGCGGATGACAAAAAGATTGTCAAAATCATTAAGTCTGAGACGTACTGCAAAGAGCTCCAGCATGATCTGGACTTTGCATATTGCTTAAAAAATCGCCTTCTTTTGAATGCAGATAGATGTAGTATGTCTTCCTCGGACGTCCCCGACTTCTGCCATTCACGTTGTACATTCTCTTTACACTTCTTTCTTCGTTCATTCGCTCTACATGCCCAAGCCATCTAAGTGTCACTTTCCTAATCTTACTCATCAAGCTTACAAACTGCCTTACATGTACTGCGGAAATTATAATATTATTATGATTCCGGAGGTCGTTGGATCAAATCCATGATAAAATGCATAAGAAAATTTTATGTTTATAATCAAATTTTATTTAATCATTTAAAATAATATATAGTATATTTGTATCGCCTAGTGAAAGACCACCATTCAGAATCGAAATATTGCTTGAAATGGCTTTAGCCAAGTTTGGTGACCAGATCTGAGTAGCCAGGTACTTCCCCACCTTCCTCTATTCCTCTCCGCTACCTTCGACCTCACAACGTACCACAATTAGCGACGCCATAGTCACCGACGGTTGGGACTCTTGTGTGGTTCTCACATAAAAAAACATCTATTTAGTGGAAGTTTATAAACCTTATCCATGCCGCTGTCAAAAATGTGACCCATCGGCAGCTATCGCCATATGCAGACGTCATGTATATGTGATTCACGAAGTTTCACTAAAACACATTTTTCATCGCCGGTGAGTTTGTGTGATGCCATTCCATTGGCTGTCTCTTTGATTCAGGTTCCATGAAACCCATGTTTCGTCTCCGGTCACAATTTTTGTGCAGTTGCATCACCGTTTCAGTCCTTCATGAATGCAATTAGGCATTTCACCTTCTGCATAAAGAATTCATCACAGAACGCTGACTGATACGAACATTAATATCGGCCATTTTGCAAACGACCGCAGTGCTGCCACCTGTTGATGCAGAAAGTTACTATTGCAGTGGATTGTAGATGAAGGTCTGAGGAATAGCGCCAAATTCAAATTTTTCATTTAACTAACTTTATTTAATTAGAAGAAAATAGGAAGCATTAGTTATTGACAAACCGTACATTGTTTCGAAAAGGCCAGCATTGAAAAAGGTTAATAAAAATTCAAAAATAACAACAAATTATTTTATTTCCAATCACATATCAAACAAACAGAATATATTTCTCAACTTCAATAGTTTCATTTTGATTTCACACTAAGGCTGGGATTAGACTTGTAAATTTTTTCCTGTAAATCGCTCTTGTAAGCGATTTATTGCCAAATTACCAATGTAAACGACACCAAAAGACACTTAACGTAATTTATAGCAAGTTACAGAACTTATTCTTTCGGAAGTTTTTTGACAGGTCTAATTGCGCCCGCGTGAATTTCTAGCCTTCTTACAGCTTATAAAATTAGTTTGATAAGCTAAGAGACTTGCCGCAAGAAATAGTTCCGAAATGCGCCATTGCCGCCGTGCCATTTCTACATAACTAGTATTTATTTCCTTACAGCGTAGGGAGTGTGGCGAACCCATCGCTCAGGGAGTGGAAACACAAACCTGCAATAGCCATCCCAAGCCAAGGTGTGAGCTACCGTGCTCAGGCTGAATGTCCTGGGGAACAGCGTCACAAACGGTGCCTCCGAGAAACAAGGTCGCATCTCGGAGTATTTAGACCTCACTCCAGCACTCAGGGCTCTGCTGGAGTGGACCTTCTAATTCCCTGGTAACTCGTGGGACAAAAAAATTGGACCATTCGAAAACTAGGGGCCTTTTGGGAACTTAGGGGTGCTGAGGCCACCTCTGTGGATTTCCTTCCTGGGGCCGTAGAAGGAACCAAGAGGAGAAACCTTGGAGAGGTGAGCTGAGGCCACTTCCATGAACTCTTCCCTTGTGGGGGCTTCAAGGAACCAAGGGGAAGGGCACCCTTCCAGCGCGGGGCCTTTGTGGAACCAAGGAGGAGTGAAGTGGAGAGATGATGTCCTCTTCCCATGTGGGGCCTTCGAGGAACCATGTAGGAGTGAAGAGGAGAAATGAGGCCATCTTGGTGAACTCTTCCTCTGTGGAGCCTTTAAGGAGCCAAGGAGGAGAGATGAAGTTCTCTTCCCTCCTGGGGCCCTCGGGGAACCAAGGTGGAGTGGACTCTTCCCTTGTGGGGCCTTTAGGGAACCAAGGGGAGGTGGAATCTCCGTCGTGGAGCCTTCGGCGAACTAAGGAGAGGAGAGATGAAGCCCTCTTCCGTCGTGGGGCCTTCAGGGAACCAAGGAGGAGTGAAGAGGGGTAATGAGACCTGGGAAGACACATTGTCGAACCAGAAGATATAGCTTCATTTCCAGTGACAATCCGGGTGAACTTTTTTAAAAGGGACTGGGTTACTGTCAAAGGAATGAGGTAAAATGGGAGATGGTACAATGGGTCTATGGCCTAAGTGCTCACGGGAACTATATATATGTAAACAGTCTCCGAATATTTAAAAAAAAAAAAAGTATTTATTTCCACTTATTTAAGTTTTCTGGAAAATGAGCATCCTTCTATTCAATTAACGGTCCAATCCTTTCCAATCTTAATGTTTCTGTTTTTAACATTTACGTGTTTGAAATTTTGAATTCGAAGTCGGTTGCTGTCAGCAGATGTCAGGTAATGAAACGAAATTAATTGCCGCCTTTGACGGCACAAAGGTGCGTGGAGAATTGTTTAATTAAAGCCAAAATCTATTTCAATACTTTATTTGGGCCTTTTCGTCTTTATTGACAAAATCGCGTAAATTTGACAGTAGCAGGTCGTTGTTGACAGGAAGCCATCTTACCGCAAATAAATTTACAGATGTAAACGGTCGCATGAGCATTTACACAGGTCGAACTTCAGAACAACTTCCGTGATCATTAATTGCCAAAAGTCGGATGCATATGTGAACGCTCCTGTGAGTGACCTGTCAAAATCTTATGTAATCCGTAAATTTTAATTACGAGTCTAACCCCAGCCTAATGAGGTATTGAATTCTGTAAGCAGACTTAAAGTTTATAGCGATATCAACACGTCTAACTTCCCGTATATTTATAATACGTATTATACGTGTTGTATATCTGCTGGAAGACCATTCGACTTGGCAGGTTCCTCATCAGGAAGCCAACAGCGTGAGAGTCCAGGAGTTGCAGAAGGGAGTACACGCAGTTCTGGAGGTGGAACTTGACCCTCGGACTGATGGGGATCCGTTGGAAGTTGGCCACAATGTCTGCGATGAGGTACGAAGCTATCCGAGATAGGTCGTGCTTCTCATTTTTAACCATAGATTGTGTTAGCCTGAAATCAGATATTTATTTTATTTTATTTTTTCTTTGTATTAGAGTAAAATGTATCCTTACTGGGGTACCCCGCTCTAAGGGCACATTGTACAAGTTTTTTTGTTTGAAATATAAGTAAATACCTGTTAAAATATTACAGAGGAAAGTTTTTTTTTTTTTTTTTTTTTTTTTGTGTATTACAGACTGTGTCCATTTACAATACACATGTAACATTAACTACATATATATGATACAAATAACAAGTTATAGATTTTTAGCATTAACATGCCTCTTGAATTCTTCAAGGCTACTATTAAAAATATCGATAGTCTTGGAGGCGTTGTTTAACAGCGCCATACCTCGTGTCATGCTATGCCGAGCCAGTACGTCCGTTCTGCCACGTGGGATACAAAGCAGATCATGGTGCCGTCCCTGGCTGTAGTTATTCGGTACGAACAACTTATAGCATTCCAGAAGGTATGGGCTATCTATTAAGTTATTAATAATTTTGTACGCCGTTACTGCAAGGGCCCCACTCCTCCTCGAGTGGAGACTTTGGTAGCGCGTTTCAGCAAGCAAATCTTCGTGATGCATGAATCGCGGGTACTCTCCGTGCATTCTCAAATACATGTATCTCAAAAACTTTTTTTGAATCTGTTCTAATTTTTCAATATATTTTTGTTGGTATGGGGCCCATACAGCAGAGGCGTATTCAATTTTAGACCTTATAATGCAGTTGTACAACGTCATCATTGCCTCGGGATTGGAAAATTGTTTGCAGAGTCTTATGACAAATCCGAGAAGCTTGTAGCATGACGTCGTCAACTGCAATATATGGTCCGAAAACGTAAGTTTGGGATCAAAGACTACCCCAAGGTCCTTGATGGATTTTACTTTTGACAATATATCATTTTTGATGCAATAATCGAATTTGATAGGGTTTCTCGAACGTTTATACGACATAGCGACACATTTTTTTGTATTAAAAAATAATTTATTTTCATCAGCCCATGATGAAATTGAATCTAAATCAGTTTGCAATTTGACACAATCTTGACCATCACAAATTTCCTTAAGTAATTTTAGATTGTCAGCAAAAAGCAGGCAAGTGGAATGTTTGATGCATTCTTGAATGTCATCAATTAAGATTATAAATAGTAGAGGACCTAGGTTTGACCCCTGTGGCACTCCAGAGAATGCAGAGAATTCTCTAGACCTGTATCCGTCGATGCAAACATATTGTTTCCTATTCCTTAAATACGTGACAAAAAAATTTAGGAGGGGTTTGTCGAAACCAATTCTATGTATTTTTCGTAGCAGTACGTCATGATCAACTCGGTCGAACGCCTTGGCGAAATCAGTGTAGATCACATCAGTTTGATGTTGAGCATCTAATCCTCTTGCTACTCTCTGTGAGAGTTCTAGAAGATTAGAGACGGTGGACTTGTTTGATAGAAATCCGTGTTGGTTTCCCTGAAGAAACGGTTTAATTTGTTTGTTTAGCTTTTCGCAAATTATTGTTTCAAATATTTTTGGGAGTATTGATAGAACTGCTACTGGTCTATAGTTCTGGACTTCCGTTTTTGTTCCAGATTTATGTATCGGGCTAACCTTGGTTAGTTTCCAGGATTGAGGAAAAGTGGAAGTTGAAATACTGAGGTTGAAGATAAAGCATATCGGGTTAAACAAATGTTCTTCCAACATGATAATGATATGAGGTGGGATTCCATCTGGCCCCGTGGCCTTGTTGGGCTTTTGTTCCCGAATACACGCTTTGACTTCCTCAGGCTTAATTTGTTCCAGAGATATTGAACCTGTGTTTCTAGGCACCTCTGCCCGGAGACTTTCAACATCTAGGTTAGGGCTCATATGGTTGTATACCGACTGGAAATAGTCCGCGAATCTCTCTGAAACTTGTTGGGGACATTGGATTATTTTATCGACATTCATAAGTCCAATAGGAGTGCCCCTACCTGATTTTTGTGATCTAATATATTGCCAGAAGTTTTTGGGGTCTTCTTTGATCCCATTTTCAATATCGGATAAATATTTGTTCTTTTTTACAGTCATCTCTTTTTTGAGATCGGATCTCTTTGCAGAAAATAATAAATAGTCTGATTTATTATTAGTAGCTTTGTACTTCCTGCGAAGAGATTCCTTACATTTGATTTTTTCTATAATATTTTTATCGAACCAAACTGGGTAGTTAACATTTGCTTTCGATAATTTTTTTAAAGGTACACATAATTCAAATATACTAAATAATACAGAGTAAAAATATTCCACAGCTTCGTTGACAGATTTCATGTTGTATAAATATCTCCAGTTGAAGTGTGAGAATATTTTTAGACACAGATTAATATTAACGTGTTTAAAATTAAATTTGTTAAAGTTCGAATATAAGTGTCGTCCCATTTGATGACGGTTTGCACGCATTTCACGCCTGCTGTATTGTGTCCTCGCCAGGGTGGCCGAGATAGCCAGTGTGGGATGGTGGTGATCTTCTTTAACCAATGCTTCATCGCTGTACGTCACCTCACATGTATTTAAATTACTTAGCACTAAATCAAGCATGTTATTGTACTTGTTTACAATTGTACTATGTTGCATTAGTCCATTAGAGTTTATAAAACATATGTGATCAAGTATGACATCTTCAGGTTTGTTATGCAAATTGAAATCCCCCATAATGATAACATTTTTGTTGGATAATAGGTTGGCCTTATTATTGAGATGTTCATAAAACTTCGTGCGGATATCTCTGTCGTCTGTACAGTAGAAATATGCCACACATACCAGCGCAGTGAAATTAGTTTTTGTAATTTTGATCCAGATGTTTTCGCCCTCTGTTTCAAGTTCGGTTAATCTTTGTGATATAATCGGTTTTCGTACTGCAATGCAAACCCCGCCGCCTCGCGAGGCGTTCCTACTGCCGCTATGGCGGGCAGTGAGTGCGCTTGTATTAGTAATATTACTATCGCATCTATCACGGCGATGTACTTCATACCTATTATCAAACAGTTCGTTGTCATAGACAGAGGTGCTCAACCATGTCTCTGTCAACCCAATTATTTCGTTGTTTTGAGATAGCAAATTTGTTGTAAATTCGTTTATTTTGGAGTTTACACCCCTAACATTCTGGTAAAGGAGTTTTAGACGCGCCATTAAGCTGAGGGGTCTCTGTCTGGTTTGATTTCAAAAATGGGAATTTGAATTTGTTGACCGAAATACCTGCGGGCCAGACTTCGGGGTTTAGAAACTTTTCCTTATCTTGTTCGGCAATCCCGATTTTGAAAGAACTGTAATTCCCGCGGGCTTAAAGCTTTACGACTTCGACGGTGTCTTGTGTGACACCTTCCAGGAATTCTTTAATGTTGTTAACTTCTGTGTTGGGACAGAATGGCCAAGCGTGAATGTAGAACTTGCGCTCTACTGCGCGTAGGGTCGTGTCAGCCTTTGTCCCTTTAACGATGGGAGCAGGTTTACGGACACGCGGTTTCCGGGTTTGAAGCACCCAGCCACTATTGATATCCTCGACGTCGTCTTGTGACGATGTCTGCGGATCTGATTTTGGAGGCTTGGTTGTAGAATTAGCCTCCGTTTTCTTATTTTTGTCTTTTGTTATGCGCGGGCCTTCTGTAGGCGCGGTTCGCGGCTCCACGGTTGTGGGCCCCGGTAGTGGCGTACTGCGGCCGGCTGCTTCGAGTGAAGCTACCTTAGCGCACGTTATAAAGTTAAACCTAAAAGATAGTACAATACATTTGTTAGGTTGCAAAATTGTATCTATATTCTTCCTTCCCATGTCCATAATCCATATCTTTATGCTTCTTTTGAACTCGGTTATTTTTTTTATGGTTTTTATTGCAAGTGGGTGTAAATTAAATAATTTTATAGAGAAGTATTGCATATTTCTTTGTCCAAAAGTGGTTTTAGTTGTAGGTTGGTGGAATGTATGTTATAATGTGGATCTTGTGAATCAGCCCGAGTTTGTCTGTGTGAAGTTATCATGAGTAAAATGCAAATGATATGGATTGGTAGAGGCATACAAAAAAAAGGGACCCTCGCTGGGACCTAGAAACAAACCCAAAGAAATGAAATCAGAGATAGATACTTTTGTTTATTTTTTTCATTATTTGATTTTGGGGTGTTATGCCATGTTGCGCTACCTCCTTCTTTAGCCAACGTTTTGGACAGCGTTGGAGTGTCCATCATCATGGCAGATCTGGCAGATGATGGACACTGCAACTCTGTCCGAAACGTTGGTTAACTCGTTGAATGCCGTTCGTGCACCGGTGTGTCTGAGATTTTACACGCGATTTTGACCCTTATGTATAAAGAAAGTGTATGAAGAACACGGTCAGAATCGCTTGCTCTATTATCGCCCTTTACCATAGCGAAACCTGCAATGCGCCTAGTCGCTTCAAATAATTAATATTAATAATTTACCGGAGCGCGGGGATGTGCGCAGTTCTTGCGCATGCGCGGGAAAAATTCCTTTATCTACGATTTTGACCTTTCTATGTACAAAATTTGTCAAGGACAGTGTCAGAATCGCTGGACACGAAATGTCATTTCTGCCGCGTCATAATTTATGCGTCTTACTCGACTAAAACATCGTAAAACCTATCAATTTACGTAATTAACGCAAATAATGTTATTTTGGTAGATAGTTTATTGTGTTGTGAACGTGTTTCAGTCAATAAAATATACAATAGCTCAAAATTAATCCACAAAACATTCAATTCAAATTCAAGGTCGTGAAATTTCCGTGTTGTTCCCCGGCATTCAACGAGTTAAAGAAGGAGGTAGCGCAACACGGCACAACACCCCAAAAACAAATAACGAAAATACTTTTGGCCATGAAATCTAAAAACGTATCTGTATACCGTCTCCGCTTTAATAAGGGGAAAGAGATGGGAAGAGAAAGGTTGAATTATGTATTGTGATTAAATAAAATATGAAAATAATTATCACCTTTCGAGGCTTAAAGCCATCTTGACCAGGGTTTCCGTCTCCTGAAGATCTGTCACTTTATCCGTGTGACTTCTACTACACAAACACTTCATCAGTTTCCGGTAGGCTTGCAGGAAACACGGCCATCTATGGGTGGAAACAAATTTAAAAAAATTATTTAAGAATCAAACATCATTTCATTGGATCAGAAGGTCAAATGAATCAAAATACACACATACTACTAAGTTAAGCTTCGATGACACATGGCGAGTTACAAGCTACTATCTAAAAGCGGGTAAATCGGCGAGTGAGAATGTCATGATGACACACAAAACTGTCCACTCGCTCAGAAGCATAGGAAACTGAGGCCGCTGCTAGCGCCAGTAACAAGAATAACGACGCCTGCGTGAACTAATTCTTCACATGTTTGACAGTCGATATCAGCTGTTTATCGGAAGCCATGTTGAAAACATAAATAAACCAATCACGAGCAAGCGTGTAGGCGAGTAAAGTTGACGACCTTTCAACTTTTTTTCGTAGATTGTCAACAATCTGCCAGTTGCTGCTAGTTAGCAAGTAACACAATGACACTGGGCGAGTTTACTAACAGATAGTGGATTTCCCAGATAGTAGCTTGTAAACTAGCCGTGTGTCATCGAGGCTTTAGGAGATTTTTCAAAACAATTGGATTATTGTAAATACAGTTTTCAGATATTTTCTATCTTGTCTGTTATGCAAATTATCGTTAATTTGATATTTGTTGACAAAACACTGTCACGAAAATTTAATTAAATTCATTTAAAATAATTTATTCATTTTAAATACATTACAAAATTAATATTTCAATTAGTTTTTAAAAGATAGGTACATAAGGAAAACAAAATCAGAGTGTGCAGTTCACACATGGTTAAGAAACCTTTTAAAAACTAAAGTAGACAAGAGTGGTGAGGCTACGAAGCACCGCACAAAGAGGAGACCGATAGGCTACGAAGCACAAAGAGGAGACCGATAATATTATCTCATTCTCTTGCAGGCTAAATCCCAAAGATATTGAAATACAACGGATATGCTATGATGGCCGCCCTACCGTCGGCAGACTATTACCTAATGGGCATAGTCTGAATATGGAAAGAATTTGTTCATTTAGTTGATTTTTTAAGGTGTGCAGTAATATTGGTTAACATTATAGTTTGAATATGGAAGAAATCGAAGCCAGAGTAAAGTTAGTCTCCCAGAAACTGGGCGTACTGTATAGGGCCCGCAGATACTTTAATAGTGCACAACTGCTAACCCTGTACAAATCGCAAGTACGCCCCACGGTTGAATTTGGCAGCCACCTCTGGTCTGGAGCTCCAAAATACCTGAATAATACCCTCGATTCTGTGCAGAAACGGGCGGTCCGTTTGATAGATTCTCCCATCTTAACAGACGGATTGCAATCTTTAGAGCACAGGCGTCGGGTGGGAATGCTATCCTTGTTCTACCGGTATTACAATGGAAGATGCTCCGAGGAACTAGCATCATTGATCCCTTCGGCACCGGTGCATAGTCGGGAAACACGCCAAACGCGTGTGAACACAACCCACATACATACATAGGATTTAGCAAAGATATTGAAATACAAAAGGTGTGCTATGCGCAGATTTAACTGAGTGGGACTGTGTTTCCTGTTGTCGCTGATATTGTATATAATCAACTAAATAAATTAGTTTTTTTTTTTTTTACATTAACTCCACACAGGAGGCCTTGAGGAAAATAATTTCCCTCAGGGCCTATGTCATCTGGGATGCTGTGTGGACGGTCTTTTTGAGGAGAGAAAGGAATGAACATTGGTCTTGAAGAGACCTATGTTGTAGGAAGGAGGAAACACAGAGGCCGGCAAATCATTCCACAGCTGAGCTGTTGAACATAAGAACGAGTCGAAGAAACGACCCGTTCTCATGTACACGGCTGACATTTGTCACATGAGAACGGGTCGTTTCTTCGACTCGTTCTTATGTTCAACAGCTCAGCTGTGGAATGATTTGCCGGCCTCTGTGTTTCCTCCTTCCTACAACATAGGTCTCTTCAAGACCAATGTTCATTCCTTCCTCTCCTCAAAAAGACCGTCCACACAGCATCCCAGATGACATAGGCCCTGAGGGAAATTATTTTCCTCAAGGCCTCCTGTGTGGAGTTAATGTAAAAAAAAAAAAAACTAATTTATTTAGTTGATTATATACAATATCAGCGACAACAGGAAACACAGTCTCACTCAGTTAAATCTGCGCATAGCACACCTTTTGTATTTCAATATCTTTGCTAAATCCTATGTATGTATGTGGGTTGTGTTCACACAAACAGTTCATCCACTCGTCATGGGAGGAGATTATTCTTGGGAAAGAATAGAATTCTTTTATGTCAATCTGGGATTTATTTAATACTTGGCGTATTACTAGTGGTGACTACGATAGTCGGCCTAACTGGAAGCTGGCTAAATGAGATCTGAATTGCGTGAGCTCCTGCAGACGGCACTTTGGCCCTTGGTCCCCCTGGTGCCCAAACTCTGAACTAAACTAGCTGCCATCTAGCGGACTTTCGGGACAGCTCTTAGCACTGCCCTCTATGTGAAAAGCTCGGAAGCTTTTAGATATACACAATGTGTTTGTCTCTTTTTAGAATTGCTATTTTTCGTTTCATTGAGTTTCAAATCACAACAGTGCTAAAGAAGTTTTCATTTCAACAATAAGTGCCTTACTGATAAATGCGCTTCTAACCCTGTACAACTGACAAGCAACCATCAATCGCCAATTGGCAATCAATGGTTGCTTGATCGGGTGAGATACTGGCTTTACCAAGAGTTATAATAATATCTCACCTATCCTGTAAGAGCTCTGATCTATGTATGAGCAGGCTGTTCACCAAGATCATGCACTTCTCAAAGGTGGTGCTGAAGACCGCCAAGGCAGCGGTATCACCGTATGTCTGACACGTGTCCACGTCAAAGGTCACGATCACGGGCAGCTGGAGGATGATGTCAATCAGGGAGCTGGATAGAATCATCTGGAAATAAATACCAAAATTTAGGCATATTAAAAGTATGTATCAACAAAATTAGCATATAAGTTAGAAATGGAGTTATCTAGAATCAAATATAATGCGAAAATAATTTCTTCGGAATCTGTTTAATGACAGTTCCTCTAAAAGCGGGTCTCCTGGCAGAAAAAAAACATTTCAAAAAGTCTAAAATTTTATTATTAATTTTTTAAACTTTATGAGTAAAATCTCAAATTATAATATTTAATTAAATGAAGACAATATTAGCGAAATCTGGAGACAGAAAAATCAGAAAAGATATTGTCTGTCTCCAGATTTCGATTGAGTTTCGCTAATATTGTCTTCATTTAATTAAATATCTAAAATTTTATTTACATTTTTTACTCCAAATAATGTCAGCAATCACTGATTAAAGCAAGTCAATTATGTCCCTTAACACCCTGTATATAGCCTTTATACAGTACTAGCAGATCCGGCCACACGTTGCTGTGGCTAACGAAACACAACGCCATTACCCAACCTTTATACAATCCACACCACCTGCTTGCCAGCTGCCCGCTGCCTGAATTGAATATTTGAATTTCTCGGCTTTTCTCTACTATAATAAGCATGTATTATACATATAAACCTTCCTCTTGAATTACTCTATCTATTGGTGAAAACTGCATTGAAAATCCGTTGCGAAGTTTAAAAGATCTATGCGCACATACATTTTGAGCGACTTCATTTTATACTATGTAATGATATAGCCTCTATTCGAGTATCTAATAATTCTCTGCACCATTTGCGCACGTTTTTCTCTCTCATACACTGTTTTTCGTACACTTCACGTAACTGAGAATGAATGTTTACCGGGATTTTGTTCTTTGCCCACAAAAAACGAATTACTGAGTGTAATTTGTTTATATCACACCTGGCGGGTGCGGCTAGTGGAAGCTCCATCGCAAACGGCTGCTACACCGAGACGTGTCGCAGAGAGTGCAGTGTGGTGGGGATTGGTGGAAACACGTGGAAATCAGGCTGCACGCCAGTGTTGCTGGATAGCGCATAAAATCGTTCCTCACGATCGCAGCACCTTGGAGACCTTATTTTACAGAAAGCCCACGTAAAATCGGACTTTATAAGTAAATAAAAAGTAAAACGAAAATACATGGTTACCCTATGGATAAGCTAATAAGGGATGGTGAAATATCCCTATATGTAGCATTAATTTTAAAAAAATATTTAATTAATTAATACCTTTTTCGTAGACACGAACTCAGCCATAATCTCAAAGTACGCCGAGACAATTTCCAGATTCTCTCTGGAAACAATCTTTCCCTTTCTCTCAAGAACTTCCTCTTCTTCTTCCATTCGATTCTCCAACACTCTGGCGTCTTCTCCCGTCGGCAAGCTGAAGGTGTTGGACTGACGAAGCCAGAAGTAAAAAGAGCAACACATCTGCTTGACTAGGTTAGAACGTGTATCATTTTTACCGCCCGATTTCAGGTTGGCGTTTAAAAAGCACGACCATAAAAGTTTGGTGACGTGAATTGGATGCTTGTCATTAGTTTGGCCTTTAGACGTGTTGTCAGACTGGAAACATGAAAGAAAAAACATTTTTATTTTAGATACAACAAATTAATCATCATGCCGTTTAACGCAGGGGTAGGCAGAGAGGACGGAGAGCCAAACAACTCTGTCTTAGTACACACTCCTTATTGCCTCATTCACATTTGATTATTTTGACTCTTGACATGGCCTGACTCAAGTATCTGGGGGCCTACTCCCTATCTTTCGGTTTCACAAGCCAGCAGGTTTGTGGTTTAACCTTCACTAGCGGGCACTATCAACTAAGCGGGCAAGGTCTATAATTACTGAAATATCTCTGTAAATATATTAAAAATAGAGTTCATATTTTAGGTATTCCTCTGTAATACATTTATGTATTGGATTAAACAATTACAACATATAAATATTAACTGAGTGTACGGCACCGGAGCGCGAGGAAGGTTTTAGCATGATAGGAGGAGGGTTAATACGCAATTGTGACGTAGCTAAACCTGCCGTACGGACGTTGTGGAAGATAGAGAGTAGGCCCCCTGGTTCACTCAATCGTACCGTGTTTTCTTTCTTCTCTCATTCGTTCTACAAGTCCAAAACATATTTCTTTCTCAATCTTACTCATTACGCTGACATCAGCCTTGCATTCTTTTTGAATCTTCACATTTCTCACATGGTTTTACCATGCGTATGCGTCAGGGATCTCATTTCTGGATACATTATACATACATTCAGGGATTCAGGGATACATTATACATACTTCTTTCTTCTCTCATTCGTTCTACAAGTCCAAAACATCTTTCTTTCTTAATCTTACTCATTACGCTTACATCAGCCTTGCATTCTTTTTGAATCTTCACATTTCTCACATGGTTTTACCATGCGTATGCGTCAGGGATCTCATTTCTGGATACATTATACATACATTCAGGTATTCAGGGATACATTATACATACTTCTTTCTTCTCTCATTCGTTCTACAAGTCCAAAACATCTTTCTTTCTTAATCTTACTCATTACTCTTACATCAGCCTTGCATTCTTTTTGAATCTTCACATTTCTCACATGGTTTTACCATGCGTATGCGTCAGGGATCTCATTTCTGGATACATTATACATACATTCAGGGATTCAGGGATACATTATACATACTTCTTTCTTCTCTCATTCGTTCTACAAGTCCAAAACATCTTTCTTTCTTAATCTTACTCATTACGCTTACATCAGCCTTGCATTCTTTTTGAATCTTCACATTTCTCACATGGTTTTACCATGCGTATGCGTCAGGGATCTCATTTCTGGATACATTATACATACATTCAGGGATACATTATACATACTTCTTTCTTCTCTCATTCGTTCTACAAGTCCAAAACATCTTTGTTTTTTAATCTTACTCATTACGCTTACATCAGCCTTGCATTCTTTTTGAATCTTCACATTTCTCACATGGTTTTACCATGCGTGTGCGTCAGGGATCTCATTTCTGGATACATTATACATACATTCAGGGATACATTATACATACTTCTTTCTTCTCTCATTCGTTCTACAAGTCCAAAACATTTTTCTCTCTTAATCTTATTCATTACGCTTACATCAGCCTTACATTCTTTTTGAATCTTCACATTTTTCACATAGTTTTACCACGCGTATGCGTCAGGGATCTCATTTCTACAGTATCAAGTCTTCTTTCTCATTCAGGCTTTTTTTCTTCCTCTGCCAGTTCCATGCCTCACTGACATAAATCAGAATAGGTACCAGCACTCTATTGTGGCCTGCTAACTTAAATTCTTTGGACAATTTTTGTTAAATCAAAGACAATTAAAATCATTGTAATACTGCATTGAAAATGGCACTTTTGTGCTATATTCACATTAAAAAAATAATAATTTAAATGTACTAAACAAAATCAAACAGTAGTTTCAACAGATAGCTAGTAAAAAAAATTACAAGTGTGTAGTTCACACGCAGTAGAAGTGAAACCTTCAGAAAACCAAAGTAGACAAGAGAGGCACCGCACAAAGAGGAGACCGATTATACTATATCATTCTCTCGCAGGCTAAATCCTAAAGATGTGTTTGTTTGTCTGTCTCTTTATATGTTTGTCTCTTTTTAGTTTCATCGAGTTTCAAATCACAACGGGGGAGGAATGCAGATTCTGCCAAAGTTTGTTTTTTGCCAAAAACCATGTTTTCACCGCGTTTTAAGTTGACAACTTTAATCTGGAAGGTGAAAAAAAGTGCGGAAAGCAATAGAAAAAAAATTTGAATAAGTAATTAATTTTCGAGTGCGTTAAATAAAATTTCACTTCACGAACCGACACTATGACAGACCGGCGGGTGCCAGCGGGCATTTCATCACTGTTGGTATCCCTGATACAATGACGAGCTAAATACGATTGTAGCAGACTTCGTGGGATAACTGATGAGGCGCGTAATTATGAAATTTGTCTAGCGGGCTTGTGTATGTTATCTTTACTTTAAAATACAGCCTACGTTTTTGAATGGTTTGTTTGGCTACGCAGGGTTCGTGTAGCAGGCTTGTGTATGTTATCTTTACTTTAAAAAACAGCCTACGTTTTTGAATGGTTTGTTTGGCTACGCAGGGTTTGTGTAGCGGGCTTGTGTATACATATTATCTTTATTTTAAAAAACATCCCAGGATTTGAATGGTTTGTCTCCATTCCAGTACCTGATTAGAGGTTCGTTTACATTATATTATTAATTCTGTTTTTCATAATTACGCGCCTTATTATTTAGCCCACGAAGTCGGCTACAATCGTATCTGGCTCTTGTTTGTAGGTTTGGGATACCAACATAACAGTGACAAAATGGCGGGTGAAGTGTCGTAGTATTGGTTCACGAAGGGAAATTTTATTTATACTTTAAAGGGCTGTATCTCCCTCAATTTTGCCGAGCGCGCCTTAATTTTTTTTTATTCAGCTTCTCCACACTTTTCTCATCTAGAAAGTGCCTTTTTATTAAATTTCCAAACTTTGGCAGAATCTGCATTTCACCCCACAACGGTGCTAAAGAAGTTTTCTCTTCAAAAAATTATTATGATCAAAATAAATGAAAAAATTCTTACCGCTAAACTGCTAAAACTCATCAATTGCTTCGTCAAGAACTGGCTGAAAAATTTCTGTTCGCTGACTTCAAAAACCAATTTAATATTTTCAATATTGGTATTTGAAATGTCAGACCAACTGGCCCCGTTTTTATTTGTGTTATTTTGTAGAAACAAAATGGTGGCATTCCAAATCTGTTTGTGGAGAGTATTTGAATCAACAAACAGTGGATTTTTTTCAAAATGTTTTTGATTCTTGAGGATGGTATTGATGAAGTGGGTAGCGCCTCTCGCGTGGTGGAGGCTTACTGATGAATCCGACAGGGCTGCCAACTGAAAACAATTAGATATTATTTACAGGTATTGCAGTCAAACAAAGTACTTATACGGATGCATTGTTGACATTCAGCATTTTTCACTCGTTATTTGATTTTAAAACTAATTTCGGACACGGCTCTGTCTGTGATTGCAACCCTGGTTTAATGAATTTAACCCCTCAGAAAATCACCAATATGCACTTTTAATGTCTTTAACGAAATGACATCTTACGAAAACTTTGTATTATTACCGCTTCACAATTAAAGCTCTATAAATGAAACATTTCTGAACGTAGCCGAATAGTAAAAACTGTTTTAGACAGGTTACAAAATAAGCTTTCGAATTATTATATTACAAATAAATATTAATATTTGTAAATATTAAAATTTAGAATGCAAACATTAAAAAAATGTGAAAATGACTCACGTGATGTTTTTATGTGAAAACGGTACTAAAATCACAGATTAGGTAAACAACAATACTTATTCTATTGTATAAATGTGTAATAAACACTTTTGTTACCTCACTTTTTTATCATTTTATATAAAAATATTTAATAAAAATTAACAATGTCGGGCGCCCGTAGGAAATTTGGCGGGATAAATTATGTGTCAGACTGCGCATTGTCATGGATGAAATCGTTTTAAAAATATTCCAGGGTGACAAGGTGAATGAAACTTTTAGCATCACCTAGAGTAATGATGGCGCAAGCGATTCTGACACTGTTCTTCATACAAATTCTGTACATAGAAAGGTCAAAATCGCAGACCAAAAGTTTTTCGTCGATGATATTATTCAAATATTTGAATTATTTTCTCGCGCATGCGCATATGACGCCCGTATTTTCGCGTCTCCGGCAAATGACAGGTTAAAGAACATAGGTACATACTAGGAAACTACACGTAGGAAAAGTACCTACGCGCTTGAAAACCGTTGATACCCTTTCCCACGTCCCACGTCTTTACTACCCGCCCGCGACTGATTGCTCGTAATGTCCGCTTACTTAAGTCAAGCTAGCTTCCCGCAATTGTGTAAATATGCGGCATCTAATAAACTGGTTGTCTCACAAGACCTGATGGCCCTTTTCACGGAACACCTATCGAAGCTCAGCGAATGGTTTTTGAAGTACTTTGCAGATGATGATGTCGAATAATTTGCGTGGATCCAAGATCCTTCCCGTGCACAAGCTCCGCCAGGATTAACAACACAAGAGCAAGAGAGTCTCATTGAACTCTCTTGCGACAACATCCTCAAAACTAGATTCACCAGTACCGATTTGCTGGAGTTTTGGGATCGATTCAAAATGAATATCCAAATTTAACGTCGAAGGCTTTAAAATTTTTCATTCCGTTTGCCACATCATATTTACGTGAAGCTGGATTTTCAGCTGTAGCTGTAATCGAGAACAAATATCACTCAAATCAAAGATCAATGTTGAGCAAGAAATGAGAGTAGCTGTCTCAAGTCTTATCCCCACTTTGAAAAACTGTGCGGAAATCGTCAAGCACACCCGTCACATTGATTTGACTGAGTAACTATCGTATTTTATTTTTTTCTTAAGTCTTTTTTGTTGTTCTCTGTTCCAATTCTGAATTCTTATAAATATGATAAAACTCAATTTCATATTGTGGATGTTTTAATTTTTGTGCCCATCTATAGTCTGTCAAAAAAGAGTAGAAAATATAAAAACATGAACTACTAAATTTGTAGACTGGCAACACCAATTTAACTGTCAAATATTTTTTTGAACTGCAATGACACTGAATGTATAGAACACAGTAAACCACATTTTAAAAAACATTTTTTCTTCATGACATAAAATTGATTAAAAGGTGATTTATAAAGCGATTTGCTTTAATTTAATTTAACATAAATTTGAATTTAACAATAGATAGAAAAGAAGAATCACTAATGGTGAGTTTAGTAACACTACTTTTAGATCTGAATGAGTTAAAGATATTCAGATCTAAAATTAGAGACATGATCTAAAGCCCAGGCAACGCTAGGTACTTTATCTAGTATTAAATAAATGTGAGCAATTTCTAAACTGTGCTTTATATTTTATTACATTATAGTTATTCTTCATTATGTTAACACAAAATTGCAAAGGTATAATAATAATAAACCTACACGCAATTCTAATTTTGAGATCGGCGGGTATCTATACTGCAATGAAAAAATATTTTTTCCACTATTATGCCTTTTTAATTTTTTATAAAAATGTAGGTTACACAGCTTTACTTTAACACCATGAGTTATGTGTTTAGTATTGCCATTTGAACAACAGTGGCGCCCTCATATATTTTCTACTCTTATTTGACAAACTGTACCCAACTCTATTATTGTAGGTACCTATTTCTTTCGACTGTAATATATATGTAGTCACTATATCTATTCCAAATAGCTTACTAAAGTAGGGCGCCGTGACAAAATACTAAACTTGTAAGTGCGCCGCTGGCTGAAAAAGATTGGGAACCCCTGGAATAGGGGATATGCAAGAAAAAAGGATGTTTCTCAGTGACTCTTCGTAAGGACATTGCTGTTGGAAGTGTATCCATATGCACCATAGTTTATTTTGGTCACCTCAACTCTTGTTACAAGATCTGTATCCATCGATATAATAATCATAGACTAACCCTTCCATACCTAATTTCAATCCAAAAAGAACACCGCCTGTGAGTAATTTCATAATACAACTACCCGTCGAATCCCGTCGCATCTCTTGCATGACGTAGTTGTTTTGCTTGTTACTTTACTCAACACGCCGCCTCAAATCTATATGTAACGTATATATTTTTTTAAGTATTCAAATAACTGTTCAAATTTTTATTAATAAAGTACCTAAAATATTTCTGCCTCAATTTTGTGTTTTAAAAACAATCATATCAAAAGTTAGTGATTCTGTTGCCGCGAACTTGCTGAAAAACATATTAGCTCCACACAGACCAACAAAAGATAAAAACCAATTATTCTTGCGATCTTTTAACTGTGAGATAATGCACCTTCTTTTTGACAAATGTTTTCCTAAACAACAAAGCTTTTGTTCATAACACACAATATTTTTGGTTCTGGTGTCATTTTTAAGATCCACACGCTTGGTCTAGATATACTTGGTTGAAGCCTATAACTAACTGAAAGCCGAATGTAACAATAAAAAATGGGTGTCTTTAGTTCCTCTTTCGCCTGCACAGATATGCACGTCAAAATACACTAAGTTAAAAAAAAATTATAATACTTACAGAAACATTGGTGAAAAGTGTTAGAGCCTTTCCTAGGCTTTTCAATTTCTTAATATCATCTTCTTGATTGCACTCACAATGTCCGTGAACCGCAATCGCAAACGATTCAACAATGTTCAACAAAACCAGTTTCAAATCCGATTCAATAATCGAACCCAATTTAGAAAGTTGCACCTCATTCACCAAGCTTTTATTCAAATTCACAGATGGCGTTTCATCACCAGTTTCAATTTCAATTTTGGAATCGTTTTTAAAAACAGACTTCCATTTGGTAGCCTCGAAAATCTCACAAATAAATTCTTTAATTTTATTTAAACTCTTCAACAATGGCTTCTTGATTTCGGACGGTAAATTCGCCTTTTTAAAATTGACCAAAGTGATAAAAAGTAGTGACGATATTTGAAAACTGTTATTTTTCAATTTTAAATCATTATTTTCAATTTGATTAGTCTCAATCAAATATTTTACGACCTTTTTCAATTCTTTAATGCAGTCCTTCGTTATAAAACGCTCGAAAATATGTTTCAAAACTTTAAAAGCAAAATTATTTTTGTTCCCATCACTATTTATGAGTTCTAGAATATCATTTTGAAATATGAATTTCGGCGGGAATATTTCTAACACATTTGGAGACTTGTAAGACAATTCAAATATTTTAAGCAAAATTGTATCACATTTCGAGTCAACATCTTCGAAAATAACATTCAATTCGTCACTAGAGTTTTTTTTAATTGCATTTTTAATGGCGACCAAAGAGAAAATTGCAACGAATTGGAAATTCTCTTTCAAATACTCTACGGGTAGAGTATTCATTAAATCTATGATTTGTATTACTTTTTCTATGGTTGACGATTTCTTTATAAATTTACAACGACTGATTTCTGTCATGTATTCATTGACATCTGTAATTTCATTAAAGAATGCTTTGATATCAAAAACATTTGTTTCTGACGCTTCAAAGATAGATTTATATTTTTTCAATGATTTTTCTCCGTCGAAAATAGACCATAGATTTCTGACACACTCGAGTAAAATCATAGATAAAAGATTCTTATTATTGGCTATGCTCTCTTTTTTTAAAATGCTGTATAAAGATTCATCGTCTTTGCTTTTGTTTTCATCATTTAGTATTACGGCAACAATTTTTTTGGCGGCCATGTTGATTTCGGTTTCCGTTAAATTTGAAAAGACAACATTGCAATTAAAGTTGCTCAAAATCAAAGATGGCCATATTTCTTCTAAGTTTTCTATGGTGTATATTTTAACTTCTTCCGTTGACTCTGGGGAACTGACGTCCAGTGTTGTGATTTTTTGGAGAATAAGTTGATTCTGAAAATAAAACGAAAATAAATTATACATTGCTACATCTTTTCACAGAATTTGCTTCAAAATCTTTCGAACCGTGCAATCTGGAATTATGAAATTTGCACAATTTTTTTAGACTGTTATATCAACGTCAACTATTTTCAACTTGCAATATCATTTCCACCACGGGCTATAAGTACTACACTCTTCAAGAAAGATTGAAAATTGTCAAAGAAGTGGAACAAAATTTTGCTGAAAAATGTTTAGAAATTGTAATTTCATTATGAATGTAGTAGCTATTAACTATATTTCCGCGTCCATTATCAAACAAATATTATTATAAATAAATCAAATATACTTTACCAAAGCTTCGGTACACTTCACATCAGCCATTTTCTTCGTTAGTTTTGCTATGTTTTTCCACTCGCTAGCGCTTAAATACGGGTGTAGCAATGAAAGATCAGTAACTTTACTCCCCGTATTACCTTTCGGTTGTTCTATCGGGTGAGACTTGTCACTGTAGTATGGTTGATAGCGATTCAGCAGAAGTTTGAGCTGACCATAGCTATGACAAACCGTCAGGAAGGAGTGTAGCATCCTTTTTTCCTAGAAAAATTGATAAAATGTTAGTTAACCACTTCGACCAGTAAGCGTGTTTCCACGACAATAAGCGTGTTTTTTTTGTGTTCCCACAGGAATCGTTATAACTCTGTTATTGTTCTAGTGACAACCCTATAACAAAAATTAAAATATCCATATTGAATCAAGCATTACATCTCTATTCAAAGTTGTCCATAGAAGTACATAAAAAATATTTATTTTGTAGAAACCGTTTTCATCCGCCAAATTGCCTACGTGGTTAGACATTGTTCATTTTTATTAAATATTATTGTATGAAATGGTAAAAAAGTAAGGTGACAAAAATTGTTTATTATACATTTATACAATAGAATAAGTGTTTTTTTTTAAATAATCCATGATTTTAGTACCGTTTTCACATAAAAACATCAAGTGAGTCATTTTTACAAGTTTTTTATGTATACATTCTAAATTTTAATATTTATTTGTAATAACACAATTTGAAAGCTTATTTCATAACCTTTCAAAAACAGTTTTTAGTATTCGGCTACATTCAGAAATATTTCATTTGCAAAGCTTTAATTGCGAAGCGGAAATAACACAAAGTTTTTATAAATCTGACAGTTCATTTAAGACAAAAAACCTACACAATGGCAAAATACCAGAGTGGTTAATAAATCAAAACCAAAATTTTCTCTGAAATCATATAAGATTTGTTAGTAGGTACTTAAATACCAATCCGCTCAATTATAAACTATAAATATTTAATTAAATGGAGACAATATTATTGAAACTCAATCAAAAATCTGAAAGCAGAAAAATCAGAAAAAGTTACGGTGACATCTGGGACTCGAACCCAGTTTGCCTTGGGGTGCAACTCTACCAACTGAGCTACTTACTACCAATGTGTCCCTATCTGATTCGGACATATTTAACTGTATAATACATCGACTAAGAACTACTAACATTATTTTAATTTTCTTAATGCATATTTTTATAGGCTGCTATCTTTATGTTTGATTGCACGATCTACCTCAACTAAATGCTCAGTTGGTAGAGCACTGACCCGGCAAGCCATAGGTCCTGGGTTCAAGTCCCAAATGTGAGCGTATCTTTATCTGATTTTCAATTGAGTTCCGCTAATATTGTCGTCATTATTTAAAATTTGATTCGCTTGGTTGTTACATGTCTTCCTTGGGTATCCCTGACATCTTCCCCCATTCTATTATGCTGTCATCCTCACCTTCCTCTTTCCCATCTCCTTCAGCCTTCAACATACCCCAATAATTAAGTATGCCATAGAACCACTGGCCTCAGACGGTTGGGAGCAGTTGGAGGATGATGTGTTGCATTAACATTAAAAAAAAAAAAAACAATTTGAATCTTACCCCTGGATATTTAAGTATGGCAGCTCCAAACTTGGCGAGAATGTCTTTTCCGAATGTTTCGAATGCATCGGTGAATTTCTTCACAACATTCTGTGGGATGGCTTGGTCAGCCACCTTTATGTGCTGAAGGAAAGCACAGAAGCATGCGCACAGGAGTTCACCAAGAGTTATGGCAGAAGGAGCTGAAATAAAAGAAGAAAAAATCCATTAGAAGATTTTTATATCCTCCCACTGGAGCGATTATGGTCGAAAAATGGACCACTTTTATTTTTCTGCGATTGATAGCGGTCCAAAATTGGACTACATTTTCCTACCATTCGTAAAACATTTATTGTAATTATTTGAAACATTTCCCCGGCCGGCCATTTATATTAAAACGAAGCTATTGAAATGTTTTATCTATTATGACCACACATGTTGCAAATCCGAACTTCGTAGACTATTTTAGAATGATGTTAAAAATAATTGTGGTCGAGATAGATATCGGGCGAGATCTCTTGTCAGATTTGTGGGATTTTTATTGCTGTTAAATTAATAAATAAGCATGCATACTTGCAGGAATGAGTGTATAAAATTACCTAAACTAACATACGTGACAACTCACAGCTGAAATTCTGACATTGGCCCGTAGAAAAAGCAAATAACAGCCATTGAAAATGACACAAATCTGACAGGAGTTCTCGCGCGATATCAATCTCGTTCTCAAAAATATATGGAATAGCTCGTCAGTTGTTTACAGTTAAAATGAAGTCCATTCTCCATAGATTTGCGCCTTTCATTATCAAGTATACCACAGACAACATACAGAAATCAAAAATATACTATGTTGACTTGACTTGAATAAGCCCCGAAAAAGGGTGTAAATAAATAAATAAGTACTCCTCACGGCAGTTTCAAAGTAACAACACGCAGGATTCGCGCGGTTATAAACTTTAGGTACGATTTTTTAATATTTTTTTTATAAATTCTACAAATATGAGATAACGGTAAAATACAGGTTAATTCATTGGCGTATAGCCAATGAATAATTTGTATAAGCACTATAATAAGTTTTTATGTCTCAATGTTAAAATTCAAAGGTATGATTTTTTTTTAATGTTGGCAAAAAATTTAAAAAATGATCATCTGTGAAATTGCGAGCAATCGAGGCAAATGTATTTATTTCGCATGATCGCTCCAGTGGCTAATCAACATACAATGTTGCTTATTATTGGAACACGGGACTGGAAACGGATACGCAGGATGGGGGGGGGTTTGCGTGACTGGAGGACGCAAAAGGGGGAAGGTGGAAAGGGAAAGAGGGAGGGGAAGGGGACATGGGAGGGGAAGGGACATGGAAGGGGAATGGGGGCGGGAATAGGGACATAGTTTATAAAAAACAATTCACTCACCAACATGCTCACTGTTCAAATGAACAATGCAATAGCTGTCTAATTGCTTACTAAGCATATTAAACAAGTCTATATTCTGCCAAGACATCAGTTCCGATCCCAACTTTCCAAAACCATTACAAATATCTTCCGGAAAGACATCCTCAAAAGTTACAATCTTCTTGTTGTATTTAGCAGCATCAGATCCAGCTTCTAATAGCTTTCTTTCTTTTAAAATTATCTTCTTTTGTTCATTATCTATGCTTTCAAGTTTCAATTTCAACGAAGGCAAAAGTTTCGGTAAGAAATCCGGTCCTCTACTCAATTTGAATTGAACTTCCAAAATCTTCTTCATGACGGAACTATACAGCGCGATCATATCGCAATCTTCCTGATTGATTTTTTTCTGCACCATGATTGCTGGCAAGATTTTAGATATATTCGGTTCAAAGATCGCAGGATCCAAAGCGATAACCGACTTTATTATCAGGAGCGAGCTTGCATTAAGCGATGCATCCGTCAAAAGAAGATTCAATGTAACGCTTTGTAGAAATGCAACGAAGTTACGCTTTGATTCCGATTTTGACGCATCATTCGTAACATCGGAATACGTGATGTTCAAATTTACATTGTATTCTGCGAGATATTTAACGTTTTGTAGATAGATTTGTTTAACAGAGTTTTCGTCCAAACCGATCTTTGAAATTGTGCCTTGCGTTTGAATGTATTCTTGCTTGATGCCAAGACAACGCGTAAGCACAATGTTGAACAAGAAAATGAGAGATTCGTCCGTTTTCGAACAGTATAAAAACAACTTGACAAAATTGAGCAAATACTGCTTATCGTCATTTGTTGCATATTTCAACAAAATATCTAATACTTTCACAACCGTTCTCAATGGTTCTCCCTTTTCTTCAATCAACGTCATTACGCTCGTCCCTTTAATAAGGACAGATAGATAACTCCGATAGATTTGCAACGAAGATAAAGGGAAAAGAATCGATTGGCATAAATTCAAAGCCTTGTACGAAAACTTGGCTGAATGCGTGAACTCCAAAACGATGCGTAGCATTCCGCTATCAATGAACGACTCAACTAAAACTTGTTTTTTGCCGAAATTCTTCGTAAAATTAGACAAATCTGTCAGGGCTTGTTTTGCAAACGCTTCGTAGGTTTGGTTGTCTCTCTGAAAGTTGTGAAGTATATTCTGTAGTATCAGCTTCAGGAATGAGAAGTATTCGTCAAGAAAGTGTTGGAAGTGTGAACTGATTGTCTGATTTTCGATAATACTCAGGCAACTTTCCAAAATAAGTATATTTTCTTCGTTTGCAGTGTCTTTTTGATTCTTTGAGGTGTCATTCTGTGATTTTATTAGCTGCGAAAGAACCTGAAAGAAACAGACACCGGTTAATATCAGAAATTAGAAATCCAACATCCAAAGAGAGTTTTTTTACAAATTCTTAGTACTGCCAATTGGAAGCCTGAACAAGTTTATTTGATTTACGTGCTTTCGGCACGAGAGTTCCAACTGCCTGGGGTCTGTGGAACTGTGGATTGGGGAATGCCGTGTGACTGAAGGACGTCAGGAAAGGATAGAGATGGAGAGGAACACATTGACAATGCTAACAGTGTTAAATGATGGTAGTATCACCCCGGTAAGGACCAACAGAATTCAGAATCGATACATTGCTTGAAATGGCGGCAAAGTTGCAGAATTTTTAAGATTGGAGGTGTTAAATAACCCAAACTAAGAATCTATTAAACTGTTTTGAGCATTTGGGAGGAATGCAGATCCCGCCAATGTCTGGAAATTAAATAAAAAGGCACTTTCTAGATGAGAAAAGTGTGGAAAAGCTGAATAAAACAAAAATTAAGGCGCGCTCGGCAAAATTGAGGTAGATACAACCGTTCAAAGTATTTAAAATTTTACTTCACGAGTTGATATTGACAGTCCGCCCGCCATTTTGTCATAACCTAATACGCTAAACATGATTTGTGATACAAAAAAAGTGCCCCTTTATAACGCCTACTCACGTCAAGACAAGAAAAACATCCCAGTTTTCAAGTGGTTTAGCGGCTACGCTAGGTTTGAGTAACATGGTTTGTGATTCTGGCGTACTATTAATTCTGTATTAGGTCTGGGATCCAACATAAGCAATGAAAAAATGGCGAACGGACTGTCAATATCAACTCGCGAAGTGAAATTTTAAATACTTTGAACGGTTGTATCTCCCTCAATTTTGCCGAGCGCGCCTTAATTTATTTTTTATTCATCTTCTCCACACTTTTCTCATCTAAAAAGTGCATTTTTATTAAATTCCCTGACATTGGCGGGATCTGCATTTCACCCGAGCATTTTTTAAATCTTTCACGACTTTAATAGTTGTCTGCCTCACGTAAGCATTTTTTTAAAGTAACAATTGGTTTCAACTTATTTACTACTGAGCAGGAATTCGGCAACTTTACTAATATAGATTTAGCTATGATAATTGGGTCATTCGTGCAGTAGTTAAATAAATAAAATAAAAACAGTAAAATCTGTTAGGAAGGGGGAAATTTTATGAGTGTAGTAAAAATACCTGTATTAGCTTGGTTTTAAAAGCAGTAGTGAAGTTCTTATAGTTGATTGATCTGCTCAAGCAGCTTTTTAGCGACGCGAGACAGTTTAGTCTTTCTTGCTTCTCCTTTAAAATATCCAAATTAGAACATATCCAGCTTAGAATTATTTCTTCCCTGTTTAGGGCGGGAAAAAAGGGTGAAGACAAAACATCTTCGGCCAAACGGAGCCGCTTTGATAGCGGCTGGTCGGCTACGTCCAGCCGGCGCTTTAATTCTGCAAGAAAAATCATAAATAAAGTCAAAACATGAGTCAGAATAAGAGGTTATGTTTTGATTTATTGTGTCAAAACTATGATATGGAACTTGATTCGCGAAAAAAAACTTGAATTGAATTAAAAAGTATACTATGTAAGCTTGTTTTATAGATAATCAGTGGATTTTGTAAGGTTTTAACGCTAAAAAAGTAAATATATTTCACTTGCCAGCGCCAAGTGACATTTTCAAATTTCAAACACGTGAATTACTTGTCCATAGAATAAGGATGTTTGTAGAAATTTGACGTTTGAGGAATTTGACATTCCTAGTATTCCGATGGGCGCGTTCAGACGTTTCGATTTTTGTTGATCCACTTTTATTTAACGTAAAAAGTTGAACAAGATTATGTTCACACGTTTCAATTTAAGTTGAACCGAAATTGACATTCAAGAAGGCGTCAACTGAAATTGTCAGTGCGTGCGGCGAAACGAGCTCGAGATTATGGAAAAGCATGAAAAACGTCGTATTTGGGCAAGCATGAGAAGGAGTGAATTAGGCGCATCCAACACAATTTTGAAAGAGATGGCCCTAGAAGACTCTGGAGGATATAGAAATCACTTGAGGATGACAGAAAAAAAATTTGATGAGCTGCTTTCCAATATTGGCGATAAAATTTTTCAGGGATGTTTAAATTAATAATAATTACTACTAACTACAGTAACCGGAGAAGCAAGGAAATAATTAATATTTCGTTAAAGTTAGCTTTACCATAACCTAAAAACGACAACGCCAAACGTCAAAGTTTGACATAGGTAGTTATTAGATTTGTACAAATTGTTTTTTCTTTTAATTTATGCGTATTAATGGTGACGCATGTCTCAGAATATTTACCGCTATATTCTGTCATTATCATAATATATTGGGTAGGTAGTGTAAATGAAACACATATTATTTATTGCAGTTTCACGGGCATTTCTATTTTTGTACACTTCTTGCTTTTGATCCCAAAGACAGAGATGCATAAATCTGAATATCAAATCATCCGACCATTTCAGATATTTTTTCGTTGAAACGGATTCCATGACGGTAGAAACTAGGAATGTATAAGAATATTGACATAAATGTTTGACGTCTACTTGTGCCCGCGAGTAACTATGGTAACCAAGATGGCGCGGTCATACTCGAACGTCAAAAGTAGACGGGCTATCAACTTTAGTTGGTCAACAAAAAACTTGTTCAACTTTGTTGAAAGAAGGTTCACACCTGTCAATATGCTTTCAAGTGTCGAGTTGATCAACTAAAGTTGAACCGTGTGAACCGGCTATATAAGTGATGTTTTACGCAACCGAGTTCAGTCTTACAAGGAGTTTTCTGCTTTTTTGTTAAATTTATTTATAAAGTCAATGTAAAATAGAAAATAAATAAAATTTGTCACTGCCGAACATCGATATGAACCTTTTCATCTCTCTAAACATACCTCCCAATTACATAAACCGAGAAATTTCATCCTAGTTTCAAATCACAACGGTGCTAAAGAAGTTTCACTTCAATAACTAATAATTTAGCTTTGATGAAAAGAGTTTGGGCTATTTCGGTATGGAAAGGAGAAGGAAATGGGGAATAGGAAGATGGGGAAATACGTTATTCACACATGGCCATCAAATACGGCTAAAGCCATTACAAGCAACGCCTCGATTGCAAGACGATGCTGAGAGTATATGACACCATGTGCGTGTCTTTGTATGCATACAATTATTCTCAACATGTTTCCCGTAATATCCTTGTCATGATAGTTAACTAAATGAGAGTATGACTTTGAATGTATTCAAAGGCAATTTTTTAAGGCCAATAACCTCGATTCTACGCCATAAATGCATTTAATTAGTAACATTGCTAATATTCCTAAGAAGTTTGTTCAAAAATCCGTGTGGAAAATGGATTTCTAGCTACGTAATGACTTTCTAGCTCAGGTCTCCAAACTTTCCAGCCTTAGGGGCATACTGATTACTTCAGCAAGTTCCAAGGGCTAAAACCGTTTTCATTTTCCCATCATTATCTATAATTTCTCTACTAGTCGCCAAGTACGTGCCCTGAGTGAGCATACCCCTTGATATACGATCGGAAGAAAACTACGAAAAATATTAAAAAAAAAAAAAAAAACTCTATTACCACCTCATAACTTTACACATTATTTAGAAATATGTTTTTGTCTTATCAATACTTTGAATCATCTATTAACTAACCTATATTTTTATTTTCGTTATATGTTTTGGGGTGTTGTGCCGTGTTGCGCTACCTCCTTCTTTAGCCAACGTTTCGGACATCGTTGCAGTGTCCATCATCAGGGCAGATCCGGCAGATCCGGTAGTATGTTGACACATCTACCGGATCTGCCGGATCTGCCCTGATGATGGACACTGCAACGATGTCCGAAACGTTGGCTAAAGAAGGAGGTAGCGCAACACGGCACAACACCCCAAAAACATATAACGAAAATGCTTCTGGCCGTGAAAATCTTAAAACTTATCTATATTTTTATTACTTGTATCTGTATTTTCTCATAAAACCACTAATATTTTTTTGTTAAATTACTAATATTTTTTGTTTTAATTTAAACAAATGTAATTTTTTAGTTTTCCTTTCCTAAACACAAGCAGTTGCTTTATTAGGAGAGTGATTGAAATATTGATGTTTATATTATTTTGTAAAATTGTAACCCTGTTAAATGTTTCAGTAAAAAATGCGCTTGCTAAGTTCGCTAGTTCAATTACTATTGGGTTGTACTGTAATATCACGATTGCGACACTTAACGACATCTAGTGGTTATACGCGGAAATAAGTAGTGGTAGTACGAGTAGTACCCTCTATCCATCGCTCACTACTGCTACTGAGTTTTGGTAGCATAGTCCAGGCAACGAAGGAAAAATAGAGGAAATAATTCGTGTAGAAGCCAATTTTGGCACAGTTATAGGGGAAAGTGTCCTTAACAACATACTAAAAATATCGGGGTGGGGGTGGAGCTAAGGGTGGGGGGGGGGGGGGATCTCTATAGGTCCCTTTTTCAGTTTTTCGTTAATAACTCGAAAACTACTGCCTCTAGCGAAAAAATGTGTACCAACTAAATAATCTACATAAAATTCAAAAAAGGTTCTTTAAACATTTTTTGTTAGGATCAATGCTTAAGGAGATATGGAGGGGGGGGGGATGTGAAAAATAACCAGTTTTTATTGTTAAAAATTAAATTTTTATTGTTAAAATTGAAATGGAAGTGAAGAGAGAGATCTTGACCATGGTAGATACTTCCACATGGTTACACTGATGAAGAAGTTCATTGATTCTGAGCGCCGTGGTGTTTGGGACGGCTACTTGGCGTGTGTACAGCAGATTCCTCCAGTACGAAAAATGTGCCCATCTCTACGTGTAAGATATGATACAACTGAAAGCTAGCTATCCATGGGCGTACAAGGAGTTTGCAGAAAATTGGTACTTCACTATTAATTGCACAGGTATTTGGTCGGATATATATATATTTTTACATGAGCTCCACACAGGAGGCCCTGAGGAAAATAATTTCCCTCGGGGCCTATGTCATCTTTGAGGATGCTGTGTGGAAGGTTTTTTTAAGGAAAGGAAGGAGAGGAGAGTTCTGGAAAGGAAAAGGGTTTAAGGGGTGGGTAGGATGGGGGTTCAGTGTGTCCTGGTCATCCGCCTCCAAGACCTAGACAAACCTCACCCCATGAACCCGGGCACCCCTGCTAAATCACCAAACGTAGCGAACCACTTGGGGTGACCTATGGCAGAGGATATGGTCATAAAACAAACACTGCTGAGGGATCTGTGAAGCGTTATGAAAAGTGTAATCGGGTGAGGCGAACGGAAGTTGAGAGGGAGATATAAGTTACTGAAGTTTTACTTCAGTCGTATGGTCACCACACTCGTTTTATTTCACTTTAGTTATTCGGTAATTGCACAAATTTCACGAGTCGGCAATTTGCAAATTTATTGGTTGTTGTACAACTTGTACAGAATTAAAATTGCGCAAATTCCTGGGCGGAAAGTTGCTGTCACTACTGTGGAACTTCCTGGTGGAAGTTTTGCGAACGTCTCGTCTATTCCTGGTTGAAATCCGCGAGCATGTCTGTCAATTTCCCTGGTCGGGAAATTGCCACTCCGAAGAGCGGAGAGAGGCAGCCCTGTTCGGGCTGCAAATGGTCACCCCGTAGGGCGGAGGAAACGCGTCCTCGCTGGACGGTGAGCGGTAACTGACTTTCGTGGTGAGAATCCTCCCTCATGTCTTCCTTCTTGACCCTGGTGTAGATCTTCAGACTTCAGATCTATTTGCATCGGCGGCGGTGGCCTCCAGGGCCAACCAAAAAAGGTTTACTACGTTTCGCCCGACTCGGCGATTGAGTTTTATTAGCTTCTAGCTTGCAATGTAGGGTCACATTTTTTCGTTTGTCATCGCCGAAAATATTCTGGCTTTCCAATTTTTATTACGCTTCTTTGCTTTCGCCGCTCTGTGTTCGCCGCTAGGTACAATTTTAATATTATATTATCCTGTCCGCTGCGTTCGTAAAAATGATATTCGAATCACATTGTTCATTCTAAATAAAACCTTATGACTATTTCCGGTCCCTTGACTAATTTTCGTTTCCTTAACTAACTTTGTGTCTACCCGACACATGCCTGCTAGTGAAGTCATTGTAAAAAATATTGCAAATCTTTTTCAATTTTGTGAATTCTAGGCATTAAAAATACCTGGTTCCCTCAGAGACATAGTAACGACGGCTTCAGTTCCTTGTAACGCACCTTGAATGTCGATCATCCCTAGCGGCCATCGCGCTGCTTGGTATTTTGTCTGTGGTTTCGCTGCTGTAAAATGGCGGACTAGACTCTACTTTTGAGTGCTTGATTTTTAGCGTCAAATACAGATTAATTCTATTTTTGGTGAGTTTTAAATCATAAAATAATTAACTTATCTAATAAGTCGTGGGATGCTATACTAACCGACATAAAACTCTCGTTTGTTTATTCTCAATTGCAAATTTTGTATGTGCATGTAACGTACTTCGTAGAACTGTCATTTATTTTTTGAGAACGATTTAAAACCTTATGTTGGGAATTAAACGCATATAGTTTGACATCTGTGTCGTATTTTTAATGTAATTATCCGATTACCAATATTGTGAATTAATCGGGTAACATGTTTTACGAATCAAATGCAAAATTTAACCTAAATCGAATTACGAGCACTCGGAATTTCAAATTTTACGGCTATTTTGTTTTTATAGTACCTAAGCATAATTTGATGTCTATCGCAATGATTGGAATGACACAGTCCTTATCAATATCAATCACAGTCCTTAGTAAAGTAATGTTTTTAAAAAGCTGATATAGCTCTAGTAGCGTATCGTAGTAAGCATTTGTCTACGAATTCAGAGGTTACAGATTCAATTCCCGCGAAACGCAAATACGATTTTTTTTCTGAATTTTGTGATACTGATTGTTTATGTTGCTTGCTATATAAATAATTGCGATAAACTTTCGGGACTGGACACGCACGAATATTTTTAGAAAAAATCTTTTGATTCATCACAATTACTGTAAAATACAATTTGCATTCGGGGCGATGGAAAACACTGATTTAAAATTTGAGTTACATAAAATTAAAATTAGTTTTCGTCATATGGGATGAAAGCTGACAGCCATTTACAATAATTTATGTCCGTATTTTACGACTTTTGAAGATTTATTTCCGAATTCATAATATCATAGTCTTCTATGTTTTTGAGATTTTGATTGTAATTGTGCTATGGTGTATTACGATTGCAGTTGGTGTCAGAGAAACCCTAGGACATGTCGTTCCCCGTGCGAGCGCCCCCCGGGATGCCCCACTTGCAGCGGCCCCCGTACATCCCGCCGCCCATGGTGCCCATGCCTGTGAGTAAATATACCAATTCATAATGTGACAAGTTTATGAAACTTTGAGAATTTTGTCCAATAGAGGAACCTTTTAACCCTTAGAGGTTCTTATATTAGGTCCTTTACATATGAAATTGGCGTTTTGTATGGGAGGAACATAAAGTTGATTTTTTTTAAAATATAATATATTTATTTAATCAAAGTATGTACCATTGCTATCTATGCACTTTTGCCATCTCATAGGTAGTTCATCGATCCCTTTACTAAAAAAATATTCGATCCCTTTATTAACCTCCGCAGTGCCGCTCGTCAACCGGTGTGTCATGAGATTTTACACGCGATTTTGACCCTTATGTATAAAGAAAGTGTATGAAGAACACGGTCAGAATCGCTTGCTCTATTATCGCTCTTTACCATAGAGAAAACCGCAATTAGATTGATGACTCCATATAATTTATATTAATGATTTACCGGAGCGCGGGAGCGTGCGCAGTTCTTGCGCATGCGCGGGAAAAATTCTTTGGTTTTGAACTTTGACCTTTCTATGTACGAAATTTCTCAAGGACGCTGTCAGAATCGCGGGACATTGGGTGTCATGGCTGCCGCTTTTTGCGAACGCTAATTGGTTACAACCAACCCCATTTACTCGCGGCATTCCACGAGTTAATAAAATCTTTGAAGGCGGTTTGGACTGCCCCATCGGAGTTAAATTTTTTCCCTTGCAAGAAGTTATCCAAATATCGAAAAAAATTGTAATCTGTTGTGGCAAGGTCCGGAGAGTACGGTGGATGTCTTAGACATTCCAATTCTTTAGCTCCTCTAATTTGGTAGCCGTCTGTTAGTTGTGCAGTGTGTGGTCTAGCCTAGCGTTCTAAACGCGCTTTGCTTCACTCAATTCGTGAGGTACCCACCTTTCAAGCTTTTTCACCTTCCCAATTTGCTTCAAGTGGATTAAAACAGTTTTATCACTAACACCGCAGCCTGCAGCTAACTCAGACGTGGTTTGCGATGGATCCGCTTCCACAATAGCCTTCAATTCTTCATTATCAACCTTGGTCTCCGGCCGTCAACGGGGCTTGTTCTGCAGGTTGAAATTTCCAGAACGAAAACGTTGGAACCAAAAACGCACTGTGTTTTCTTTTGTGGCACCGTCGCCATACACATCATTAATCCTTCGAGCCGTTTCTGCATCACTGGTGCCACGGTGGAACTCATACTCGTAAATAACACGATATTTCAAGTTTTCCATTTTGTAAACTAAGTGACGCAAAGAAAAAAAACAATTAAGGAAAAAACAAATGAATAATAATTTTCGAAACACAAATACATGAGTAAATAGCTGTATAAATTTGAATTTGGAATTCCTAACCAAAGAGAAGATATTTGAGATCAAAGTTGCCAGTACGGCAAAACGCCAATTTCGTATGTATATTTTGCAATGTATGCAGGGTGTAACGGGACGTACCTGAGGGATACCTGAGCATGTTTGGAGTAAAAAATGTACAAGTCATTTGGCTATCCGTTGACATTTTTTCTCTATTATAATAATATTCATCATGCTCTCTCCTTCATGGCAATGACTCAAACTGTCTCCAGAATCCGAAGGCACTTTTACTAGGCGACATAGTGCCATCTCGTTTATTGTATGGTGCTAAAGAGACAGAAGACATGATTTGGGACTTTTGATAAATTGACCCAGCCAATCATAGTGCATGGGAAAGAAAGCTTTAAGACGTTACATGTCACTACTTGCCGCTGCCTGCTATCTGGCGGTGCATTTCATTGAATAATACCAGTTGTTTTAATTTGCATAATAATTCATAATTATATTATGTTTTACTGACATCTTATAATTTTGGGAGGTCTTTGACCTATTGACCTGAGAGAAAGACCGCCACTGTATACTCGTATACTGGGTTTACCAGTCTTTGTAGTATCTGGGAATTCACACAATTAAATACAAAAATTTTGAATGCAAGCATGAAAAAGTTTTAAATGTGACTCACCTTACATTTTTTCAAACTAAAATTTTATTACTAATAATGAAAAAAAAAAAAAAAAATTATTGGACAAATGTATTGTAAATGTTATTGTCAACTCACTTTATTGTTGTTTCATGTAAAAGTAATAAATAAAAAATAAATATTCAAAAATTTGAGAATTGCGGTTGGAAACATTGGTTTCGTTAAGGTGAACATTTTAATTATTTTGTGGTTAACTATTAGATTTGAATAAAAAGCGGGTGAAATGCAGATCCGGGCACCACTTGGAAATTTAATAAAAATGCACTTTCTAGATGAGAAAAGTGTGGAAAAGTTGAATAAAAAAGAAATTAAGGCGCGCTCGGCAAAATTGAGGGAGATACAGCCGTTTAAAGAATGTATGAAATGACACTTCATGAACAGATATTGTCCGCCTGTGTCCGCCATTTGATACTAATTTGTTGGTAGGGATACCAGATACAAGAGCCTAGATACGATTGTAGGGAATAAATAATAAGGCGCGTAGGTACTGGAATGGAGACAAACCATTCAAATCCTGGGATGTTTTTTAAAATAAAGATAACATACACAATCCCGTTAGACAAACCATTTAAAAACGTAGATTGTTTTTTAAAGTAAAGATAATAGGTATTATACACAATCCTGCTAGACAAACCAGTGCCTGAAGTGGCGCGGGATTCGATCGTTCTGAAGTGTGCGTGTAAACGGCGCTTTAGTATACATACGAAGGGGGCACTTTCTTTTCTATCACAAACCATGTTACACAAACCTAGCATAGCCGCTAAACTACTTGAAAACTGGGATGTTTTTTTGCCGTGACGCGAGTAGGCGCTACGAAGGGGGCACTTTCTTTTCTATCACAAACCATGTTACACAAACCTAGCGTAGCCGCTAAACTACTTGAAAACTGGGATGTTTTTTTGCCGTGACGCGAGTAGGCGCTACGAAGGGGGCACTTTCTTTTCTATCACAAACCATGTTACACAAACCTAGCGTAGCCGCTAAACTACTTGAAAACTGGGATGTTTTTTTGCCGTGACGCGAGTAGGCGCTACGAAGGGGGCACTTTCTTTTCTATCACAAACCATGTTACACAAACCTAGCGTAGCTGCTAAACTACTTGAAAACTGGGATGTTTTTCTTGCCTTGACGCGAGTAGGCGTTATAAAGGGGCACTTTCTTTTGAATCACAAACCATGTTACACAAACCTAGCGTAGCCGCTAGTAATTAAAAATTTTAAAATTATTATTTTTTAATTTTTCAAGTAATTTGTCGGTTTCTAGGGGTTTTTGAGTTTAGTTTAGGGATAAATATTTTTGAGAGTTGGCAACACTGATTTTCTTTTAGGTTAGTGACAAAATGGCAGGTGGACTAACAGTATTGGTTGGCGAAGTGAAATTTTTCTTAACGTAATTGAAAATTAATTACTTATTCAATTTTTTTTTTTTATTGCTTTCTGCACTTTTTTTCACCTTCCAGGTTAAAGTTCTCAACTTAAAACGCGGTGAAAACATGGTTTTCTGCCAAAAAAAAGTGGTGCCCGGATCTGCATTCCTCCCTAAAAAGCTTATTTTCTTGTTTTCTTAACACCGTTTAGATCTTATTTCTCATCATGAAATAAGGGAACGTACCCATAATACGTGACCTGTTTAGGGGGGCGATCTTCAAAATACCACGCTTGGTCACAATGGGGGGGGGGCCTTAGGTTTTTATCATGCAGTCAATCTAGAATACTTTTTATATTTTTTCCACAAATTTTTAATATTTTTTCCACTTGTAATTATAGGTATGCATGCACTCTTGCCGTCACGCAGCAAGCGCCGTATTAATAAAGACAAATATAAGCCAAATAATTCTTTTTTAAACTTTTTCTTAGCAAGAAATGATTCAAAACCATATTTATGATTTACTACGTGAAAACTGTAGGGGGAGGGGGGGGGGGGTCTTAGAATATACTGCACGTGGTAACCGGGGGGGTTAAAAATTGCAAAAAGTGGGTCACGTAGTATGGGTATGTTCCCTAAGGGGGACACAACGATTTCTTACTATAAGTTGCAGTCTTGCGCCGAACATAAGCTGTCATATTGTATATAGCGTTTAATAAAATAATCTTTTATCTATATAAAAAATAATAAAAAAAAAAAAACAATAATTGGTAATCACTTAAATTTGTACGTAATCTGACACAAAACAAAGCTATAAATCAACATAAGAACGAAACAAGATAAAATTTTACAACTACTTATTTGCGTATAACATATTTATGTAAAATGAAACGAAGTTCTAAATAATATGATACAAATATCATGAAATACTCATCCAGCCCTCATTATTATTCAAGAGAGTTTTCAAGTACCACAACCAGTCGCAAGCGGAATCTGAGACCGCAAATATAAACAAAAGAACACGTGCGTTTGCGATGAATGTCAATGGGGTATTGAGGGGACGTACCTCACCCCCCCGAGGATATCATGGAAGCGCAATTGTCTATTGTCTATAGTTAGCGTATAATCAGTAAAATAAGTTCGCTGCTGACTCACAGACCGCTGAAAGGTTAAACTAAGGCCAAAATGATGTCCATCTACAATACTTTCGTTCTTCTTAATCCAATTGAAGACACTATTGTCCTGACTACCTTGCTGTGTTACCCTAATCCCGCTACTTGTCCATTTGGCGCTGACCAACTACTGCTTGTTTTTAGATGATGACTCTGGGATACCGTGCCCCCCTGCTGCCGCCTCCCTCCATGCCCCCCGTGCTCACCGCCAACGTAGTGCAGAAGAAAGATATGGCCGAGGGGCCCCCCGTCACGGTGTTTGTTGGTCAGTATTGATTTACAGAGATTATTCTTGGTGATGATAATTGTTATCGGACATTCTAAAATATGGTATTTTTACATAAGAAAAACTTTCTTTTTATAACTTTTGAGGGCTATTCCCATCAATGTAATATAATATCATTGATGAAGAAGATAACACTAATAATCTAAACGAAAATATGAAAGGGAACAAAACACGGAAAAATAGAAAAAGATAATGGTCACGACTGGGACTCGAACCCAGAAACTCTCGTCTAACCGGGACGTGTGCGTTTACCAATTTCGCCATTGTGATACCGTCGTATTTGTCAATCTCATATTTCAAATTTCGGAATTAACATTTTACACTAATTTTTTCCATATTATAGGCAACTACCCTTTTTATTGGAAACAATTATTCTAAGAATTGGTTTGTAACCTAGATAGCGTCTCGGATAAATATATCCTATTTTATTTATGTGGAACTATTGACCTTTTTAAAAAAGTTTAAATGAATATTCAAATTTTTATAAGAAAACCTCTCTTTTTATAACTTTTGATGGTTATTTTATTCCCTTCAGTGTAATATATCATTGAAGAAGATAAAATTAATAATATGAAAGGGAACAAGACACAGAAAAATAGAAAAAGATGATGGTCGCAATAGAATTACTTAAATAACTGAAATATTTCATACCATGTATACACACTTTCAAATTAAATATATAAATGCTTATATTGCAATGTCTTTTTACAATTTTCATTGCTTTTCCAGGCAACATAACCCCGCGCGCCCCAGACGCCATGATACGCTACATCCTAACCGCCTGTGGCCCCGTGGTCAACTGGAAGAGGGTGTCCGCCTTCGGCTTCTGCGAGTTCAGCTCCCCGGAAGCGGGCCTGCGCTGCGTACGTCTACTTCATGACAGAGACATCGGTGGCAAGAGATTGGTGGCTAAGGTGGACGCCAAGACTACCACGTTGCTCGAGGCCTATAAAAGTAAGAATGCAATTTTTTTACAATAGCTCCACAGAGGAGGCCCTGATGAAAATATTTTCTCTCGGGGCCTGTGTTCATTGGGAGGCAGGGATGGGTACCGCCGCCCCGGGAGCCTTTATTCGATGACCAACACTTCTGCCGTGGGTCGCCCCAAGTGGTTCGCTACGTTTAGTGATTTAGCAGGGGTGCCCGGGTTCATGGGTTCTGGTCACACACAATATACATTTGTTCGAAGCCTGTGCCTCTTCAAAGAAAAATCGCAGATTGGTTATGGGCTCGGAACATTGTGAACACCTGTTGCTGTATTATTTGCTGGGGTAGGTTACGTTTGTTTCTTAGATCCGTGTACGTGTAACATTCCCTCAGCGATTTCTATCGGTATCAAGTAGTTGCCTGGTTCGCTCAAGGCTTGGAACGATTGTGAGCACTTGTCTCTGTATTATTTGCTAGGATGGGTTACGTTTCTTCGGACGCTGATAGTTTGTAGTATACACTCTATTGTTATGTAAAATCCCTGGGCATACATGTACATATACAAATATCAAAATAATGCATGCCCAAATCTCCAGATGAGCAGCGAGTGAAGATGGGCAAGCCGACGGTGGCCGAGGGCTCCACCTCGGAGACCAGTGCAGAAGAGGACTATCTGGATGAGCAGCAGCGCGCGCTGGACGACTCCACGCTGGAGAGGATCCAACACCTGATTGGAGAGTACCAGGATGACATGAACAACTACGAGGCCATTCAGTTAGGTAAGTTGACAAAAGTTTTTTTTCTTAATGCTATGCACCGTGGCGTGGATCATTCAAACGCGTGCCCAACATAATATGTACATTAAGGTGGTCCAGGCCTGTATAGTTAATTTTGTTTTTTCAAATATAGATGTAGCCACCCATTTTATTTGTTACACCTATCATTCCTATTATGTGTAAAAGATTTCAGCCCCCTATCTTATATACAAGGGGGTGCTCATCGAATTAGAAGTTTCTGACAAAAGTTCTGGATTTTAAATAAAACACGTAATTTAAGGTTTATTAATATTACAAGTATTTTAGTCAAATAAGATTAAAAGTATTTAAATTTGAACAAAATTTGGTAACAAAGCAATAATTAACATAATATTAGTCGCAATCTTTCAAAACCATGTTTGTTAACTCCATTTTGAATGTTTAAGTAGAAACGATTTTTCTGTTTTGTTCAACGATGTGAAGTAAAAATTGCTTTTCTTTCTCATTCTTAGTGAGTATCGTGTTGTAATCCTAAAATAGTTCTCTCGGCTGTATCATTAACAACACGCAAATTTTTGACTCAGCTTTTACCTTGAAGGAAATCAACACTGTTATTCCAAGTCTTATGAGGTAATTACAAGAAAGAGTCCGTGATATCAAGAACTAACAGCGTTTTCAACGTTCTTTGTGTTGCAAACGCTTCTAATGTAACCTCTGAAGCAAGCTTAGCAGAATCACCTCGTACTGAAGGATTACCGCCATCAGAATTTATTTTTTGAACAATGGCCTGTTTCTCAGCATCAGACAGCTTCTCAGAAAACAAGGTAAATGAGACTAGTTCATCTGAAAAATACCATAAGTGACGATCTAAGACACCCCTAGCTGCTATACTGATTTCGGAATCAATGGCTTCGTACAATTTTAAGCTATTCCAAAGTATTAAGTCATTTACTGGCGCATCTGCTGCCAAAGACACTTCGATTCAAACTTTGGTGTAGATGATAACTAACAAATCGAACAATTTGTTTTTCTTCTCTCTTGATTAGTTTAAATCGTATTACGATCAAGCGCACTGGTAACGTATTGTGTAAATATGTCACTTGTAGACAGCTCAACGCACTACAAACTCATCTTTAGACTTATCCTCTAATATGCTAGCATTACTAGAAGTGCTACTGAAGCTGCACTCAAGTTCTAACTCTTGTCTCGACACCACCGAAGATGAAGCATTACTTTCAGCAGCCATTTCTTTCAATTCTTCAGATCTTTGTTTCCGTTTTAGAGAACTTTCTTTGACCTTTTCTAGTTTCTTGTCGGTTGAGGTCATAATCATCTTACGTTCTCATCTTTGATCGATGAGAAACACTCTGTCTTCGGCAATTTTTATCAAATTCAAAGCGCTTGCATGGGCAAAAAAAGTTAGTCTAGTTATTTTTAAAACAAATACACTCCTTTTTTTGTGCTTCAGAATTTCTTCCTCTATTTTTATTCAATAGCAGCCATTTCAAAAGAAACTTAATCAGTTTTTCAATGCAGTGATTTTGTTGTCCGGTCGGAATACTAGATTTACTCCACAATTTTATAAGTTCTTGAATAAGTACATGCGCGGAATCTTTCACATTTTTGGAATTATTTAATATGTAGTGATAATGGAGTAAAACTTGCCGAAGAGTAGGATGTTGGTTAAGCCTCATCAATGGCTCAATATCTCGAACCCCAAGTAGAAAATTTTCGTATTTTTTTCGAGTAGATGAACACATTTTACTACACTGATTCATTTCACAGTCTACTAAATAAGTATCAAATACTGTTCAAATTTGTCCACAAAACTCTTCAGTAGTTTATTTTAATATTTATTTAATAGTTTAACACACGAAATTGGCCTGTAGCAAAAAGTAAAAATTAAGCATTTTACAAAAAAAAGTCAAAAATAACACTCGATTGAGCACCCCTTTCTACTTGAGCTATCTCGCTGAAATTTTACTATGTTATTTCTATGAATACGTGTAATGCCTCATCCGCACGTTTGGCAAACCTCAACAAACCTTCACAAACGCAAACGTGCGGATAGGGTGTTTGGCTTGGTTTGCGTAAGTTTGCAAGCGTTTGTTGCCGATTTGCCGAGTGTCGGTTTTTCGTCACAAATCAAAGGGAATTTGCCGCAAGCGTTTGCAACGCATCCACACGTTTGTGAGCACTCAGTCTCGTCTGTGCAGTGGTGGCTAACGGACGTGAGTTGTGGTTAGTATATTTATGCGCGAGTTGTACTTCAAAATGAGTGACTGGTCAAATGAGGACGTTTTACGATGCCGGGAATTCTATCAGGGAGAGCCATGCATTTGGAACCCAAGCCATAGATAGCATAAGGATAATAAGAAGGTTACCGATGCATGGAGTTGCGCTAGTAACTTTTTGAAGAAACCTGTAAAGGAGCTGAAAGCCAAGAAGGAAATTTTTATAGTCAGAAAACATCTAAAAAAGAAAGAAGAACGTATTCGTTTCTTCCACTGTTTTCTTGTATTTATAATAAAAATAACTTAAGGCGATCTTATAGTCCAAGCAAAAATCGAAGAATTTACGCCCTTTTATGGGAGGAGTTTAAAAATACTTGAGAAAAAGCTTTTGCAAAGGTTGGAAAAGGTATTTGAGAATTTTTTTACAGGTTGATTTCGTAAAGGCCTGTAAAAAACATTAACTCATTTTTTTCGCATTGTTTATTGTATTAAAACAGAATTTTAAAATTGATTTCACGGAACAAAGTGACGCGGAGCCTAACGTCCGTTTCCCGCTCTGTTTAGGGGCGAACAGATAAAAAAAAAACGGGCGTGACTAATTATGTAGCCCTTCGGTGGACGGCATAGAGTTCACTTTGAAAATCCAAATTCGTCTACTGCCGGCCGTATTGTAAAATAATAACGCGAAAATGCATATTTTATTTTATTTATCAATTTTTTTTGCGATTATTATAAAAGAAATTGAATTTGATTAAATTAAACAATAAAACCATATTCGACAAGGGGTTTATAAATAGGAGAATTTGGACTTACAAATGTTTTTTACCGACTTTAAATTTTATTATTTTATAGGCTTAAAAAAAACTGACCAATATTTTTAGGGCCAAGATATGTTCTACACGCAGTATTTAATAGAAGCTTCTATAATACTTCTAAGCGATCCAATTTTCAAAACAAAAACATACAATTTTGTATGATTTTGCATTATTTACAATAGCTTCATCTTAAGCCAAATGTTATGGCCGATGCAACAACCTCGACGTCCGTCATGCTTGCCTCTTCAGAACAAACTAATGCACTCGCAAGCGTGTGGATGGCCACGTTTGAATTCCGAAATCAAGCCAAACGTTTGTAGAGATTTGGAGTTTGCGGCAAGTGGCAAACGTGCGGATGAGGCATAACAAATTTACGGGGTGGCCAAATGAAAAATAATAGAAAAAAATTTTTGGACCACCTTAATGTACATGGTTGACATTTGTCACACGAGAATAGATTGCTGCTATGACTCGGTTTTGAGTTCTCGGCTGTTGCTGATTTGCCGGCCTCTTTGTTTCCTCCCTCCTATAACATGGGTCTTGGTGTCGTGAAACTGCGACTCCACTGTATTGTTTGGCGGTTAAGTGCTGCAGAGCGAAGCCCTATGCAACACCAGTCCCGAAACTACGACGATCGCTATGTTATATGGGACGATATGCATACACTCGCTAAACCTGATGAATAGTGTCTGTCGATGGTTTAGATCTGGGCTTCTGGAAAATAGGATAAGCCTAGATTGGATAAAAGTAAAAAGGACTCACCGTTGTAGATGGGACCTCATTGGTCTCCAGGTTCTGGTGTTTCACTTCACAATCTTAACCTGTTAACCTCTAATAAAATTCGAAAAAATATCGAACAAAAAATGTTTGTCTGCGATTTTGGCCCTTCTATGTACAGAATTTGTAAGTAATTTTATAATTTAATAATTGGTAATTTGTAATTTTTAACCATAAGATGCGTCAAAATTTCATTCTCCTTGCAACCCCATAATATTTTTTGACGATTTATCTGTGACATAGAAATGTCATTTTTGCCGCGAATTTTAGCTGTCAAAATTAACGCGTGTTCCTCGACTAAAACATCGTAAAACCTATTAATTTACGTAAATAATGCAACTAATGTTGTTTTGGTACATAGTTTATTGTTCTAGGAACGTGTTTCAGTCAATAAAATATACAATAGCTCAAAATTTATCAACAAAACATTCAATTCAAAATTCAAAGTGGTGGTTTTTTAGTGAATTTTCGTGAAATGGCCTGGCCTCCCAGAGGTTTAAGGCCAGGCTCTTTCACGAAAATTCCCTAACAATGCACCACTTTGAATTTTGAATTGAATGTTTTGTGGATTAATTTTGAGCTATCGTATATTTTATTGACCGAAACACATTCCTAGAACAATAAACTATGTACCAAAACTACTTGCGTTAATTACGTAAATTGATAGGTTTTCCAATGTTTTCGTCAAGTAATACGCACGCATCGGACTTTGACAGAAAGAATCGTGGCAAATTTGACACTTCGATGCCACAGATAAAATCATATAAAAATATTCTGGGGTTGCCAGGTGAATGAAATTTTTGCCTGTCTCATGGGTAAAAATGTTGGCGCCAGCGATTCTGACGTTGTCCTTCATACAAATTCTGTACATAGAAGGGTCAAAATCGCAGACAAACATATTTTTTTCGAAATTTTTTCCGCGCTCATGCACACAAACCGCGCGTGGATTCGCGTCTCCGGCCGATTAGAGGTTAACATAAAAAATAAAAATAATAATCATTCTGTTGTATTTCCTTTCCACAGAAGAACAGATTGAAAAGAGAAACCGCATCCTGCAAGAGGCTGACATCGAAGAGGAGAAACGCGACGTGATCCACCGCGAGATTGGCAAATTCAGGGAAATCATGAAGGTTAGTACATACATAAAATATAGCGCGATATTCGCACGTTGATACGTAATCCTATACGCAGTGCACACTACTCTCTGTCACACTCATAAAAATCAAACGTATCTCAAATCAAAAAAAAATTATCAAACCCTTTTGCATTTTATTTTTTTTTAATAATTTTTTATCACTACCTTTCCTATTTTCATTCAGACGACGGTCAAAATAAGGCCTGAAATATTTCATAAGATTTTGAAAATCTTTTCCGTTCCGTCTCTAATTCAACTGTTCCACAGAAAATCATTGATTTTTTCTGCATCATGTGGTGTTTGTATGGAATCCATTTTGAAAAATCTCCCTACCAAAGCCTGACTTCAAAGTGAAAAAAGGTATAAATGTTATATATTCAAGATGGCTGCTGCAATTCGGCGGCCATCTTGAATAAGTGCCCCTCATGTGATATATATGTAGTCGACAGTTACTAGTGTTGAAAACCTAACCTGAAAGTGTATTATAAAATGCTGTTATTATTTATATATTATATTATGATTGTGAGGCTCGTTAAGGCCATGTCAATTGTACTTTATGCTCAATATTGGTCCCGTTGCTTAGGTTTATCACGCTCATGTGAAGTGACGTGAAAAGTACGTGAATTGAGCTAAACACAGCGTTTGGCATCGGAGTGAGCGCTTGTTCCATGTTGTGTCGGTGAGTCTTGATGCTAAAAATATCACGTTTGCGTGCCCATTGACGCCGTTTGCGCTGAATTATACCAAAATGTACAAAAAAACACTATTTCAATCGCTACCTCACTATTGAGATCTTGCAAGTTTGAGAATAATTTTGAGGGAGAGAAATAAAAGTCTTAAAACTAATTTTGAAAGAAAAAAATATATTTGTTTTTCATTCTTATTTTATGCCCGTGTTGCACAATCTGCGGTCCAAATTTTTTTCTACTGACTAATTTGAAATATAAAAATGTTTGCGGTAATTTTGGGGAAAATTCACATTAAGGGTATTCTTTTAAAAGAATTCACGATCTGTGAATTAATATACAACGTTAATTAAATTATAAGGAAAAAACATTTTTTGCAAGTCATGCTTTTAAAATAATATGTATTCATTGTTTGCGCCCATACGTGCGCAATATGAATAAATAGTTTTTAGTTAGTAACACATGTGTACCCCTTGTGAACTATTGAAAAATTATCTGATTTATTTTTGGGTTATTATGCATGTACGCTTCCGCATTTTTTAGCTAAAGTTTTGGACACCGTTAGTGTCCATCATCAGGCAGATGCGTGATTCTATTGCCCCAATGATGGGCACTGTAATACTGTCCGAAATGTTGGCTAGAGGAGGTGGCGCAACATGGCAGAATACCTCAAAGATAAATCACGATAATACTTTCGGCCGTGAAAATCCCAAATCATATTCTTGAAAAATTAATAAATTACCTCATCATATGTTTGAAAAAATAATTTTTTGCTAACTTTGTTCTTCCTCTCGATTTTTTTCTTAATTGGTTCTTTTGAAATTGAATCCTTCGTAACAAAATTCCAACCAAAATAACGGATCACATTCAAGAAGGAACAATTCTCTCGAATCTCTCTTAAATGTTTGAGAACTGTATGCAATAAAGTTTTATAGTTATATTTATTTTGTTTATAATGATTTGTGAATTGTTTCAATGGGCTAGCAAAAATAACTAGACTTCTTCCCTCCCGTCCCTTCGTACATTAAAACAGTCCGTTTCAATGAATTCAGATAAATTATTATGTTTAAATGAATTCTGTTTGAAAAGGAGGAACAGTTTACATGCATTTTCAGATAAATTAGGCCGTTTGAAATGTGTATTCAGGTAAATAATGTTAAATGTCTGATAAATTATTCAATTTCAAGTGTGCATTAAGATAATCCACCCGAATTCAAGTGTGTATTAAGATGACCCCCCTAATTTCAAGTGTGTATTTGGATAATCCTCCCAAATTAAAGTTTGTATTAAGATAATCCATCCAATTTCAAGTGTGTATTAAGATGATCCACCCAATTTTAAATGTGTATATTATTTCACTCAAGTTAAAGTGTGTATTACGATAATGCATGCAAGTTTAAGTGTGCATATATGAAAGCAATTCATGCAAGTTCAAGTATGTATTAGATAGTTTACACAAGTTCAAGATTAGGTAATTCATTCAAGTTTAAGTGTGTGCACATTTAGGTAATTCACGCAAGTTTTAAGTGTGTATTAAGATGAATGATGCAATTTCAAGTGTATACATATTCCATGTTATAATGATGTAAGTTCAAATGTTTATTCGGATAAATCATGCAAGTTCAAGTGTGTACATATTCCAAGTTATAATGATGTAAGTTCAAATGTTTATTCGGATAAATCATGCAAGTTCAAGTGTGTACATATTCCAAGTTATAATGATGTAAGTTCAAATGTTTATTCGGATAAATCATGCAAGTTCAAGTGTGTACATATTCCAAGTTATGATGTAAGTTTAAATGTTTATTCAGATAAATCATGCAAGTTCAAGTGTGTACATATTCCAAGTTATAATGATGTAAGTTTAAAAGTTTATTCAGATAAATCATGCAAGTTCAAGTGTGTACATATTCCAAGTTATGATGTAAGTTTAAATGTTTATTCAGATAAATCATGCAAGTTCAAGTGTGTACATATTCCAAGCTATAATGATGTAAGTTCAAATGTTTATTCGGATAAATCATGCAAGTTCAAGTGTGTACATATTCCAAGTTATAATGATGCAAGTTTATTCAGATAAATCATGCAAGTTCAAGTGTGTACATATACCGAGTTATAATGATGTAAGTTCAAATGTTTATTCAGAAAGATTAAACCAGGTCTACAGTGATATCCGGCCAGTTACATATTTACTTTTGATACATATTACAATAACTTTATTTATTGATTGAATGTAAAAGTTCCTAACATTATTTCCCGACCATCTAATCCTCGAAGAAGTCTTCTCAATTTGTGTTTCATTTTAATTATAGTTATAGTCTGTAATTTTTTTATATTTTAATTCAAATAGATTGTACGCTAATCTACGCTTCACCACCGGCATTACATAAATAATTTAAAAAAATCGTTTTACAACTGTCGAAGATCTGCAAGAAAATTCTCATATGGAGATACGAATAATTCTGAGATCGAACTGAAGAATAGCAAATTGTAAATGTATCTCTGCTATCCTAACTCAAATGCATTTTTCTATCGAGTTCCGTGTTTTAGTTCATAATTTATTAAATACTTATAAATGAATGTCGTTAATCAGTCGGCTCTTCGAGGGCTAAGAAATGCTATTTTCAAAGACACTGTATGTATTGTAGAATCACGGCAGAATTGAAGGCTGTTGTGATAGCTCAGTGGTTTTAGCAGATGACCGGATATTGGAAAGTCCTGAGTTAAAACCCCATTGCCAAAACATGCTATTTGATGGAATGATTGCGCTGAAAAAAGCCGGCGTTACAGAGGTTGATGTTATTTACAGTGAAATATTGTAAAATACTCTGTCTTATCGTTTCTGAAGGATCAGCTGAAAAGCTACATTTGTACTTGTATGTTTAATTTTCTAAAAAAAGATACATATTTCACATTTAAATGAAAGTGTTTAGATAAAAATGACGTGATTCATAAACGCTTCGTTACAATCAAAAGGTTTTTTTTCCACTTTGGCAATTTTTAATTATTTTTGAAGAGTATGCACTTTTTTCACTAGACGGTTGATTTTTAAGGTTGAAACGCTCAAAATGGAGAGATTAAAAAATTAACTGCACATGCGCACCGCTGTGTTTTAATGTCTAATGACAACTAATTTCAGAACCGGCCGTTGGCAGGGACTGATCGAGTAAAATAGTACAAAAACTGTGAGACTTAAACGATTAATGCGGTAAAATGATGCATAGAGATCCATTCGATGTATACGTATGAAATTAATTCGGGAAACACATGCACGATAACGATTATCCGAGCGATTTCAGTGTATTATCAATATTTTATGTCTTATCATGACAGTGAAGTCTCATTTAACATTTTGAACAAATTTTAAATGCGGTAACTTTTTTGTTTATGCGGAAACGTTGTAGATTACTGCGTAATTGTGCCAGGGTGAGCGTAGATTTCAGTTAGCGCTAATAACATGATATTAAATGATCGCAAACTCAGTATTTGTAAGTTACGGGCAAGCGATCGATTATTTTTATACCCGGCCCAAAGATGGTGTGTGATTTCGAATATCAACTTTGAAATTATCTTGTTACCTAATATAAAGTCTATGTTAAATTCCATATTACTTGACGCTAGATTCAATTTATCAAATTCCGCAAATATTTTAGTTTTTTTTTTTGTTACAGCTGTTTCGGTTTACAAGGTCATTTTCAAACTGTGTTTAAACCACTTTGAGATGACTTATTTATAGGATTTAAAATGTCAATTTTTGAAGGTGTCTAAATTTGACTTATTACTGGTTAAACCAATTTACTAAGAAACTAATTGAGATAGTAGACACTATCGTGTGGGGTATTTCTTCTATTGTCTGCTGTCTCAATTAGTTTCTCAGCAAATTGGTTTAACTGGTAATAAATCAATTTAGACACCTTCAAAAATTGACATTTAGAATCCTATAAATAAGTCATCTCAAAGTGGTTTAATGACAGTTTGAAAATCGCCTTGTAAGCCGAAACAGCTGTAACAAAAATAAAAACTAAAATGTTTACCGAACTTGGTAATAATTTTATTTAAATTAAATAAAAAAAATAATAAAAAATGGAGTTCTACGAATTAAACACAAAAACAATCAGTCAAAAACTGAACAGTCCTTTACAAAATACAGCAAACATTACTTATAAATGCACTATACACATGTTAGAGGCTGTAAAACTGTTTAAAAAAAAAATAAAAAAAATGGCAGTCCTTTTATGAAAAAAACTGTAATCGTGAGTTTCGTAACCCGGGAGTGTTAAAAAAATCTTCGAGTACCGTTATATTGAATTGTTAAGTATTTAAATGATAAAAAGCAACGATGATCACACCATCTTAAGCCTTAACATGATAAAGCGGACAGCAGCCATCGAAGCGGACATATATATGAAGAGACTATAACAAAATGGAGGCCATCTTGGATAACCAAAATCAAAATGGACGCCAGTTATATATATACCAATTACAAAAAAGAACACTTTCGACCCTACATGCAGATGAAATTCGGTGAGTATGGATGTATTACTGAATTAGGTGATAAAAAAAAAAATTTTAGAAATTATAAAATGACTCAACGTTGTGTTATTTTTGTGATAAAATTTAGGCACCAAAAAAATTGATTTGATACTAAATGATGCTTTCAATTATTAAAGATATTTTTTAATAGTACTTGCTTAGTTGTAAGAATTTTCAGGTTTTCTATTGTCGACTACACATTTGATTGTTACCAGAATTTGTCTATGGTTATTTTTTTCGCAACATTTTTTTTCTAAATGCAATCTATGGAATCTGTTTCTGTCAGTTGTTTATGATTACGTTTTAATTATTGTCTATAATAGTTGTGAACAATGAATATTTTGAGATATTGGATGAGTTTGTGTAATTGAGAAGTAAATATGTTGACAAGAGATAGAATGGTTTGGTAAGAAAATTGAAGCGAAAGTTAATATAGGGAATTTATTTGATGGAGGACTGAATGCAGTTGCCAATATTAAAAGTTGTCAAAGAAAGAAAGGCTAGCAGTCCACAACGGAGTTCTGATACCAACCCTAACCGAGTACGACCGAATTACGAAAGGGTTACTGTAGTATCTATTAATCTCAATGATTAAGAATACTTGAAATGTTTTGAGAAACTTCCAAGTAAGATCGAGGTTCGTTGAGATTATAAGTTGCTTTATTTACGTTATCGTAAAGTTTACAAATAATATTTAATTGAACTAGATGTCGTCATGATGGCGTCTGCTCGACTACCAGATGGCTTTCATCGGAACTGTTCGTACATTAGACACGAACGACAATAGATGATGCTGTTATAAAAATAATATTTAACTGACATCTGTTGAGATACCGCAAAATTTTGTATAACTAACTATACTAACGACATCTATTGAAGGATGTTGAAACCTAACCTAACCTTTACACAACAGTTACGTACGGAGATGTCTCGGAAAGATACGACACAATAAAATATACAATGTATGAATTTAAATGAAGCAAGACGGTTTTGCCGGGACAGACATGTGTGGTGTTCCCATCTCTCTATCAACCTTGGAAACAGCATTATAGCTGCACATAGAATTAAGATTAAGAAAAGGACTCTTAGTTTGTGTATGTATAGCAGTGGATGGAGAGTGGCAAGCAATCAATTGAATTAAATACTTGAGTTGCGTCATGTCAAGAGTCAGAAAAAGAGTTGATGTATGAATGTGAATCTAGCAGGGAGTAAGTGTCAAGACAGTAACTTAGTATTCCATCCTCCCTGCCTACCCCTGCAGTCAAATGTGGTTGGATAGTTTAGATTTCTAATTTGAAATATGTTCGTTCATTCATATTTTCATTTCTTATAATCATTGTTCTTCAAAATTGTTCAGTTTTATACAAGTTTACTTATAATTATTATTGTCTATTAGTTGTCTTTGGTTGTCTGTGTCTTGATGTGATGAAATATAACTTCAACGTCTGCTGATTTATCTCTGGTTTCTCTGTGGTTTTTCTTTCTGCAATTGTCTATGACAATTTTTTTCAGATTTTGAACTTCTACGGCGCGCCCCATAGCAGCTATCGAACTCACGCATAAATAAATCCGTATGAAATAAAATTTACAATGTTAATTTTTATGAAACTCTATTTTATTTTTAAAACATACATACCTGCCATTAATCTTAACAAGCCATTTTCAAATTTCCTTCGATTTAGAAAGTTTAGAAAACATTTTTCTTTCATAATTGAAATGTTTTTAAAAATTGTCCTCTTGGTTCAAAATATCACTAGGACAAATAATAGAATTTGAATCGGCACAAATAGAAGCTTCTCTTAAATTTGGTTCGGTAGTAATTATTTAAAAGCATTAAATATAAATATTGCAGATTTTCTTCTCTCTATTGTAATAAAGTTTTCAACTGATTGTTAACCTTTTGACTGCCCATATCGCCTAAAGGTGCTGACACCGAATTTGCTCACAAGCCTATTACGTCTAACGGTGCGCGTTTTCTACATACTATACAGTATTTTTTCACTAATGATTCGCTAAGTTTGGTGCCTGGTTTCATAGGGGAGGTTTGTCTGGATTTTGGCGGCGGATGCTTCTGTTTACCCACCAACTGCACCACTGCAGTCCAATTCGAGAGAGATTGGTTGAGGGAGACCTTTTGACCTCTCCAGCAAGATTCTCTCGGAACATCACCTTGCACTGCAGTGGGAAGGATAGATTTATACTTCCGTCACTTCTGGACACACTGCTCCCTAGATTCCTACCCACTCCTCATACCTATTTCCTTCCCAGAACTTTCTCTCCTCCCTTTTCTAAAAAGACCCTCCACACAGCATCCCCAAAGATGACACAGGCCCTGATGAGAATTATTTTCCACATGGTCTCCTGTGTGGGAGCTAATGTTAAAAAAAAACTCTAAATTAATTTTTTATAAGAACAACTCTCTTTTTATACTTTTGAAGGTTATTCCCATCAATATACAGGGTGTTAAGTTTGGTGATTGCCCGGGTTCACCAGGTGAGGTTTGTCGTGATCTTGGCAACGGTTGCGTTTTTTCCACCAGCTGCGTGGCAGGCCGGATCAGGAGAGACTGGTTGAGGAAGACCTTTTTGCCTCCCCGGCAGGACTCTCGGAACATTGTGCGCCACAATGGGAGGGATAGATACTTCCGTCACTCCTGGACACACTGACCCCCAGATTCCTATCCACCCCTCATACTTTTTTCTTCACAGAACTTCCTCTCCTTTCTTACCCAAAAAGACCCTCCAAACAGTATCCACAAAAGTTGACATACATAGGTCCGGCTAAGAATTAGTGTGGAGCTAATTTAAAAAAAATCCCTTTAACCCTCCGCCCGTCGCTTCTTTTTATTAACGGGAGGTGTCGCGCGGGGTCGCTGAAGACCCCAAAAAAAACCATGATTAAATTGTTATTATAACTTACACTTTATGTGTTATTTCAACTGATTATTATAGTCTGCATTGAAATAAAAAGAAATATTAAAAATTAGATATTTATTTTCAATGTAAAAGCTTCAAAATAAACAAGGAACATATTTTTATAATTTTGAATCATGCTTTTTTAATAGAAAACTTAAAAAAAAAATCTAACCAATTTCTATCAAAATTATAATTATTTGAGATTGATATAAACTTATTATTATTACAAAAAAAAAAAATCAACAAAATACAATGAAAAAACATATAAACTTGGTTTTCCATTGTATTTTGTTGATTTTTATGAGCCTCACGCCGAAACACAAGTCTGTATCTCACATGGCACATGCGCAGACTGAATGTTGGCAGCGCTAGCGTCAAGTAAAGTCCCTTTTAGGAAGCTACCTAAAGTAAGGAATCAGTGGGAACATTTAAAATGTACATAATTAGCATTCCTGTAAAACCTAGGATTTTAAAGACCCCACGCGGCGCGTCGGGGGTTAATAAAGTTCACCAGGATTGTCATTGGGTTGTTTGACCATGTCTCCTGGTTCCACAACATGGTTCTATTCAACTCATCAAGTATCTGAGCCTTCTTCTACCATATTTCCCACGTTGGCAACGTAAATGAATTGGTATTTTTTCATCTTGTTGACATTTCCTCGAGCTATCAGTGTTTGCTTTCCACTCCCGACATCTACATCTATCAGATGGCAGCAGTGGTAGGTAGCAGTGACATCTTCTAACAGTCCTATTAATACCCTCTACGATTGTCTTTGTTAGTTAACCCCAGGCCTCGACCATACTTTGTCAGATGGTCAAAATATTTCCACTTTACAATAAAATCCAAATAAAAGGAATTTTTCTGAATGTATCCAAAACTAAAAACTGTTTTTGAAAGGTGATAAATACGCTATCAAATTTTATAAATCCCATGCAAACATGAAAAGTTTTGAAAATGGCACACCTTACATTTTTCAAACTAAAATTACTGGTAACGAAAAAAAATTAAAAACACATACACATTTTGTTAGACAATAATATTATAAACGTTATTGTCACCTCACTTTTTTGTCGTTCCATGTAAAATAATTAATAAAAAATTCCCAAAATTTCAAAAATTTATTTCAATTTGCGATTTGACTGCTTTTGTGGTTAGTTTTTATATTTGATTATAAAGTGTGGTCTTTTCTCTTTCTAACACCCTTTATATCATGTTTCTCACTATGGTAGTAAGGGAGATACAATGATTTCTATGAGACCTATACGAGTTGTTCCGAAAACCGAACAGACTTTAAGGATGAGACTTGACTGAGTCTTGAAGACTTGAGTGTCAATACTTGATCAGTGATTGTCGCTGTTAGTTTACATAATATTTATGAATAGAAAGCGCATTTGAGTAAATTCGGTATTCGGTATTCAGCCGAAAAGGGCTGGGCAGTTCAAAGGTTTATGAATAAATGAAAAACACAGTTTATTATAAAGAAGAACAATACCTGTGTTATAGCCAAAGATAATATTTTTGATTTATTAAAGAGTCCCGTTTATGTGTTTGGTTTCCGTCTTACTTGTTGTTTTAATCTGGTTTCCATTTGGCCACGTGTCTAGAAACAAGAGGAGGCAAAGGAGGTGACGCGCCGCAAACGCGAGACGGAGGAGCAGAGGGAGCGAGACAGAGAGAAGGAGAAGGTGGAGCGCCAGGAGAGGGAGAAGACCGAGAGGCAGGAGCGAGAGGCCAACAAGGAGCGAGACAGGGAGAGGGACAGGGACAGAGACAAGGAAGAGAGGAAGAGTAAGGAGAGGGATCGCAAGTCCAGAAGAAGGAGCAAGTCAAGGTGAAATACCTAAATATTTCGACCCTTTGGAGCACAAATGTGCCAAGTCACTGGAGATCAATTGTTCAAGAGTCTGTGAATCCCAACAGAGTTTAACATCAATTATAATACCAAGATATTTAATACTTTTAGTTTGGGTTGTATGCCGGCTGTATGCCATTGAGAAAAATTGTTTGGACATTAATGTAATTTGAATTGATCGATGCTCATTCTTTGGTTGACCTCTTTTGTTTATTGAGAATGTTAGGTATTATTTATACCTACTTTATTTTTACTATATATGTTACTTTTTACTCACATTTGAGATTCATAAGATCATTGATATAAATGAGAAATAGTATTGGTCCTAAAATGCTTCCTTGAGGGACACCATACTTAATTTTAACCAATCAAAAAGAACCAAGCAAAAACCAAAAAGCATTCTCTACCAGATAACTAGCACCCAAGTAGGTTAGGGTTGATTCGGTTATGCCATTTTTAGTTGTTATAATGAATGCGAGGTAGTTCTGTTGTTTTCTTTGATAATTGTAGTATAAAAATATGGACTTGTGATTGATTAGTTTGCCTAAAAAATGGAGGAAAAAGCATAGATTTCCTTCAAAAAGTTATTTTTGCATTTTGTCAGACTTGGCACTTTGTGCTCCAAATGGTCGATTTATTTATCGTACTTTGAGATGGTCTTTTTTTAAATTTATTTTCCTATATGCACAATAATAACAATTACAATATTCCATAAGCTATTAACGCAACATCAATTAAATTATTATTGCTACAGCAACAACAACATATTGTGACAACAACATATTGTGACGACAACGACATATTGTAACGACAACTACCTTATGTGACAACGAAAGGATGAGCCAGTTATCCTATGAAGAACACCATAAAATACCTCCACATCTTTGTATCAACAAATCATTTTAAAGACACGTTTTACTGTACTTATGCGCACCAATAGTATCAAAAGTTTTTCCAACTAGTTTGGAACACCCGTTCGCAGTCCCCTCTTATTTCCAAGATCATCATCAACACTAAATCAAATTGTCCTTAAAAAATAATTATTTAATTTAATCAACATCATTGTTCGATAGCATACTGAGAAGCAAGCTGGAGTACGCATACAATGTTTGGGCACCGTACCACAAGAAGTACATTGATATGTTAGAGCAAATCCAGAAGAAATTCCTCAGGTTCATGCATCATATTGACTTACTTGAGGAAACTGATTCTGTGAGTCTGGAAACTAGGCGGAAAGCAAGTCTTGCTATTCTATCTTTCAAAATTTGTAATAATTTCATCGATAGCCCATTCCTCTTGGGATGCTATTATGATCTGTTCAGAATACCAAACAAAATGAACTTGCAAACCATTTGGATGGAAGTGACTGTTGTCCAAAAGCTTTAAAACTATTATTAAACAGTCACTTGCCTAAATGCTGATATGGCAACTAAATTGTACTGTAATTGGAATAATATTCTGTTGTACAATAATAATAAAAAATAAACACTAAATTAAATAATTATTTTTTGAACAATGACGAGGTCTTTTCCCAACATTTTAATTTGGTATACGAACAGGGACAAGGAGGACAGAAAGAGCAAAGACGTGGAGAAGAAATCTAAAAGGAGGACCAAGTCAAGGTGATTAATTATTATATGCTTTTCAACAAACTGATTAAATATTTTATTTATTTATTTACGGGGCAAACTCCGTGAGCAAGTCGCCAAAAGATCTCCCTATGAAGAACCTCGTAAATTTAATGTGTATCACTTTGAACTATTATTCTACCTACATATACAGAATCAACCGTTCCTCGAATAATCGTTCATTTCTTCCAGTCCCAAATTAATTTCACACAAAACTCGCAGAAAACTGAGAGTAGGGACAGAATATCACAGAAATTCAAATGTACGAAGGTAGGCTGAAAAGTAATGCACACATGCTTGTAAAACTTAAACAAAAACAAACAGCAAGATCGGGCAAAAAGTACATTAAAGTACAGTTCTTAAGCTTCAAAATCATATATTTATTTTTCAACATAATCACCGTTAAGGCTAACGCATTTCTCCTGAAGTGTAACAAGTTTTTTCATTACGTAACTGAAAAATTCTTCTGACATTTCTCGAATCCAAGACTTGGCAGCTGGGGTGAAATGCAGATCCCGCCAATGTCAGGGAATTTAATAAAAATGCACTTTTTAGATGAGAAAAGTGTGGAGAAGATGAATAATAAATTAAGGCGCGCTCGGCAAAATTGAGGAAGATACAACCGTTCAAAGTATTTAAAATTTCACTTCGCGAGTTGATATTGACAGTCCGTTCGCCATTTTTTCATTGCTTATGTTGGATCCCAGACCTAATACAGAATTAATAGTACGCCAGAATCACAAACCATGTTACTCAAACCTAGCGTAGCCGCTAAACCACTTGAAAACTGGGATGTTTTTCTTGCCAGGCGTTATAAAGGGGCACTTTTTTTGTATCACAAACCATGTTTAGCGTATTAGGTTATGACAAAATGGCGGGCGGACTGTCAATATCAACTCGCGAAGTGAAATTTTAAATACTTTGAACGGTTGTATCTTCCTCAATTTTGCCGAGCGCGCCTTAATTTATTATTCATCTTCTCCACACTTTTCTCATCTAAAAAGTGCCTAAAAATCCCTCAATTTTGCCGAGCGCGCCTTAATTTTTGTTTTATTCAGCTTTTCCACACTTTTCTCATCTAGAAAGTGCCTTTTTATTTAATTTCCAGACATTGGCGGGATCTGCATTCCTCCCGGCAGCTGCCTTAACCTCATCGTCCGAGGTGTAATGATTACCCTTGAGGTGTCTCTTGAGTAGAGGAAAAAAATAAAAAGGTGAACAATCGCAAGGTGAACGATCGGGGGAGTGAGAAGGGTGTGGAATCGGTTCAAACTTCAAATTCCAGGAAAAATACGGAAATTTCGTAACAAAACACGATTTTGAATTGAATGTTTTGTGGATTAATTTTGAGTTATCGTATATTTTATTGACCGAAACACATTCCTAGAACAATAAACTATATACCAAAACAACATTACTTGCGTTAATTACGTAAATTAATAGGTTTTACGATGTTTTAGTCGAGGAACATGCATCAACTTTGACAGCTAAAATTTGCGGCAAATCTAACATTCTTATGCCATAGATAAAATCGTTTAAAAATATTCTGGGGTTGCAAGGTGAATGAAATCTTATGGGGTAATGTTGGCGCAAGCGATTCTGACCGTGTTCTTCATACAAATTCTGTACATAGAAGGGTCAAAATCGCAGACAAACATATTTATATCGAAATATTTTTTTTGCGCATGCGCACAAGCTGCGCGCATATGAGCAGCTCCGGCCGATTAGAGGTTAAATGATGATGAATCTCGAAGGAGTCACTTTTTCAGCAGTTAAATATTCGATAACAGCACGCTGTTTACCTTGCTTTCACATAACACTAAAACACGTCTCCATACTTCTGCTTCTCAAAATACACTGGATGAATTCAAAGACCTCAAACTTGTGCGTACTTAAGAGGAGGAATGTCACTTCCATATTCCACCTAGCGCGCTTCTGAAGGTCATTTTTTCACGCTGTACAAGCATATGTGCATTCATTTTCAGCCTACCCTCGTAACTAGTGACTTACAATTATAACTAGTGACTTATGATTATAGTGACTTACAAATGTAACTAGTGACTTACAAATATATCTAGTGACTAAAAATTATATCTAGTGACTTACAATTATAACTATTGACTTACAATTATGAGATGGTCTTTTCGTATATGCAATCGGCGGCCTTTTATCAAATCCAAAATGGCCGGTGTGAGAATATCTCTTCCGCAATAAGGAGAGTGTTTTGAGGCTGGAGGAAGTGGGAAGGGGAAGGAGATGTGGACTGATAGAACTAATTATTATAAATGTTTTATTTTCAGGTCTCGCGATAGGGAACGTGAAAGGGAACGAGACAGAGAGCGAGAGAGGGAGAAAGAAAGGGAGCGCGAGAGAGAAAGAGAAAGGTAATAATTATTTTTTATTTTAATTCAGCTTTCAAAATCATTTGCATGCACATACATCACTATTTACAAAAGTCATTAAAAAAAAGTTCTAATAACAATAAGGAACTCCAGTGACAAATATTATGGCTTTAAAAAAATATGTTCATATAGACCAATAAACGCTGATTCTGAATATATAAGTTTTATTTAATAATATTAAACGCAGAATTTTTAAAAAAATATTAAAAAGTCCATTTTTAATCGGGTCGTAAAAACACGCTGTCAAGTTGGCAATATTGAAATGTTTAGTGGTGACGTCAGTCGTGTCGTGACGTCACCGTAAAGTCATTGTATGGGAATGTAGGAACGACACAAGCCATCATATTAATTTATTCGTTTATTTACATACTGTTTATAGAGATTTAGTTGTTGTGTTTATTGAAACATTATTAAGGCCTAAATAATGTTTACTTTATTTCTATTATTGAAAATATTCACAAACTACTGCACAAAAAAAATAGTAATGCTACTTCTAGGGAGAATACTTTGAACAACGAAATTCAAAATGGCGGCAGTTGATCAGCTGATTGCCCGATCCTAAACTTTGAAAATTATTTTAACTATTAAAACTAACTCTAAAAATAAAAATGCAGTTATTTAAGTAAGAAGGTCATTATTCATTAAAAAAATTTAAAAAATTGGACTGGAGTTCTCTATTGGATGATAAGGGTTTTTCATGTTTTATTTTATTTTTTATTTACGCACCAGATTTAAATGTCCGGGTTAAATTTTCCCCACAGGAAAAACTAAACCCTTTCACACACTTCCCCAAATGATCATCTAGTCAATCCACGCTATGCAATTGCACTATATAAGTATTATATGTAAATACAAAATAATACAAGAACAACATGTCAACCTACTAGAGACCAAATGGGAATATAATTCACTGACTCCAGATATTTTCATATCAGAGGGTTCGGCTCTGTGGCATTTCTAATTGAACCTATAAATCCTACTGATCCCTCAATATAAATATTTAAAAAATCTTTTGTAATCCTACATGTATTTAAAATTACTGATTTTTGCATTTTTATATACAAATTCTTTGATAAATCTAATATGCTTAAATTTTGAATCAGATTCCTAGGTATTATGCCAGTGGCCGAAATAACAAATGGTAATATTTTTATAGTCCGAGAATGCCAAATTCTTTTAATCTCATTTCCTAAATCTGTGTATTTTCTAATTTTTTCAGAAACAGTTTTTTGAATATTGCAGGAATTTGGAATAGCTACATCAATGATATAAGTTATTTTTTTAATTTTGTCATGTAAAACTATATCAGGTCTATTATGACTAATTGTTCTATATTATTATTTAATTTATTAATTTATTTTTATTTTTAATTTATTCTATATTATATTATTTGTTTGATTTTATTTTTTATTATTATTCTTTGTTTGATTTTTTTTTTTAATTTTCAGGGAGCGGGAGAGGGAAAAAGAGAGGGAGCGAGAAAGAGAGAGGGAACGCGAAAAAGAAAGGGAAAGGGAAAGAGACAGAGAACGCGAGAGAGAAAGAGAAAGGTAACGTCAGTTTTTATTTTTTATTGATTTATTTATTTTTGTCATTTTTATCAACTGGTTTCTTCCGAGTTTCACATTATGGCCCATTGTGCTGACTATTTTCATTCTGCTATCGCTTGCTGTGGGAAAGGAAAGAGAGGAAAGTCTGGGAATCTGGGGGTCAATGTGTCCAGGAGTAACGGACGTATGAATCCATCTTGCGAATTAACCTGCCATGTAGCTGGTGAGCAGATGCATGCACCGCCGAGCCCCGGACAAACTTTACCCCATGAATAAGACACCAAACGTAGCGAGCCACTTGGTGTGGCCTGTGGCAGAGGTGTTGGTCATCCAATAAATGGTTTCCGGGGCAGCAGTACCCATACCCGCCTTCCAAATTGAAAGTAGGAAGGAGGAAACACAGAGGCCGGCAAATCGTTCCACAACCGTGCTGTTGAACTTAAGAAGGAGTCGTAGAAATGATCCATTTTCATGCGACAAATGTCAAGCGTGTACAAGATTGGGCGCATGTTTCCCCACTATATACCGGTGCCGAAGGGATTCATGTTGCTAGTTTCTCGGAGCATCTTCCTTTGAACTTCCGGTAGGACTAGTATCTTTCAACGGAAGCAATCTTCCGAACAGGCCCTCCATTGATATGCTTGGTGTAACCCTAAGTGACCAGCTCAGGTATGGGGGCTCCATCGAAGCCAGAGTAAAGTTAGCCTCCCAAAAACTGGGCGTACTGTGCAGGGCCCGCAGATACTTTAATAGTACACAACTGCTAACCCTGTACAAATCACAAGTGCGCCCCACGGTTGAATTTGGCAGCCACCTCTGGTCTGGAGCTCCAAAATACCTGAAAAATACCCACGACTCTGCAGAAACGGGCGGTCCGTTTAATAGATTCTCCCATCTTAACAGATGGATTACAATCTTTAGAGCACAGGCGTCGGGTGGGAATGCTATCCTTTTTCTACCGGTATTACAATGGAAGATGCTCCGAGGAACTAGTGTCATTGATCCCCTCGGCACCAGTGCATAGTCGGAAAACACGCCAAACGCGTGCCCAACATTTGTACACGGTTGACATTTGTCACATGAGAACGGGTCGTTTCTTCGACTCATTCTTGTGTTCAACAGCTCGGCTGTGAAATGATTTGCCGGTCTCTGTGTTTCCTCCTTCCTACAACATGGGTCTCTTCAAGACCAATGTTCATTCCTTCCTCTCTCACATTCATACAGACATTACTGACAGACTCTCCTCAAAAAGACCCTCCACACAGCATCCCAGATGACATAGGCCCTGAGGGAAATTATTTTCCTCAGGGCCTCCTGTGTGGAGTTAATGTAAAACAAAAAAAAAATGACAAGGGCAGCATTCCCACGTGACGCTTAACCTGTCAAAAGCCAGGAAAAACACGAAAATTCCCTAACAAAGCACCACTTTGAATTTTGAATTGAATGTTTTGTGGATTAATTTTGAGCTATCGTATATTTTATTGACCGAAACACATTCCTAGAACAATAAACTATATACCAAAACAACATTACTTGCGTTAATTACTTAAATTGATGGGTTTTACGATGTTTTCGTCAAGTAACACGCATCGGACTTTGACAGAAAGAATTGCGGCCAATTTGACATGTTGATGCCACAGATAAAAATCATTTAAAAATATTCTGGGGTTGCCAGGTGAATGAAATTTTTGCCTATATCCTGGGCAAATGTTGGCGCAAGCGATTCTGACCTGTCCTGTCCTGATTCTGTCCTTCACACAAATTCTGTATATAGAAGGGTCAAAATTGCAGACAAACATATTTTTTTCGAAAATTTTTAAGTGTGCATGCGGACAAACCGCGCGTGGATTTGCGTGTCCGGCAAATAACAGGTTAAGCTCTAAAGATTGCATTCCATTTGTTAAGATAGGGAAATCTATCAAACGGCCCATCCGTTCACCGTTGGTTAAATTAATAAAATTGTTTTATTTTCAGGGAGCGAGAGAGGGAGATAGCCATCAAAGCCTCCTCTAACACAGCCATGAGCCGCCTGGACTCGCGCAAGGAGAAAGAGATGGAAGAAGAGGCCCGGGAGAGGAAGAGGGCTGATAAAAGGGCGAGGGAGAAAGAGGCTTCCTATCAGGAGCGGTGAGTCAATACTTGTTCTCATTAATATGATACATACTTACCACTATCTTGTGAATTATTTGGGATCGACCATAGATATACATGAGTCCCAACTGCTCCCAACCATCTGGAGCCAGTTAGTTACAATTGGGGTATTTTTTGAGGCTGAATGTGGTGGGGAGGGAAAAGAGATGGGGAGGGGGAAGATGGAGAGTGCCTGCCTATTCAGATCTAGTCACAAAATACGGCTAAAGCTTTGCATATTTTAGCGAAAAAATTGAGATCTTGCATATTTACTCTCGATCTCGTTCATCGTTCAGATGCCTCACATGGTGATACTTTAAACGTCAGATAGCTAAGTGCGCGGCAAGCTGCGATGTTTTACCATGAACATTTTGAGTCCATCAAGGGTGTTATCAATGACTTCGATAGTGCAGATGCTTTGGCAGTTTTCCAGTGCAAAGAAGCGTTTGATGGTGCTAGTATTAAAAAACCTAGTTATGATTAGCACCCATTTCGCCTACATACCTGCAAGTATAAAAACGTTTGAAACTCAGGGATTGGTGTTGAATGAATCTATTCAGGTTATGAAGAAAATTCGCCTTATGAATTCCTTGTTGCCAAAGCTATTCCCGAGTAAACTCAAAGAAAAGTTTGAAAACTTACTGAACATTAACAAAGGGTTTGAACCCTTGGGCCAAATTGATAGCTTCATCAACGGGGCAGGTGAAATTTTGCCCGGCAAAATAAGTTCAAAAATCGCACCCAAATTTAAATTCTGTCCAGTCACATCAGTAGACGTAGAACACTCCTTTTCCACTAACTAACTAACTAACTAACCATCACGCTGTTTCCCCGCAGGGGTAGGCAGAGAGGACGGACCGCCAAACAACTCGGTCTTGGCACACACTCTTTGCCTCACTCACATTCATACATTCCACTTACAAAAATATATTAAGCGATCGTAGACACAATTTGTTTACAGAACATTTAGAACAGTACTTAGTCATATACGTTTTTATAGGTAAATTGTAAATTTCATTGTTAATTTATTTATTTTTTTTATTTTTTTTTATTTAGTAACTATACATTGATAATTTTTTACATTTTTATATGAAACATATATAAAATAGAAAATACATTTGTAGTCCTCCTCACTAGGAGATCCTGTGCTGAGGGGGACTATGCTTTGGATAAGTTTTCAGCGACTTCTATGGTTTAACTTCATTGTTTGGATAAGGTTTTCCAGAAACTTCTATGACGTTGTTTTAAGTATACAAGTAAGTTCATTTTCCGATAGATCCTTCAGCCAACATTTAATGTCCTTAATGTAGCTATTTTTTGTTTTAATTTGTTTGGTACTAAGTGGGAGTTTGTTATATAACTTTACTGCTAAAAATTCTGAACTTCTTTGTCCAAATGAAGAGTTACACTTTGGTATATTAAGTATGTCTGTTTGTTTGGCTCTGGTTTTATGAGCATGAGAGGTGTCTGCCTCTGAATAATTTTTGTGGTGATGTACTAGAATGTTTTTGGCGTAGATTTTCTGTATGCTTGGAACATCAAACTGTTTAAAAATTTCTGTTGTTGACGTCCTTATGGGGACCTTCAGTATGGTCTTGATGATGCAATTCTGAGTTACCTTAAGTTGTTTTATGTGATTAGATGCTGCTGCGCCCCATCCTATTACTCCATATTCCAGTCGAGAGTGGCATAAAGCATAATATACTCTCTTTAAATCCCTCATTGACAAGATGTTTCGTAATTTTTTGAAGAAGTAGATGAGTTTTGTTAGCTTTTTTGAGGTAAGATCAATGTGTGAATTCCACTGTAGTTTTTCATCAATTTCAATCCCAAGATATTTAATACTTTTTGTTTGGGTTAAAGACGGGCAGGAACACTGTGAAAAAGTATTTTGACATTCATGTAATTTGAGGGTATGCTCATTCATCGGTTGTCCTCGTTTGTTTTTGGAGAAAGTTAGATATTTAGTTTTATTAACATTTAATGTAAGGGAGTTTACTTTTAGCCAGTTTTGAAGTACAGCCAGGCCATGTTCCGCCTCCTTGTAGGTTCTTGTCCAATCTTGTTCGTGGAATATAATAACAGTGTCATCTGCAAAGCTCATTATGTTTCCATTGATGATTCATAAGGTCATTTATATAAATCAGAAATAGTATAGGTCCTAATACGCTTCCCTGGGGGACCCCGAATTTAATTGGTAGAGATTTGCTCTTTCTTTTACCAATTTGTACAATTTGTTCTCTTCCAGTTAAGTAACTTCTAAGTAGATTTAGGGTTGTTTCAGTTATTCCATTTTTTTTAGTTTTAAGTACAGTATTTCATGGTCAATTGTATCGAAAGCTTTTTGAAGATCAATGAAAACTGCTAAGCATTTTTTGCCTTCATCCAGTTTTCTAATAATTGTATTTGTTACATTAGCTATAGCGTCACCCGTACCAAGGTTTTTCCTAAAACCATACTGCGTAGGTGATAATATTTTATTAGTATCCAAAAATGTAAGCTCTTGTTTTTTTATTACTTTTTCCAATATTTTCGATAGAGGAGTTAAAATGCTAATTAGTCGATAATTTGATATATCATTTTTGGGACCGTTTTTATATAATGGTATGATTGTAGCAATTTAAGACAAGTGGGAAAAACACCTTTTGATAATGATAGATTTACAAGGTGCTTGATATCAGTTCATTTCCCGATGAGGTATTTGTGTTTCAGGAGGCTATAATATTTCTTATTTCATCACTTGTTATCTTGACTATATTGAGGCTGTTTTTATGGTTTACAACATCAATCCTCATTGTTTTTTCAACAGTAGTAGAATTTTGTTTAATTTTATTTGCAAGGTTTAACTATATTGCAAAAGTAGTTGTTTATAAAGTCAAGAATTTTGTCTGGGTGTTTTGTAAAGGATGTGGGAATCTCATCAATGTTTAATTCTTTAATCGTTTTGTTGTTTTGCGAGAATTTAGTATTTGTAATTTCATTTATGATCTGCCAGAGTTTACGGGAATCATTATTGCATTCATCAATTTTGTTTTTATAGAATGTTTCTTTAGCGTAACGAATTACATTTTTACATGTATTACGATATCTTTTGTAGAATCGTAGAGTATGGACATCATAAGGTTGATTTTTACTTTTCTGTGCAGTTCATCTCTTTTTCTGATTGAGTTTATTATATTCTGACTAATCCAAGGTTTAATGTGAATATTTTTATGAGATACCTTCTTTTCTGAGGTTTTGGTGTTTGATAGAATACTGTGCTGTATAATTTCTATAAAATAACTCGAAGCAGTATCAGTATCATCTTTTTCCAGAAGGGCGGTCCAGTCATTCATTGTTAACTCCCTTTTGACGTTTTCCCAATTTGTTTCAGACTTTGTTAGGAGTGATTTCGAATTTTGGTTTACATAAGATTTTTTTTAAATTATAGATAGAATTATTGTGTAATGGTCTGTCAGTGTGGTAGTATAAATAATGGCTTGAGTTTTTTTATTATGATCAATGCAAGTTTTGCTTTCATTAAGTACACATTACATTACATTTTGTAATTGATATTTTTGAAAATACGATTGTTATCCTTGAGAACTAATAGCTAAATAAAAAAAGTATATACAAATACGACTTTCTGTATTATTTCATGTTGCATATTTTGGCCCTTTTTATGGATTTTTGTGCATATTTTAGCTATTTTTATTGCATATTTTGGGCTGTTTTTGTTGTATATAATCAGGTGTTAACTAATAACTGGGGCCCGGATTAATATGTAAATACATATTTTTAATTTACACGATTTTCGGTCTCTTATGTGTTCTCTACCTAGATTATCATATATAGATTGTGAAAAACTCATTTTTATTTTCCTTATTTTTCCATATTTCATGGTTAACTCGTTGAATGCCGGGGTATGCCAGCAAAAAGCACCACCAATTAAAACGCGGCATTATGACACCACGTGACATTTCGTGTCTCGCGATTCTGACACTGTCCTTGAGAAATTTAGAACAATAGAAAGGTCAAAACCGCAGTTAAAGGAATTTTTCCCGCGCATGCGCAAGAACTGCGCACGTTCCCGCGCTCCGGTAAATCATTAATATAAATTATATGGAGTGACCAAGCGAATTGCGGTTTTCTCTATGGTAAAGAGCGTTAATAGAGCAAGCGATTCAGACCGTGTTCTTCATACACTTTCTTTATACATAAGGGTCAAAATCGCGTGTAAAGTCTCATGATACGCCGGCGCACGAGCGGCACCTGAGCGGTTAAGTCCATATTTTATAAAAAATATCACAATCATCCATATTTTCGATTTTCATATCATAAAATATGAGTTAGTTCACAAAAATTGATATAATTTTACGTATTTGCGTTCTCCCCACCACACGGCCGCCCGTGTTTCATTTCTCTCGCGTATTATTGTAATTTGATTTTTGATTCTCTTCCTCTACTTGCTTGCTGTTCCTTGCGCGTCTTTTTATTTTTACGTACCCAAGTCACCTACTACTACTGTCTAGGTACCTATCAGTTTAATTTCAAAATACCCGAGGATAAACAACCTTTGCGTTTCAAGTAAAGCATATTTTAGACAAAAATAAAGGATTTGACACCCTAAAAACAATTAATAAAGTTCTGAGCGGAAGCTTTGAGGTTACTGCAGACGTGCCTTACACAATTTCGGAACTAGGTGTCTTTAAGTACGCTCCCATTACATCATGTGACGTGGAAAGATCTTTCAGCCAATATAAGGCTATATTTAGACCAAATCGACAAAGTTTTAATTTCGATAATTTAAAAAAGCATGTGATTGTGTACTGCAATCAATTTAATAAGACAGATTTAGAGGAAGATGAATAAAACTTATTTTTTTATTTGAATTACCTGAACATTTAGCTGTCTTTTTATAATTTTTTAATGTAACTGTTACTGCATATTAATTTTTTACAATAAACAATGTTTAATATGAAAGATATTCTTATTTTATACTCCATATTTCTTCCACATTTTACATTTTTTAGTCCATATTATATGTACATATTTTGAATTTTTTAATACATATTTTTTTTTTTATTTTTTTATTTATTTTTTTATTTTTTTTATTTCATATATTTTTTATTAGTAACAGATATTTGGGTTTTTTTTGGCTACCACACTAGGCTAAGCCCGTGTTGTGGTAGTCATACATTTAATATTTTAACATTTCAAAAAATATTAAGAAATACTTAAAACTAAAGAGAAAAAAAAAGACCATATTTTAAAGAAAAGTAAAAATGAAAATTCAAATTCAAATTTTGAAATACAAAAATTAATAATAAAAATTAAATGTTAAGAACTCAAGTGTTCTGTATAAATTAAAACATATAATTATATAAATCAAAATTAAAAACATATATAAATTTAGTGAAAAACTAAGAGAAAAAAATAACAACATTTTAAAGTAAAATAGAAATACAAATGGAAATTAAAATTTTGAAATGCAAAAATTAATAATTAAAATGTAGTGTTAGAACTCATGAATTCTTTAAAGTGCGTTCGTCCCCTTTCAAAAATCCAATGTTGTACACGTGTTATAAAAAGAGAATTAGAATTACTTGACTTTATGTCAGTACTCAGAGCATTATATATTTTAGGAGCGATGAACCAGAATTGTCGTTGAGCGAATGAGGTGTTAGTTTTTGGGACCACGCAACCCAGGTTTGATGAAAAGCGGGTGTGTGCTTGATGTTGTGGAGCAATTAGTAGATTATTTTTTCGTATATAACAAATGCTTGTTTTAGTAAATAGCTGTCGAATATCTAAGACCCTGATTTTTGCAAAGAGTTCATTTGACGGATGGGTAGGTTGACATTTAAATATAATTCTCAGAATTAGTTTTTGAACTAAAATAATTGGTCTAATAATGGATTCAGCACAACCACCCCATCCCACTATACCGTATATTGCTATGGATTGGAAAAGGGCAAAGTATACGCTTCTTAGAGTCTGTAAATCTAAGATAGACCTAAGGGAGTAGAATATATGGCAGAGTTTACGAAGTTTTTTTACTGTGTCACCGATGTGAGCTTCCCAACGTAGTTGGTTGTCTATGATTATTCCCAAATATTTAACTATTTTTGATGATTTGAGGGTCGAACACGTACAATTAATATTAGATGTGGTTTCCGGATTGTCTAAATTGAGTGGACACGAGTGGATGATTGGTTTAGGGCAGTTGTTGGGTATATCGTATTTGCGTATCTGAGCCCTACTAATAACTAATGCATTTGCTTGCAGACTGAGGAATTGGGAGACGAGGGAGCGGCGCAAGGCCAAGGAGCACGAGAGGGACCGGGAGAGGGAGCGCTGCAAGGAGGAAGCGCGAGAGAAGGAAGCCAAGAAACTCAAGGAGTTCCTCGAGGACTATGATGATGAGAGGGATGACCCCAAATATTACAAGTAACAAATTAATATCTTATTCATTGTCATATTTTATTCCTTCTCAGCGTCCGCGAAGATGACACTGGCCCTTCGTGGGAAACTTCGGCCTTTTGTGTGAAGTTCATATTGATCAGCTTATATCGCGATTCTAATCTTGCTTTTTTAACAGCCCTCAATTCAAGCAATCCAAATTTTCATGTCATCTTTGGGGATCCTGAGTGGAGGGTCTTTTTGAGGAGGGGAAGGTGTGAATGTCAAATCGTTCCTGCTGTTGAACTCAAGAATGTATTGTAGAAAATGAATAGTTCTCATGTGACGAAAATGTGACAAAATGGTGTTTTCCGACTGCACCGGTGCCAAAGAGATCAGTGACACTAGTTCTCGAAGCATCTTCCATTGAAATGCCGGTAGATCAAGGACAGCATTCCCACCTGCCGTCTGTGTTCATGGATTGCAATCTGTTAGTTAGGGTAGGGGAATCTATCAAACGATTTACCCGATTCTGCACAGAGTCAAGATTATTTTTCAAGTGTTTTGAGACTCCGTACCAGAGGTTTTATGCAGGGTTAGCAGTTGTTTACTATTAAAGTATCTGCAGGCCCTGTACGGTATGTCCAGATTCTGAGAGGCTAACTTGACTCTAGCTTCAACGGAGCCCCCATACGTGAGCTGGTCACTTAGAGTTACATCAAGCATATCAATGGAAGGCCTATTCAGAAGATTGTTTCCATCGCAGAAGACTAGATTGCCATTTCAATCCCTTTTAGACATAATCAGACACGATTGGGTCATTGAAACATTAAATTCGACGAGGTTATTCTTACCCCAAGAGGAAACTCTCTTGAGGTAACCGTCCATTCTCTGCTTCAAATTGTTATTGGAATTTGTGTGTGGCTGTTTGCTTGCGCAATGATGGCAGAGGAAATAAATCCGACACACTGTCACTAATGGACTTTTACAATTTCCAGAGGAAAAGAGCTGCAGAGAAGACTGGCGGACCGAGTGAGGGAGGCAGATTCAGACCTGAAGGACCGGGAGAAAGAGAAAACAGAACTAGATGAGTTGAAGGACAAAGTGTTCAGCTCGGAGTTGGAGAACCCAAATGAAGAATTTGAAAAGGTATCCTTCAATTTTTTTTCTTCTTAAGTGACTATTTTTATGACACTATGTGCTTTATTTGAAGAAAACCATAATTGTGTATGCATAATTTTGCAAACACATTTTCCCGAGTGGAAGATAATTTAAGTTTTGCCCACCGAATGGACACCTCTAATGCTCTTGATAGCTGCCCAAATTTGACTAGCACCTTTAACCCCTTGTTTGCCGGGGTAATTGGGGTTGGTTGTCCACCAATTAGCGTTCGCAAAAAACGACAGCCATGACACCCAATGACATTTCGTGTCCAGCGATTCTGACAGTGTCCTTGAGAAATTTTGAACAATAGAAAGGTCAAAATCGTAATTAAAGGAATTTTTCCCGCGCATGCGCAAGAACTGCGCACATTCCCGCGCTCTGGTAAATTATTAATATAAATTATTTGGAGTGACCTGGCGCATTGCGGTTTTCTCTATGGTAAAGGGCAATAATAAAGCAAGCGATTCTGACCATGTTCTTCATACACTTTCTTTATACATAAGGGTCAAAATCGCGTGTAAAATCTCAAACACACCGGTGCACGAACGGCATTCTAGCGGTTAATGCCCTTGAGCGATAGCTACCCGAATTTGGGTACGGTAATTTTTATAAATTAAAATGAATTTATTTAGTCACTAGTCTTCTATTGAATACCACCAGGTGTCGATAATGTTCCTCTTTAACCCGTTTAATCACAGGGGACCATATTTGTCCCAACGCACATAGGTCTCATATAAAACGCTGTAACTCCCTTATTATCATAGTTAGAAATATGTTCTAATCGGTTTTAGAAAGGAAAACCAACATGCTTTATATTCTAATCTAAAAAATAGCCACCAAATAAGTAAAATGTACACTTTTATGAACACAAAGTTTTGAATCGCAAATTGAAAAAAAAAATTGAAACTTCGGGAATTTTTTACAAATTATTTTTACACAGAGCGACAAAAAGTGAGGTTATAATATGTGTTTGTAATACATTTGTATAATAAAATATGTATATGTTTTAATTTTTTTTTATTATCAGTAATTTTAGTTAGAAAAAACCTAAGGGGAGCCATTTTGAAAACTTTTTTACGTTTGTATGCAAAATTTTTGTAATTAAAAAAAAAAAGTTTTTTTTCAAATTCTATAACTTGAAAGCGTATTTTATCACCTTTCTAAAACAGTTTTTGGTTTTTGAATGCGCCCAGAAATATTCCAAATATATGCATTTTATTGTAAAGCGAAAATATTTTGACCATCTGAAAAAAAATGCCAAATTTTTGAAGGGTTAAAATCTGTATACAAAGTAGGGCAATTTCGTTAACTAACGTACAGAATTTAAGCGTTAATAAATTTTATGATTTTTTTATTAAACTTAAAAATACGGACTAAAAGCTGAAATGTGCGTAGATTCATTGATTTTAAAACAAAATTTATGATTTTTGAAATGAGCGCTGCCGAATTCAAAACCGAACACCCGGAAATCTCTTAACACTCGAGGTTTTTTTTTTAAAATACTTCATTCGGCTGCTTAACTTGTACACATGATTAAAAACTTAACTTTACAGATGACTGTCGTTATAATAAACTTAATTAGGTTAGTTTGATTTAAACTTTAAAAATGCATGATATTACTGCCTATGTAAAATGCATTTAACCTGTTGTTTGCCAGGGTAGGCCAGCAAAAAGCACCACCAATTACGACGCGGCATCCATGACACCCAATGACATTTCGTGTCCAGCGATTCTTGACACTGTCCTTCACAAATTTTGTACATAGAAGGGTCAAAATCGTAGATGAAGGAATTTTTCCCGCGCATGCGCAAGAACTGCGCACATTCCCGCGCTCCGGTAAATTATTAATATAAATTATTTGGAGTGACCAGGCGCATTGCGGTTTTCTCTATGGTAAAGGGCGATAATAGAGCAAGCGATTCTGACCGTGTTCTTCATACACTTTCTTAATACATAAGGGTCAAAATCGCGTGTAAAATCTCAAACACACCGGTGCACGAACGGCATTCTAGCGGTTAATGCCCTTGAGCGATAGCTACCCGAATTTGGGTACGGTAATTTTTATAAATTAAAATGAATTTATTTAGTCACTAGTCTTCTATTGAATACCACCAGGTGTCGATAATGTTCCTCTTTAACCCGTTTAATCACAGGGGACCATATTTGTCCCAACGCACATAGGTCTCATATAAAACGCTGTAACTCCCTTATTATCATAGTTAGAAATATGTTCTAATCGGTTTTAGAAAGGAAAAACAACACGCTTTATATTCTAATCTAAAAAATAGCCACTAAATAAGTAAAATGTACACTTTTATGAACACAAAGTTTTGAATCGCAAATTGAAAAAAGAATTTGAAACTTCGGGAATTTTTTACAAATTATTTTTGCACAGAGCGACAAAAAGTAAGGTTATAATATGTGTTTGTAATACATTTGTATAATAAAATATGTATATGTTTTAATTTTTTTTTATTATCAGTAATTTTAGTTAGAAAAAACCTAAGGGGAGCCATTTTGAAAACTTTTTTACGTTTGTATGCAAAATTTTTATAATTAAAAAAAAAAGTTTTTTTTCAAATTCTATAACTTGAAAGCGTATTTTATCACCTTTCTAAAACAGTTTTTGGTTTTTGAATGCGCCCAGAAATATTCCAAATATATGCATTTTATTGTAAAGCGAAAATATTTTGACCATCTGAAAAAAATGCCAAATTTTTGAAGGGTTAAAATCTGTATACAAAGTAGGGCAATTTCGTTAACTAACGTACAGAATTTAAGCGTTAATAAATTTTATGATTTTTTTATTAAACTTAAAAATACGGACTAAAAGCTGAAATGTGCGTAGATTCATTGATTTTAAAACAAAATTTATGATTTTTGGAATGAGCGCTGCCGAATTCAAAACCGAACACCCGGAAATCTCTTAACACTCGAGGTTTTTTTTTTAAAATACTTCATTCGGCTGCTTAACTTGTACACATGATTAAAAACTTAACTTTACAGATGACTGTCGTTATAATAAACTTAATTAGGTTAGTTTGATTTAAAATTTAAAAATGCATGATGTTACTGCCTATGTAAAATGCATTTAAACTTATTCAGTCTTACTCATCATGAAACCGTACCACGGCTTCGCGGTAGCTACACAGTGGAGTAAGCCTACACTGCTCAGGGTAAAAATCTTTACTCATCATCATAATGTTTCTCGACAGCTGTTATGATTTTTTTACGGTAGCAACACTGCTCCATAGCTGAAAAACGCGGTCAATTTAGCATTTCGCGGCGTGTTGCCAACTTCACGTTTATTCATACATCAACGTCAGTCAACACAACATATTATTCGAGGAGTTTCAGCGAGATTGATCTGTGTTTGTTTACCGTTTGTAACGCAATTATAAACACTATCTCACCTCGTTTCTACCCCAGTATGCCACAAAGAACTTGGAGATCGGTAGATACTTTGCCACCCTGTTTATTATTCACATCCAAATACGGCCGTACCAAATCAATCAAACATCTCATGTTGACTTTGGTAAATCTATATTTAGACCTAAAATCTCCTTCCGCAAGTGCCGCAAATGGATCGTACCTTTTTTTGAACCTTTTCCGTAGCCGTGGTGCACGAATGCCGCGTATACGGTCAATATTTTCCAAAGCCCCGTTCAAAACGTCAAGATTCTCATAAAAGTTCGCCATTACGTCATTTACAACGCGCGGGGTACTGAGTTAACCCTGGTGATCGGGTGGTTTAAATTCTGACAGCTACTACATCTCCCGTACAGCGACGCGGGAAGAACATGCGCATGCGCGCGATTAACCCACCATGTTGAGTAACAATTTCACCTAACCCGGTCTTGCTCCGAGGTTGTATCTTATTTTGCGATGATGAGTAAGACTGTATATATAATATTGTTTACAGATAAAGAGAGAAAGAGATGAAATGTACAAGCCCAGAATAATCATAGACGTCAACCTGGAGCAGAGTTTGCAAAGGGAGAAGGAAGAACAGCGCATGAAAGACAGAGAAGAACAAAGAGAACAGGTACACTTAAGTTTTAAGATTTTCACGGCCAAAAGCATTTTCGTTATTTGTTTTTGGGGTGTTATACCGTGTTGCGCTACCTCCTTCTTTAGCCAACGTTTCGGACATCGTTGCAGTGTCCATCATCAGGGCAGATCCGGTAGATGTGTAGATGTGTGATTACCTACACATCTACCGGATCTGCCCTGATGATGGACACTGCAACAATGTCCGAAACGTTGGCTAAAGAAGGAGGTAGCGCAACACGGTATAACACCCCAAAAACAAATAACGAAAAAAAACAGGTACACTATTCATTAAACCTAAAACAAACCTAACCCAACCTTAATGTAAGTACTTGCATACTGCTTTCTAGCCCCATATGCATGGACATTGGAGGGTCTAGAGTCATTCAAATAAATGTAGCTTCGTTCAAAAAAGTAGAGTCTTGACGTGTGCGGTGAAGGAGGAAGCCATATGTTTCCTTATAACGCCGTTGGGAAAGTGGTGGGGTCCCCTCCAATGTACTTACAAGCGACTCGAGTTTCATGCGCGTAGCATTCACGTTGCTCGTGAGTACCCGCATTACTTGTTCGCTAGTGTTCCTACGGTATTCTTGTCAGTTGCACACTACTGACAGTGCTGGTAGCGAGCTATTACCAATGCATTCGCATATACTACTCGTTTGACAGAAATGGCATGATTTATTATACAAACATGATTTATTTTATGTTGTTAAATATATTTTATTATTATTTTTAGGCAAGAGAGAGACAACGAAAACATAATGAGAGATATCTACAGGAGAGGGCCACCAGAGAATTACCAGTACATGCTGAACCTATAGATTCTGACTCCAGGTAAAAATTGTCTATATTTTTAACTAGCTGGTTCCCGGCATGCGTTGCTATGCCATTTTATAAAGAAATTGTTACTCCCTGCGTGTCCTTTCCCATTCGTCCCGTTCCCTTTCCGCCTACCCTTCCTCTCCCGCGTCCCCTTCCCCTCTCACATTTCTACTCCGCCTCCTCCACTTCCCTCTCCCCACTCCACTCCCCTCCTCCACCGTCCCACGAACCCCCTCCCGAGTTCCCCTCCCCCCCCGCATTCCACACATTCAGTACATTCCCTGTACATTCATTTTTCAAACAGCTCGCGTGCCACCTATTGCAATTTTTTATACAAATTTCATAATTCTAGAGCACCCCAGTAGTTTTATACAAACCTTGTCCTGACAATAACGAACACAGAAAAAAAATAATTCTCCAATTTGGTGCAGTGGTTTGGAAGTTATGCGCGTACATACATTTCGGCGATTCATTTTTATTTATATATATAGATAGATAGATAGATAGAGTCTTAAAATTATACTGAGACATCTATCAAAATTGGGATTAATAACTAGGTTAACTAGAAATTTCAACAATATTAAGTGTTAAACTGTTATATATTTCGCTTTTGTTAGAAGTCAACTTGAGTACAATTCTCCAATCTGGAACCCACATTACAATATTAATGTACAAGCTTTTGAAAGAATACAAAATACAGTGAAACTTTCTTATGAAGTTTTTAAATTCTCATATTTAATTCTTTCATCAAGTAATTTTAATTTATGGTTTCAATAGGTAGACCGAGTTAGTAGTTAATATAGGTATAGCGTTCGTTGGTCACCGGTCTCAACCGGTGGTTGCCATTTTTAGCCATAAGTTGTTATAATGGTTTGCCTAGTTTGCAGTTGGAAGTAAGATTGTAGAAATATGTTATAAGTTTGTACATCGCCCTTGAGGTGATTTTTCACAAAATAAATCATCAAAATATTATTATATCTTGTTTGCGGATGTACAAATTCGTGACGTGAGAATGTATTCAAGCCACAACACTAGTTCTATCATTAATTTCATGCTCAACTACGGCTTTGCATATGGTGCATGTTAGATATGTACACGAAGTTGGGTTCTTATGTTCGACTTCTACTTGACGCATGATAATTGAGATTTTGATTATGTAGAGTGGATTAATATGTTTGTGTAAAAAATGACTGGCTAAGGACCTTGATTTTGTGTTACTATCACTGCCTGAAATGATTAAATACACGTGGCATAGAAAGGACTCACCGAAAAGGGTAAAAAGAACTTGTAGGGTGGCAATGCACTTGTCTGCTTCCTCTCCCATCCAACAGGCACAAAACAGCAATAGTCGTGAATTTCGTTTCTTTGATAATTCACGGCGGAGTTATTTATAATGGCGGATCACCGATAGCGGAGCACAATGGCTATATGTTGCGGCGGGAGTTTATTACAGACTGGGTAAAATTGACGGATAGGCAATAGGGATGGGTAGGAAAGGAATTGGCAACAATATTAATACCAATCCCAAGCAGTGACAGTATGTATGCGTGCTATGTAGGTATGCGTATGTGTAGGTATGTGTATGGGCGTAACCACATGATGAAATAAATGAATAAATTTTAATGATTTTCCAGTGGCGGAGGTGGTGGAGGCGGAACCCCTGCCATGTCTGATGGAGGAAGCACCCCGCCACAACCCCCGGCTACACCCCCCAGGTCAGATAATGAAGGCTCCACCCCCCCAGCACAGGTAAACTAACTAATCTAGCAAATTTATTATTTAAACTAGTATTGTCTTAGAGATATACCAGTCTACTGTTAGACCCGCGATAATGTATGGCTCCAAATGCTGGACTCTGTACATTGTACAACTCCTACTCTAGGCAACTCCAAACAGCAGAAATGCCAATGCTTAGATGGTCGGCAGGAGTATCACTAAAAGATAAGATTAAAAGTTCACTCATTCGTGGTAGCCTGGGTGTCACGGACATAAACAGTAAGCTGGAGGAACGACGCTTGAGATGGTATGGGCACATAAGGCGGAGACCACCAGACCACACAGTGAAGCAGGCAATGTCTATGGAGCTTCATCGACAGTCATCCAGAGGAAGACCAAAGAACTCCTGGATGACACAATGCTCCAAAATACTTCAGAGAAACTCGGAAGTATTGAAGGCGATACTCGGAACCGAAGAAGCTACAACCTGCGAACGAAAAGAGCCGACCCCAACAGCCTACCTAAGCAATGAGTTGGGACAGTGCAAGGAAGAAGAAGAAGAAACTAGTACATATTGTCTCAAAATATAACTAGCCGTTGGAAATTAGAGCTAGACACTATGAACGTCTAATTTCGCTTATGTCCTCTTCAGAGACATTCTTTGTATGTAAGTATTGGTACCAGTATTCTCCAGTACTACAGGATGCTTGCAATGTTGGTAGTTTTTAGTTGAAGTATGATACAGTTAAATATGACCGAATCCGATAAGGACACATTAGTTCAGTTGGTAGAGCTCCACCCGGCAAGGCGTAGGTCCCGGGTTCGAGTCCTATATGTGACCGTATCTTTTTCTGTTTTCAGATTTTTAAAATAATAATGTCTTCATTTAACCGGTCACCAACTTAAGCAGATATATGCGTTAGAAATATGATAGCAGTCAAGTACAATAAGCGTGTTTATACGGCAACGCGTGTGTCTCCATAGAAATCGTTCCAACTCCGTTATTTTTTTAGTGACATCCCTAAAACAAAAAGTAAAAGGTCGATAGTGGAACAAGCTGGACATCCCTATTCAAGTTGTCCATAGAAATACATAACAAGAATATTCTGTCATTCGCGCAATCTGACACATAATTTTTCCCGCCAAATTTCGGACCGGCGGCTTGACCCCGCTCGACATTGTTAATTTTTATTAAATATTTTTATATGAAATGATAAAAAAGTGAGGTGACAAAAGTGTTTATTACACATTTATACAATAGAATACGTATTGTTGTTTACATAATCAGTGATTTTAGTACTGTTTTCGCATAAAAACATCATGTGAGTCGTTTTTACATTTTTTTAATGTTTGCATTCTAAATTTTAATATTTATTTGTAATATAATAATTCGAAAGCTTATTTTATAACCTTTCTAAAACAGTTTTTACTATTCGGCTACGTTCAGAAATGTTTCATTTATAGAGCTTTAATTGTGAAGCGGTAATAACACAAAGTTTTCGTAAAATGTCATTTCGTTTGAGACATCACATGCGAATATTAGCGAAAATTCAGAGGGGTTAATAAAATATAACAATTTGAGGTTTTACTCATTACGATAAAAATAAAAAAATATATTTTTATAACTTTTAACCGGTTATTTGCCGGAGACGCGCCGGCGCGCGCGTCATATGCGCATGCGCGAGAAAATAATTCAAATATTTGAATAATATTTCCGACAAAAAACTTTTGGTCTGCGATTTTGGACCTTCTATGTACAGAATTTGTATGAAGAACAGTGTCAGAATCGCTTGTGCCATCATTACTCTCGGAGACGCTAAAAGTTTCATTCACCTTGCAACCCTGGAATATTTTTAAAACGATTTCGTCTATGACAATCCGCTGTCAGAATTTGCCGCGATTTTAACTGTCGCAATTAATACGTGTTCCGCGAATAAAACATCGTAAAACCTATTAATTTACGTAATAAATGCAATTAATGTTGTTTTGGTAGAAAGTTTATTGTGTTGTGAACATGTTTCAGTCAATAAAATATATAATAGCTCAAAATTAATCAACAAAATCAACGTTTTTTGTGAATTTTCGCGAATTTCCGCGAAATGGCCTGGCCTTTGATGGGTTAACTGGTTAAAACCTTTTCTGACAAAAGTCAAAAGATTTACGAAAAATTTGGAATATTCCTGCGGAAATTCAAACAAAAACGTGAATATCGTTATTTATTTTCATGTAATACGTGATCCATAAAGTTCCATTAAAACACATACATTTTGTCTAAGGGAACGTACCCATACTACGTGACCAACTTTTTGCAATTTTTAACCCCCCCCCCCCCGGTGACCAAAATCCTAAGCAACCCGCCGCTCATTTGTATGGAGCGTGACATTTTGAAGACCCCCCCCCCCCCCTAAACGTGTCACGTAGTATGGGTACGTTCCCTAAACTTAAAAACACATAAATTTTGTTGCCATGTTTTGGTGCGTTCCGTGCATTCTATGTAGATTGCTTTGAAAGGCCACCATTGGTTAAAGCATTTATTTGTGTAACATTATTAACCCACTTTTGTAATTTTAGGATATGGGCGACAGTCGCTCTCCCTCTGTGGACATGATGCGCTCTTCTCGCATGATTCAGGACAGCCAGGAGGACGACGGACGCTCTCTCACTCCCCCGCCACCACACGAAATACCCCGCCCCGCCACACCACAGGTACTTTATTTTATTTAATTTATTTTATTTTAGGGAAAGTTGACAGCAGGGGAACGGGATGAATGGGAAAGGACACGCAGGGAGAAACAATATCTTTATTAAGTGGCATAGTAATGCATGCCGGGAACTCACCATAATAATATAAATGGTGCGACCGATCGATGTGATTTTTTTTAAACAGAAATAATTGGAGGACTGGGAAATGACATAGGCTACTTTTTATCATGGAAAAATTATTTAATTTCTGTGGGAAAATTCTTTATACAGTAATTTCCCCCTAATACCATGCAAGCGAAGCCGCGGGTAAAAGCTAGTACAATAATTAAATAATTATGCCAATTATGAACTTTCCACTGATGATAGTGAATGCTAATGAATTGCACGTCTCACATCGCTACCTATAAAGAATTTATTTCAAGACCTGCATTATACAGGGTGTCCGGGGGTAAAGTGCATTAACTTCGGGGGGTGATTCTACATGATAGTATGAGTAAAAAAGATAAATAACTTTTTTCGAAATTCCCACTTTTAGGGGTAGTTTTGTGGTAAAAAGATAAAATTAGACCGGCGTGTGTGGGCAGCATTATTATTTTCCGCCGTTGCCAAATAACCGCCGCCTGCGTTCGCGTTCTCCAATTCTGTCAATGTCAGCGTTGAATTTCAATGTAACAATTTTATTCGCGCAGGTAGCAGTACTTCACTTTAAAAACTGTTTTGTTAATGAAAACTTGTTGATTTAATGCGTCTTTATCTAGTGTGTATTTAAGACGGGCTTAAAAGAACAACTTTATTCAGTGCGTGTTTTCTTCAGACTTACTTTTGTTTATTTAGTTGTAGACTTGCCTAACTGTAAAAATGGTGTTTATTTGTGCGTAATTTTGTGATTGAATTATTGTGTCAATGCCGCGTTATTTTGTTATTAAATTATTATTTCAATGCCTGGATTACCAACGAAGAACGGGCAGACGTTTATTAATGAGATACGCCACAACGTACGAATTGATAATAATATTACTTTATGTTTACGTGCTTGTTTACAAGCTGAAGGTGGACATTTTGAAAATTCGTTAAACTTGTAAAAAGCGATGGCATTAGTTAAGTGTTCAATTAGTTTATAACAATTTAATCGTTAAAAGAGTGCCTTCAATTGTTATTTAAGTGCAGTTATCTTTATACATTTGGTTTAAAACATACGATTTTGTATAAACGTCAAATTCTCGATCTTGTCATTGTTTACAAACGGTTTCCATAGATACAGGCCAAATCACAACCAAGCAACGTTGCAATAATCGCGCCCGGGTTGCAATGTCGGGTAAGTTCTACCTTACACTAAGGATTTTTAGTAGGTATGTCTTTTTGTATGGGAAAAAAAAAGTTGGAATTTCAAAAAAAGTTATTAATCTTTTTTACTCCTACTATAATGTAGAATCACCTCCCGAAGTTAATGCACTTAACCCCCGGACACCCTGTATAAAGGAGGAAAAACTGATGTCGATAGCTCTTTCCACATACGAGTCAAACACAAAAATGAGTTCAAGAAAGCCACCGGTGTTGTTTATAGTATCTCCATGTACGAAGGGAAAATTTTTAATTTAATTTAATTTTTATTTATTTATTTTATTTTTTATTTTAGCGTAAATTTTTTTTTTTTACAATGTAATGGTAAAATCATTACATAGTATAAAATGAAGTCACTCACAATGTATATGCGCATAGATCTTTTAATCTTTTAACCTCTTATTTGCCGGAGACGCGCGGATTCGCGCCTATTGTGCGCATGCGCGAAAAAAATATTTCAAAATAAATATGTTTGTCTGCGATTTTGACCCTTCTATGTACAGAATTTGTATGAAGAACAAGGTCAGAATCGCTTGCGCCAACATTACCCCGTAAGTTGGGTAAAAATTTCATCCATCTAGCAACCCCAGAATATTTTTAAATGACTTTTATCTGTCAAAGTCGATGTGTGTTGCTTGACAAAAACATCGTAAAACCTATCAATTAACGTAATTAACGCAAGTAAGGGAATGTAGCCATACTACGTGACCAACTTTTTGCCATTTTTAACCCCCCCCCCGGTGACCAAAAACCTGAACCCGCCGCCGCTCATATGTACCAAGCGTGACATTTTGAAGACCCCCCCCCTAAACGTGTCACCTGGTATGGGTACGTTCCCTAATGTTGTTTTGGTAGATAGTTTATTGTTCTAGGAATGTGTTTCGGTCAATAAAATATATAATAGCTCAAAATTAATCCACAAAACATTCAATTCAAAATTCGAAGTGGTGCTTTTTTAGTGAATTTTTGTGAAATGGCCTTGCCTTTAACAGGTTAAACTACCCAATGGATTTTCATGCGGTTTTCACCAATAGATAGAGTGATTCAAGGGGAAGGTTTATATGTATAATACATGCTTATTATAGTCGAGAAATTCAAATATTCAATTCAGGCAGCGGGCAGCTGGCAAGCGGGTGGTGTGTATTTTATAAAGGTTGGTTTCTTTAGCCACAGCAACGTGTGTCCGGGTCTGCTAGTTAAGTATAAAATAATGTATTTCTTAGTCCTCCTCACTAAGGGGTCCTGTGCCGAGGCGGACTAAAGTTATTTAAATATGGTTTATTTGTCTTCTATGTCGTTTTTAGTGTCTTCGTTAGGGTAGTAATACATAGTAAATAAAAAGGAAGAAAGTATATGGAGAAATAAGAGATTTTTAGGCTAATGGTTCTTTTTGTTGTCTGCAGGAGAAGTCGGCCAGCAACTCTCCCATCTCAATTTCCATGAACATGAAGCATCACCACTACAGCATGACGGTGCAGAGCAATAATACATACTCCAACTCCTCACCAGGAAATCAGAATGGTTAGTATTTTATTTTATTTATGTGAATACAAACTGTCCCTGTCCCAACAGCTCTCTGCATCGATATACAGGGTGTCCAGGGGTAAAGTGCATTAACTTCGGGAGGGGATTCTACATGATAGTTCAAGTAAAAAAGATAAATAACTTTTTTCGAAATTCCAACTTTTAGGGGTAGTTTTCTGGTAAAAAGATAAAATTAGACCGGCGTGTGCGGGCGGCTTTATTATTTTACACTGTTGCCGAATGCCAAATCCCCGCTCCAAGCACTGAGTGTCAGTGTTGAATTCGAATGTAACAATTTTATTCGCGTAGTAGTGTTTCACTTTAAAAACTTTATTATTGTTAGTCAAAACTTGTTGATTTAATGTGTCTTTATCTAGTGTGTATTTATTAAGACTGACTTAAAGGAACAACTTCATTCAGTGCGTGTTTTTTTCAGACTTACTTTTGTTTACTTAGTTGTAGACGTGCCTAACCTGCCTAGCTGTTTATTTGTGCGTAATTTTATCATTGAATTATTGTGCCAATACCGCGTAATTTTGTTATTGAATTATTCGGTCAATGCCTTACTTCACCAACAAAGAATGGGCAGACATTCATTAGTGAAATACGCCACAACGTACGAATTGATAATAATATTACTTTACGTTTACAAGCCTGCTTACAAGTTGAAGGTGGACATTTTGAAAATTTGTTAAACTAGTTAAAAGCGATGACATTATTTAAGTGTTCAATTAGTTTATAACAATTTAATCGTTAAAAGCGTGTCTTCAATTGTTATTTAAGTGCAGTTATCTTTTTACATTTGGTTTAAAACATACGATCTGTATAAACGTCAAATTCTCGGTCTTGTTATGTTTACAAACGGTTTCCATGGATACAGGCCAAATCACACCAAGCAACGTTGTAACAAATGCGCCCGGCAAGCTAACTTGGGTAAGTGCTACCTTACACTAAGGATTTTTAGTAGGTATCTTTTTTTGTATGGGAAAAAAAAAGTTGGAATTTCAGAAAAAGTTATTTATCTATTTTACTCCTACCATAATGTAGAATCACCTCCCGAAGTTAATGCACTTTACCCCCGGACACCCTGTATAATAACAATAGATAAACCCTCTTATGCCTAATTTGGTTCCATAAGACGGGTGCCACACACAGCTAAAAGATCATCGCACGCACAATATCACTCACCGTACAATCCCATCAGATCTGTCACCTAAGCAGTTTATGCGCAGATCAACCACAGACAATACAGATCTTACGCTGTAACGGCTGCCGAGGCAGTATGCCCTCTGTGCTGAAAACAGGAGAGGGGGTCATTTTAATTACAGAACTGCCTTAACTTGTTGAGGGCCAGGCTTTTGGTCAGAACAACACGGAAATTTCACGATCTTCAATTGAATGTTTTGTGGATTAAATTTTACCTATCGTATATTTTATTGACTGAAACACATTTCTACAACAATAAACTATTTACCAAAATAACATTACTTGCGTTATTTACGTAAATTGATAGGTTTTATGATGTTATTTGAGGTCACGCATCGGCATTTTGTGACGCGGCCGCCACAATGACAGTTCGAGATGCCCACAGATAAAAATTATTCTAAAATATTTTGTGGCTACAAAATGAATGAAATCTTTACCCATATCATAGGGAATGTTGCCGCTAGCATTTCTGACCGTGTTCTTATACAAATTTTGTACATAGAAGGGTAAAAATCGTAGTTCAAAATATATTTTTTTCGCGCATGCGCAAGACCTGCGCACATCCCGCCCGACTGAAAATAATTCATATAAATTATTCGGAGTGACCGGCTGCATTGCAGCTTTTTCTATGGTAAAGGGCGATAATAGAGCTAGCGATTCTAATCGAGTTTTTCATACACTTTCTTTATACATTAGGGTCAAAATCGCATCTCAAAAGTGATTTTTTCTTAAAATAACTCGCGTGTTTACCGGGTCACAAGCGGCCCCCAACAAGTTAATGGGTGAATGACAGCTGTCCAATTGACAGATTCAGATGTCCGGCGTAGTCCAGTGGTAAGGCTCTTGACTCGCAATCCGAAGGTCGCGAGATCGAATCCTGGCGTGGCAAATAAATTTTATTTGATTAATTTGTGTTTTTTCATAATTTATTCATTTAAAATAATATTTTGTATATTTGCGGCACGTTCCAGAGTGGAAGATACTCTCAGTATCATCCTGGTGTAAGACCACCATTCAGAATTGAAACGTTGCTTAAATTGGCTTTAGCCGTGTTTGGTGACCAGATCTGAATTGCCAGGTACTTACCCATCTTCCTCTTCCCTATCTCCTTCCCCTCCCCACTACCTTCAGCCTCACAACATACCCCAATTGGGGATGCCATAGTCCCACTAGTCCCAGAAGGGAGCAGTTGGGACTCTTGTGCAGTATTCATGAAAAAAAAAAAGTTGTAATCATGTGGTCATATATTATATATGACATCATGGCTTGTCCCGGTGACTAGCTATCACTGGTTGACGGTGGATCCGAGGAACGGGCTATTTTGGAAGCAGCTCCTATTGGATTTATATAATGGTCATCAACACTAACTGAGGAAGCCGAACCAAAAGTCACCCGCAGGGCCTAGTATAAATGTATAATTAATTGCTTGATTCCAGCGGACGGTAAGAACAAACGTCGCAAGCTGGACGTGCGGGACGTGTTCAACAATGAGGAGGAGGACTCAGAGGGAGGGGGAGAGAATCTGGCACACCACCGGAGGAGGCCGCTAGTCCCACTGGACTACGGAGACCAGCCACCACAGGCGCAGACCAGGCCAGGTACTACCCTTTCTTATACTTACTCTTTATGTATCCAGTTTTGGTATACTCCAGTGCAGAAGTGGTAATCCAATCTCCTTCAACAGAAACAATCTTAACCAGTCGACTGCTTTTCTTGCACATGTTCTCCGATACCATCCAAGCTGGAATTTTTTTTGATGCGATTTTAAACCTTTATGCCTTGAAAACTGTGTAGGGAAAAAATCAGAATCGCTTGCAGTAATTTCACTATAGATTATACTTTTTATTTCATGAATATAGCTTCTACGATAGCTTACGAAATAGTTTGTCTATGAAATTCAAAATTCATTTTCGTTCAATTGCATCGCAAAACTGAAAATATTTGAGTTTTCAAAGTGGTATAAAGGTCATTATTTCTTTGAAAACACCCTTTAATTGATGTTTTTTATGTAGGGTATGTATTCAAGTTTACGAAAGCCTCTGTGGTCTAAGGGTAAGGCTCTTGACTCACAATCCGAAGGTCGCGGGATTGAATCCCGGCGTGCGCAAATAAATTTTATTTCATTAATTTGTGTTATTTCACAATTAGTTCATTTAAAAATAGTAGGTATAGTATATTTGTGGCACGTTCCAGAGTGGAAGATACTTTCAGTATCACCCTGGTGAAAGACCACTATTCAGAATTGAAACGTCGCTGGAAATGGATTTAACCATGTTTGATGACTAGATCTGAATAGCCAGGTACTCCCCCACCAGGAATTGGAGTTTTTTTTTTAGATAATGTTAGCTATTCTGATATTTAAGTAAAACTCATCAAGGTAATTTTCACTTAAATAAAGATATTATTTCTCCTTGCGTGTCCTTTCCAATTCATCCTCTTCTGCCTCCTCTTCCCCTCCCGCGTTCCTCCTCCACCTTTCCCCTCCACCTTTCTCCCCTTTCCCACTCCCCTTTTCTACTCCCCTTTTCTACTTCCACCGTCCCGCGAAACCCCCCCCCCCCTCCCGCGTCCCCGCTGCTTTCCACTTTTCCGGCCTTCCCCCCTCATTTCATTTCCGCAAACTATCAGCCGACATTCAAGAGGTTAACAAGTCTTCCATCGACATGGTCGGTGAAACTTTTATTTTTTAAGTGAAAACTTCTTTAGCGCAGCACCATTGTGATTTGGAAGTCGATGAAACGAAAAAGGAACGCTAAAAAGAGACATACACATACATCTATAGGATTTAGCCTGCGAGAGAATGAGCCTCCCCACTCTTGTTTACTTTAGTTTTCTAAAGGTTTCACTTCTACCGCATGTGAATTGCACACCACATTAAAAAAAAACACTTTAAAAATACAAAAATGAAGAGAATCGAACCCCGAGATTCCGAGATACACCAATGTTTGTATCAAAGTTGAATTCTTGGACCACTTTTCTTTGAAGGTCCGTAGAACCATATCGGACTCTCAGAGATTAATTTATTTCAATGTTATTTTGTTTTTTAGGTTCCCAACCGAATACTTACACGATGAAACCATTTAAATTCACTTCCAACTCAATCCTAGCAGGTATAACTAACAACCTAACACTACGTTCGTATCATTGTTAGAACAGTAGATCACTATTGAAATGGGAAGGCAGAAAGAATTAAACCAAACATTTTTATAATTGCATTACTTTTGAATAGTAAAAAAAGTTATTTGTCATCACCTCCCACTCCTTGTTGATGGTCAAAAATTATTTGTCAACACCTCCCCCTTGTTGATGGTCAAAAGTTATTTGTCATCACCTCCCACCCCTTCTTGATGGTCAAAAGTTAATTGTCATCACCTCCCACCCCTTGTTGATGGTCAAAAATTATTTGTCTTTACCTCCCCCGCCTTGTTGATGCTCAAAAGTTATTTGTCATTACCTCCCACCCCTTCTTGATGGTCAAATGTTATTTGTCATCACCTCCCACCCCTTGTTGATGGTCAAAAATTATTTGTCAACACCTCCTCCTTGTTGATGGTCAAAAGTTATTTGTCTTCATCTCCCCCGCCTTGTTGATGATCAAAAGTTAATTGTTATCACCCCCACCCTCCATTTTGATGGTTGAAAGTTATTTGTCATCACCTCCCACCCCTTGTTGATGGTCAAAAGTTATTTGTCTTCACCTCCCACCCCTTGTTGATGGTCAAAAGTTATTTGTCAACACCTCCCCCTTGTTGATGGCCAAAAGTTATTTGTCATCACCTCAACCCCTTCTTGATGGTCAAAAGTTATTTGTCTTCACCTCCCACCCCTTGTTGATGGTCAAAATTATTTGTCAACACCTCCCCCTTGTTGGTGGTCAAAAGTTATTTCTCATCACCTCCAGCCCGTTATGATGGTCAAAAGTTATTTGTTGACAACTCCACAGGAGATATTTATTTATCTTATTTTTATTTACTGTAAAATTCTCTCTAAAAATAACTTTTATGTCTATAATTCTTTCTGCCTAGTTATGTTTTTTTGAATGATTGTGGATTTAAAATATAGTCTTATAATGTGCAGTGAACAGTTTGTTATTATATATTGTCTATCGATTGCTGTAAATTGCATGATTTACAAATATTTGTAGATATTAAATACTGTAAATTGATATTAGTTGTGTATGTTTACGTATCATTATTTTTTTTTGTTACTATACATATAATGATTATTTCCTCTGAGGTGAAATCACGAAATGGCACTGTATAAAATAAGCCAAGTAAATGAATTAACGGTGGCCGTACTACCCAGAATCGTGCAACTTCAACACCTCTCTTGATAAGTCATTAAAAGTTTTGAAAAAAATTGTTTAAATAGGTTATATTAAGCGCGCCTTCCACTGCGAGCGGAGCGGACTCATTACGGAATCCGCTCGACTAGCAAACATTAACTGCATACAAGTGCTTCCATCAAGAACGAGGCCAGCGAAGCGGACTAAACGAGTTAAATAGTTTCGAACGAGTCCGCTCCGCTAATGCGAGCGGAGCGGACTCCGTACGATCTCCGCTCGACTCGCACACGTTAACTGCGTACAAGTGCTTCCATCAGGAACGAGGAAAGCGGAGCGGATCGAACTTGTTAAAATAGGTCCGAAAGAGACCGCTCGCGCACACCATCGCCGACTAGTTTCTAGCGGACTCCGCTCAAGAATGTAGCCAATTCAATTGCCTCGCTGCGTTTTTGTCGAGGTGGAGGTGTTTATTGAAGCCGTTTGCCAATTTCGTTTATAGGATACGACTAGCAAAGATTGTCAACATAAAGGATTCGGCTTAGAAAACCATTATTGGTTTATGATATTGGCGGAAATAAGAAAGTAAATTATTTTTTTAAAGTTTTTACATTTTTGAGATAAGATTATTTTTATAAATGTACATTTAATTCATACTTAACATTTTTTTTCATTGCATACATGCTGTCAGAATCATATTCACTAGAATCAGTACTTGACATCACAAAAATCACTCCGTTCACTTCGAAACAAAGCGATACTGACTCGTTTTCAATGGAAGCGCAAAACTATTTCTCATTTTTCATTGACCTCGCTCCGCTCGCCCCACTCATTTCTCGCACGGGCAGTGGAAGGCAAACGCCTATCTTCTAAGTGACTCTTTTTTGATGGTAGGTCAAAACTATTTCGCTCAGCTCCCACTCCGCTCCGCTCTACTCTTTTCCGCTCGCAATGGAAGGCGCCCTTTAGGTTAGGTTATGGGCTATTTTTCAATTTTTTTTTTCATAACTTGAACGACTTTTCAAAGGGGTGTTGAAATTGCATGATTTTGAGTTCTCATGGAACCAAATGTTGTGTGTTATACTTTATATGGATTGTATTGTACAATGTGTTGTATTTTATATGGATTGTATAGTACAATGTGTTGTACTTTATATGGATTGTATAGTACAATGTGTTGTACGTTATATGGATTGTATAGTACAATGTGTTGTACTTTATATGGATTGTGTAGTACAATGTGTTGTACTTTATATGGATTGTAGAGTACAATGTGTTGTATTTTATATGGATTGTGTTATACAATGTTTTGTACTTTATAAGGATTGTATTGTACAATGTGTTGTACTTTATATGGATTGTATAGTACAATGTGTTGTACTTTATATGGATTGTACTGTACAACGTGTTGTACTTTATATGTATTGCATGTTTTTTGTTTGTATTTTATGTTTTCGGTATGTATTTTATGTTTTCGGTATGTATTTATTTTATTCTTGAAGTCGGCATTTAACCTGTCACGAGCCAAGAAAAACACGGAAATTCCCTAACAAAGCATTACTTTGAATTTTGAATTGGATGTTTTGTGGATTAATTTTGAGTTATCGTATATTTTATGACCGAAACACATTCCTAGAACAATAAACTATGTACTAAAACAACATTACTTGCGTTAATTACGTAAATTGATAGGTTTTACGATGTTTTCGTCAAGTAACACGCATCGACTTTGACAGAAAGAAACGCGGCAAATTTGACATTTTGATGCCACAGATAAAATCATTTAAAAATATTCTGGGGTTGCAAGGTGAATGAAATTTTTGCCCATCTTATGGGTAAATGTTGGCACAAGCGATTCTGACCTTGTCTTTCATACAAATTCTGTACATAGAAGGGTCAAAATCGCAGACAAACATATTTTTTTCAAAATTTTTTCCGCGCGCATGCGCACAAACTGCGCGTGGATTCGCGAGTCCGGCCGATCAGAGGTTAATGGGGACCATTCAAATGTCAAATAACACTGAATATTTATTGTTATCAAGTTTAATTTGTAGAACTCCATTTTAATTTTAATTTTTTTATTATACAACGTGTCCGGAAACTCGTAGTACAAGCGGGAAACTGGTGAATCTACATCACGTAGAGAACCCAAAAAACTTTCGATTTTAATATTATTTTTTTTCTATTTTTCCATTTTTTCGGAAACTAAAGGGTTAAAAAAAATTTTGAGCCCGGTTTACCCTTCGATGCATTTTATAAGACATTACACAGCTGAAATCAACCCCCTAGTGAAAATTTTTTTCAAATTTAACAAAAAAAATTCCAACTTCGGACCCGATTTACTCGAAAACGAAAGCTCAAATCAAAAAAGTTATATAACAAATCGACTCCAAATGTGATGTAGATTTACCAGTTTCCCGCTTGTACTGCGAGTTTCCGGACACCGCGTATAATCAATAATATTATTATTAAATTAATAAAAACAGTTTTTTTTCGGCTACAATATCAATAATGCCATTTTTTTTAAATATCAGCACCCTAGCACACGCAAATGTCACGAGTCGCCACCGGTCAATATATCTAAAATTTGATTTTAAAATGACGTATTTCCGGTTTTCTCTGGTTATATCCTCTTGGAGGCTAAAAGTCTTGCAGTTTTTCGTGGATTATGTCTCAATGTTGTGAAGTTAAAATTTTAGTAAGTAGGTAATATTACAGTAGTTTAAAAAAGAATATATTAGATATAAGATGTCAAATTTTATAACTAAATAAAATATACTTAAAAAAAATAATCTAAAAATGTTACCACAAAATCGACTTCAAATCTGATATAGATTCACCAGTTCCCGCTTGTACTACGAATTTCTGGACACTGTGCATAATCCCTCAGTGAATGATCTTTTTCAAATTTGACTAAAAAATATTCTAACTTTGGACTCAATTTGCTTAAAAACGAAAGCTCTAATAAAAAAAATTTATACCTCAAAATCGACTCCAAATAATGTGATTCATCAGTTTCCCGATTTTACCATTATAGCCGGTTCACACGGTTCAACTTTAGTTGATCAACTCGACACTTGAAAGCATATTGACAGGTGTGAACCTTCTTTCAACAAAGTTGAACAAGTTTTTTGTTGACTAGCTAAAGTTGATAGCCCGTCTACTTTCGACGTTCAAGTATGATCGCGCCATCTTGGTTACCATAGTTACTCGCGTGTACAACTAGACGTCAAACATTTATGTCCATATTCGTTAGACATTCCTAGTTCTACCGACATGGAATCCGTTTCAACGAAAAAATATTTGAAATGGTCGGATGATTTGATGTTCAGATTTATGCATCCCTGTCTTTGGGATCAAAAGCAAGAAGTGTACCCAAATAGAAATGCCCGTGATACTGCAATAAATAATATGTGTTTCATGTACACTACCTACCCAATATATTATGATAATGACAAAAAATAACGGTAAATATTCAGAGCATGCGTCACCATTAATACGCATAAATTAAAAGAAAAAAAAACTTTGTACAAATCTAATAACAATAACTACCTATGTCAAACTATGACGTTTGGCGTTGTTGTTTTTAGGTTATGGTAAAGCTAATTTTAACGAAATATGGATTATTTCCTTGCTTCTCCGGTTATTGTAGTTAGTAGTAATTATTATTAATTTAAACTACTCTGAAAAATTTTATCGCCAATTTTGGAAAGCAGCCCATCAAATTGTTTTTCTGTCATCTATATCCTTCGGAGTCTTCTAGTTCCATCTCTTTCAAAATTGTGTTGGATGCGCCTAATTCCTGATCCATTTTCTCGCCCAAATACGACGTTTTTTTATGCTTTTTCATAATCTCGAGCTCATCTCGCAAAACATCAGAAGTTAGAGAGACGCACGCACTGACAATTTCAGTTGACGCCATCTTGAATGTCAAATTCGGTTCTACTTAAATTGAAACGTGTGAACATAATCTCATTCAACTTTTTACGTTAAATAAAAGTGGATCAACAAAAATTGAAACGTCTGAACCCGCCATTAGTTTCTGGACACCATGTATAAAAATTGCCACTATCTGTTGTATTATAATAATCAAATTGCACCATTCCAGGCAAACCCGAGACGGAATCTTCACGCAACACTTCTTCAGGCACCACGCACCACTCGCACACGCACCGCGGCGAGCGTGAACGTGAACGAGACAGAGAAAGGGACACTAAGGAGGCCACGTCCGCCAGTGCCGCATCCTCCGCTAGCGCCAAGAGTCAGGAGGAGAAGAGGCGGCAGGTCAAGAGTCTTATAGATAAGATCCCCACACAGAAGGACGCGTTGTTCGCTTTTAAGCTGGACTGCACGCAGGTGCGTTGTTGTTTATATTTATCAATTTATTCATTTACAATTTAGGAGGCGGGCATGGGATAACCAACACCTTGGCCATAGGTCTCCCCAAGTAGATCCCTATGTTTGCTGACTTGGCAGGGGTGCCCTTGTTCATGGGGTGAGGTTTGTTCAGATTTTTACGGTGGCGGATGCGTCTGCCCACCAACTGCGTGACGGGCAGGATTGGGAGAGACTGGTTGAGGGAGACCTTTTGACCTCTTCAGCCGGACTTTCTCGACCCGACGCCTTGCACCACAGTGGGAGGGATGGATTCATACTTCCGTCACTTCTGGACACACTGAATCCCAGATTTTTACCCTTCCCTCACCATCTTCCTTCCCAAAACTTCCTCGCCATCCTTTCCTTTAAAATACCCTCCACACAGCATCCCCAAAGATAGAAATTATTTTTCTCAAGGCCTCCTGTGGGGAGTTTTTTTATTTTTATTTTTTTATGTATGTTTATTTTTTTTTATTTTGACATGAGCTCCACACAGGAGGCCTTGGCGAAAATGATTTCCCTCAGGGCCTATGTCATCTGTAGGGATGCTGTATGTAGGGTTTTATTAAGGAAAGGAAGGAGAGGAGAGTTCTGGGAAGGGAAAGGGTTTAAGAGGTGGGTAGGAATCTGGGGTTCAGTGTGTCCTGGTCATCCACCTCCAAGACCTAGACAAACCCAGCCCCATGAATCCGGGCACCTCTGCTAAATCACCAAACGTAGTGAACCACTTAGGTTGATCTATGGCAGAGGTGTTAGTTATCCAATAAAGGTTCCCAGACTTTCCACTGCTCTTCCACTGACTAACCAAGTAACCTTCATGCCGTTTCTCCACAGAGGTAGGCAGAAAGGATGGACTGCAAAACATCTCGATCTTGGCACACACCCTTTGCCTCATTCACATTCATACTTTGTCTAATACAATGTCATTATTTTTTGTTTTCAGATTGACATTCCCCTAATGGAGAAGAAGATCCGGCCCTGGATTAACAAGAAGATCATCGAGTACATCGGTGAACCTGAACCAACCCTGGTGGACTTCATCTGCAGCAAGGTGCTTGCTGGAAGCGCTCCTCAAGGCATACTGGATGATGTACAGATGGTAAGAAAACACTTTCTTCCGGTGCTTCTTCTTCTCAAGTCGTTCATCATTGCTGAGTATTGTCTGCCTTCTACTTTGCCAGTGACTATGAGTTTCTCCAAATTAGAGTCCTCAATTTGGCGAGCAAAGTGTCCTAAGTATCTTAACCCCTCCGAATTTTCGTGAATATTCCCTTACAATGTCTCAAACGAAATGACATTTTACGAAAACTTTGTGTTATTACTGCTGCACAATTAACAGGTCAAAGGCCAGGCCATTTCACGAAAATTCACGAAAAAACACTAAAAAAGCACCATTTTGAATTTTGAATTGAATGTTTTGTTGATTAATTTTGAGCTATTGTAAATTTTATTGACTGAAACACGTTCACAACACAATAAACTATCTACCAAAACAACATTACTTGCATTTATTACGTAAATTAATAGGTTTTACGATGTTTTAGTCGCGGAACATGCATTAGTTGCGACGGTTAAATTCGCGGCAATGTCATAGACGGGTCAATTCATAGGTCAATGTCATAGACGAAGTCGTTTTAAAAATATTCTGGGGTTGCAAGGTGAATGAAACTTTTAGGCGTCTCATAGAGTAATGTTGGCGCGAGCGATTCTGACACTGTTCTTCATACAAATTCTGTACATAGAAGGGCCAAAATCGCAGACCAAAAGTTTTTTGTTGAAAATATTATTCAAACATTTGAATTATTTTCTTGCGCATGCGCATACGACGCGCGCGCCGGCGTGTCTCCGGCCTGTCACCGGTTAAAGCTCTATAAATGAAACATTTCTGAACGTAGCCGAATAGTAAAAACTGTTTTAAAAGGTTACAACATAAGCTTTCGAATTATTATATTACAAATAAATATTAACATTTGTAAATATTAAAATTTAGAATGCAAACATTAAAAAAATGTAAAAATGACTCACATGATGTTTTTATGTGAAAACGGTACTAAAATCACAGATTATGTAAACAACAATACTTATTCTATTGTATAAATGTATAATAAACACTTTTGTCACCTCACTTTTTTATCATTTCATATAAAAATATTTAATAAAAATTAACAATGTCGAGCGCGGTCGAGCCGCCCGTAGGAAATTTGGCAGGTAAAATTATGTGTCAGACCGCGCGAATGACAGAATATTCTTGTTATGTATTTCTATGGACAACTTGATAGGGATGTACAGCTTGATCCACTATCGACCTTTTACTTTTTATTTTAGGGATGTCACTAAAACAATAACGGAGTTAGAACGGTTTCTATGGAGACACACGCGTTGACGTGTAAACACGCTTATTGTACTTGACTGCTATTGTATTTTTAACGCATATATCTGCTTATGTTGCTGACCGGTTAAGATACGTTGTAGGCTGATAGTTGAAATTTACAATTTTTTATAAGAACTATTTTATTTATTTTTTCTTCAATGATATATTAGGGAACTTACCCATACTACGTGACACGTTCAGGGAGGGGTCTTCAAAATACCACGCTTGGTACAAATGAACGGCGGGGTGCTTAGGTTTTTGGTCACCGGAAGGTTAAAAATTGCAAAAAGTTGGTCACGTAGTATGGGTACGTTCCCTTACTTGATGGGAATAATCTTCAAAAGTATAAAAAGAGTTTTCTTATAAAAAATTGAATATTCATTTTAGGCTTTTATGCCTATAATATGGAAAAAATATATTGTTTTGAAATATGAGATTGACAAATATGACAGTTTGACAGAAGGTGGCAATGGCGGAATTGGTAAATGCGCACGTCCCAGTTAGACGAGGGGTTCTGGGTTCGAGTTCTGCTGCAACAATTATCTTTTTCGTTTTTCTGTGTCTTGTTCTTTTTCATATTTTGGTTTAGATTATTAGTGTTATCTTCTTCTTTAATGATATCTCTACATATTATGAATGATCCTCCGCCGTGTCTGTCTGTTCGCGATAAACTAAAAAACTACTGAACAGATTTTCATGCGGTGTTCACCAATAGATAGAGTGATTCATGAGGAAGGTTAGGTATATAATTTGTCAAGGTTTTGTGTAAATTGGTTGAAATATATAATATATAAAGGGAGCAGGCTGGCAAGCGGGCAGCGGGCAGGCAAGCGGACGGTGTGGATTTGATATGTATGCAAATTAACAGATGGCGTTGTGTTTCGTTAGCCACAGCTACGTGTGGCCGGGTCTGCTGGTATATTATGTATTTCAACCAATTTACACAAAACCTTGACAAATTATATACCTAAACCTTCCTCATGAATCACTCTATCTATTGGTGAAAACCGCATGAAAATCTGTTCAATAGTTTTTGAGTTTATCCCGAACAGACAAACAGATGCGGCGGAGGACTTTAATTTATAATATGTAGAGATTTATTTATTTTATTTTGTTTATTTATTGCTTCTTCACAATTTATATACATATATTTTTAGCATGTAATTATTAACCCTACTAGGGTTCGCCTGTATCGGGGTTAATAATTTCACAATTTAATAAAAATAACACGCAAATATCGGTCATGCAAAACAGTTAAGTAAAAGCAAAATAATAAAATTTAATAATAAAATGATAAACAGAGAAAATAATAAGTGATAAAAATATATGAATTAATAACAAAGTGTTAAGAGATCAGACAAAATGTTCTCATTCATTATATCAATAGTTCATACCGTTTTCAACAATAGATAAAATTTAAAAAAAATATATGTCCTTAGGTTTTTTCTTTTAAATATGTGTAAAAAATAAAAAATGAAAAAACAAAGATTTATAAGCGATTACATTAGAGCGAATCTTTCTTATGCAATATTAAAGTGACTATCAAATAATTATGAAATACAAGGTGTCCGGAAACTCGTAGTACAAGCGGGAAACTGGAGAATCCACATCACATTTGGAGTCGATTTTGTGGTTTAACTTTTTTTGATTTGAGCTTTCGTTTTCGAGTAAATCGGGTCCGAAGTTGGAATTTTTTTGGTTAAATTTGAAAAAAATTTTCACTAGGGGGTTGATTTCAGCTGTGTAATGTCTTATAAAATGCAACGAAGGGTAAACCGGGCTCAATTTTTTTTTAACCCTTTAGTTGCCGAAAAAATAGAAAAAAATAATATTAAAATCTAAATGCTCAGATCGAAAAAAATAAGTTTTTTGGGTTCTCTACGTGATGTAGATTCACCAGTTTCCCGCTTGTACTACGAGTTTCCGGACACGTTGTATAAATAAGATGATATGGAATTTTTGATTGATGTGTTGATTTTTGAAGGGACACATGTTTTATATTTTTATTAATTGAAGTTTCTTGCAGGCCCCCTGCAGGTTAAAGATTTTTATGGTGTCGATGTTGTTTTCGCCGATTATTAATCTAATTTTGTTTGTTTGCAGGTGTTGGACGAAGAAGCGGAAGTGTTTGTAGTGAAAATGTGGCGACTGCTGATCTACGAAGTGGAGGCCAAGAAGTTGGGCCTCGTCAAGTGAACTCTAAATAAATAAATAAATTGTTGTCTAATTGAATTATACCGCTGTGTTAACTGTAAGGACTATTATTTATGTTAAGTGATTTTAAGGGGTGAATAAATGCATCAGAATAACTGTACACGGATATTGTTTTTAACAAACAAACCACCTACCAACCCTTGAACAAATTATTCTTCCTCATCACCGATTCTTCACATGGCACAAATAATTATGAAAGGTAAGGATTTTTTTTACTGTTTTAAATTTTATTATTATACAGGGTGTCCGGGGGTAAAGTGCATTAACTTCGGGGGTGATTCTACATGATAGTATGAGTAAAAAAGATAAATAACTTTTTCGAAATTCTTACTTTTAGGGGTAGTTTTGTGGTAAAAAGATAAAATTAGACCGGCGTGTGTGGGCAGCATTATTATTTTACGCTGTTGCCAACAAACCGCCCGCTGCCTTCGTTCGCGTTCTCCAACTCTGTCAATGTCAGTGTTGAATTTCAATGTAACAATTTTATTGGCGTAGCAGTACTTCACTTTAAAAAACTTACCTAACTGTTGTTAATCAAAACTTGTTGATTTAATGTGTCTTTATCTAGTGTGTATTTAAGACTGTCTTAAAAGAACAACTTTATTCAGTGCGTGTTTTCTTCAGACTTACTTTTGTTTATTTAGTTGTAGACTTGCCTAACTGTAAAAATTGTGTTTATTTGTGCGTAATTTTGTCATTGAATTATTGTGAAAATGCCGCGTAATTTTGTTATTAAATTATTATTTCAATTCCTGATTTACCAACGACGAACGGACAGACATTTATTAATGAGATAGCCACAACGTACGAATTGATAATAATATTACTTCATGTTTACATGCTTGTTTACAAGCTGAATGTTGACATTTTGAAAATTCGTTAAACTTGTAAAAAGCGACGACATTAGTTAAGTGTTTAATTAATTTATAATAATTTTATCGTAAAAGCGTGACTTCAGTTGTTATTAAAGTGCAGTTCTCTTTTAAAATTTGGTTTAAAACATACGATTTTGTATAAACGTCAAATTCTCGATCTTTTTATTGTTTACAAACGGTTTCCATAGATACAGGCCAAATCATAAGCAAGCAACGTTGCAATAATCGCGCCCGAGTTGCAATGTCGGGTAAGTTCTACCTTACACTAAGGCTTTTTAGTAGGTATGTCTTTTTGTATGGGAAAAAAAAAAGTTGGAATTTCAAAAAAAGTTATTAATCTTTTTTACTCCTACTATAATGTAGAATCACCTCCCGAAGTTAATGCACTTTACCCCCGGACACCCTGTATATTAACCACTGGAGTGATTTTTGCCATATATTGTCGCCATTTTAAATGTCTCCGATTGCTTTTTGGGATAAAAAGGCAATTATCTCCTTTATTTGACAATTTTTTTTTGAAAAACATTTGTAGCTCACATGTTTGTTATTTTTGACTTAAAACAAATTTATTGTAATGCTTTATCGATTATGACCATAGATGTCGCAAATCCAAACTTAAGACTATTTTATAACGATGTTAAAAATAATTTTTTAAAATATTTTTTTCACGCAGAATTTCTAATCAGCTGTTTACGGTTAACAAATTGCCTGTGTGCAGACCGCCAATGAAATTCACAAGTTCCTTTAGGCTCGATGACACAGAGCGAGTTTACAAGCTACTATCTACTAAGTTTAATCGGTCAAAGGCCAGAGACGCGAAAATACGGGCGGCATATGCGCATGCGCGAGAATATAATTCAAATATTTGAATAATATTGTTGACGAAAAACTTTTGGTCTGCGATTTTGACCCTTCTATGTACAGAATTTGTATGAAGAACAGTGTCAGAATCGCTTGCGCCATCATTACTCTAGGTGATGCTAAAAGTTTCATTCACCTAGTCACCCTGGAATATTTTTAAAACGATTTCATCCATGACAATGCGCTGTCATAAATTGCCGCGAATTTAACGGTCGCAATAAATGCGTGTATCGCGAATAAAACATCATAAAACCTATTAATTTACGTAATAAATGCAAGTAATGTGGTTTTGGTAGATAGTTTATTGTGTTGTGAACGTGTTTCAGTCAATAAAATATACAATAGCTCAAAATTTATCAACAAAACATTCAATTCAAAATTCAAAGTAGTGGTTTTTTAGTGTTTTTTCACGAATTTCCGCGAAATGGCCTGGCCTTTGACGGGTTAAAAGCGGGTAAATCGGCGAGTGAGATTGTCATGATGACACACAAAACTGTCCACTCGCTCAGAAGCATAGGAAACTGAGGTCGCTGCTAACTCCAGTAACAAGAATAACGACGCCTGCGTGAACTAATTCTGTGATATTTGACAGTCGAAATCAGCTGTTTATTGGCAGCCACCTTGAAAATAAATATAATAATATAATAAATAAACCAATCACGAGCAAGCGTGTAGCGAGTAAAGTTGGCGACCTTTCAACTTTTTTCGTAGATTGTCAACAATCTGTTAGTTAGCAAGTAACACAATGACACTGGGTGAGTTTACTAACAGATAGTGAATTTCCCAGAGTTTACCTACCTGGGCTCCATCATAACGCAGGACAATGAAGACCCAGTAGAAGTAAGAAAGCGCATTACAGCCGCTAACAAAACTTACTTCGCGTTGCTGCCAGTGTTCAAATCCCGAAACGTCCATAGGAAAACCAAAATAACCTTATATAAAACAATTATCAGAACGGTCTTGGCCTATGGATGTGAGGCGGGAACACTGACAGCAAAGTCAGCGGAACGGCTGGACATCTTCGAAAGAAAGGTACTTCGAAGAATCTTAGGAGCGGTGCGAGAGGGAGAGGCATGGAGAATCCGCCACAATAATGAGCTCTATGATATTTACCAAGCTCCCAGACTCTCCACCCATTTAAGACTCCAAAGATTAAGATGGGCCGGACATGTGCACCGAATGCCAAGCACACGAGTACCGAAGAAGGTTCTGACAGGACACCCGGGAGGTAAACGAAATGCGGGCAGACCTAGACTGAGATGGGAGGATGATGTCAGGAAGGATGCAAGAGGATTACTCCAGGTTGCAGATCGGAAGACGACGGCCGAGGACAGAGGGCGGTGGAGGCTTATTTTGAAGGAGGCCAAGGCTCGAAATGGGCTGTAGCGCCATTGAAGAAGAAGAAGTGAATTTCCCAGATAGTAGCTTGTAAACTCGCCCTGTGTCATCGACGCTTTTCCTGTGGATAGCGATTGAGTCGCCGACTGCTTTTTTTCAGTTTCTCCATGAGCGGATGGCCCGTCTCTCAAATAATTGCCCTGTAATAATTGCTCTAAAAAGATGAAATATGTATTAAAATCTTTAAAGGCCTTTTCATATTAATATTATAAATGCGCTTTCACGCCTAAACCACTCAACCGATTTTAAAAATTCTTTCACCAATATAAAGCTACATTATCAGCAAGTTACATAGGCTGTATGTAATGGTAAGCTCTGGCGTAATGAAATTTGTATAAATGAAAATGTGTGTATTTCATATATTTTAGCGGCAGGGAGGAAAGGCAGGGGCGAGGTGAGGTTTTTACGGAGAGGGAGTGTGGAAGATGGAAGGGAACGGGGACGCACGGGAAAGGACATGCAGAGATAATCAATTTATTTCTTTGAATGGCATTGCAACGCATGCCGGGTGCCAGCTAGTATTACAAAAATAAGTTTTCAATTTGATCTGGTATTCTGTCCTCAAATCCAAAATTAAGATGTGTTTGAAACGGACCGAAACGGGTCGCCTTAAACCATTTGCACACCGAAACGGTTGCAAAATTGCATAAAGTTGGTCACGTAGTATGGATACGTTCCCTTATGTGTAAATTGGTTGAAATATGTTATATGTAAAGGGAGCTGGCTGGCAGCTGGGCGGTGTGGATTTGATATGTATGCAAATTACCAAATGGCGTTGATTATAAAGATTGGGTAAAGGCGTTGTCAGTAGGTGGCATTGTGTTTTGTTAGCCACAGCAACGTGTGGCCGGGTCTGCTAGTATACAAATAAATAAATCGTTTTTATAGATTTTCTCCCTATAATTTAACAGTCAACTAATATTAGGTCCTTACATATGAAATTGGCGTTTTGTATGGGAGGAACATAAAGTCGATTTTTTTTAAATATAATATATTTATTTAATTAAAGTATGTACCATTGCTATCTATGCACTTTTGCCATCTCATAGGTAGTTCATCGATCCCTTTACTAATAAAACCATTCGGACGGGAATCAATAAAATCTTTGAAGGCGGTTTGGACTGCCCCATCGGAGTTGAATTTTTTCCCTTGCAAGAAGTTATCCAAATTTCGATAAAAATGGTAATCTGTTGTGGCAAGGTCCGGAGAGTACGGTGGATGTCTTAGACATTCCAATTGAAGCTCCTCTAATTTGGTAGCCGTCTGTTGTGCGGTGTGTGGTCTAGCGTTCTAACACGCGTTTGTTGATTTGCTTCACTCAATTCGACCTTTCAAGCTTTTTCACTTTCCCAATTTGCTTCAAGTGGATTAACCGGTTATTTGCCGGAGACGCGCCGGCGCACGGTGTCATATGCGCAGGCGCAAGAAAATAATTCAAATATTTGAAATGAAAAACTTTTGGTCTGCGATTTTTACCCTTATATGTACGAATTTGTATGAAGAACAGTGTCAAAATCGCTTGCACCATCATTACTCTGCGCTGTCAGATTTGCCACGAAATTAACGGTCGCAACCACATCGCGATGTCTGTGTATCGCGAATAAAACGTCGTAAAACCTATTAATTTACGTAATAAATGCAAGTAATGTGGTTTTAGTAGATAGTTTATTGTGTTGTGAACGTGTTTCAGTCAATAAAATATACAATAGCTCAAAATTTATCAACAAAACATTCAATTCAAAATTCAAAGTGGTGGTTTTTTTGTGCCTTGTATGGCGGCAGTTGACCGGTTAAAACAGTTTTATCACTAACACCGCAGCCTGCAGCTAACTCGGACGTGGTTTGCGATGGATCCGCTTCCACAATAGCCTTCAATTCTTCATTATCAACTTTGGTCTCCGGCCGTCCACGGGGCTTGTTCTGCAGGTCGAAATTTCCAGAACGAAAATGTTGGAACCAAAAACGCTGTGTTTTCTTTTGCGGCACCGTCGCCATACACATCATTAATCCTTCGAGCCGTTTCTGCAGCACTGGTGCCACGGTGGAACTCGTACTCGTAAATAATGCATATTTAAAGTTTTCCATTTTGTAAACTAAGTGACGCAGAGAAAAAAAACAATTAAGGAAAAAACAAATGAATTATAATTTTCGAAACACAAATACATGAGTAAATAGCTGTATAAATTTGAATTTGGAATTCCTAACCAAAGAGAAGATATTTGAGATCAAAGTTGCCAACACGGCAAAACGCCAATTTCATATGTAAGGACCTAATATGTTCAATACTACCTCAAAGTTATTATTGATGTCCAATAAAATTTAAATGTAAACCTTGAAAATATTTAATAAACTCTGTTTATGGATTATAATAAGAAGACGCACTTTATCAGAATAAGGAACTCCAGTAAAAAATATTATGACTTTAAAAAAATATGTTCATACAGACCAATAAATGCTGATTCTGAATATATAAGTTTTTTTTATAATATTAAACGTAGTGTTCGTAAAAAAATATTAAAAAGTGCATTTTTTAACGTCTCGTTAAAATACACTGTAAAGTTGGTACGATTGAATGGTTAGTGCTGACGTCACGCGTCACCAGTCATTGTATCACATTGTATTGAAATCAATTGACATGTAGGTATGGCACAAGCCATCAGTATTAGCAACATTTCATGTTATTCTTTATTTCGTACTGTTTATAGAGATTTAGTTGTAGTGTTAGTGAAACAATATTTAAGCCTAAATAATTCAGTATCAAAAATAGAGGTATCTCTATTAGTTTATCTCTATTATTTAAAATATTGAAAAACTACTGCACAAAAAAAATAATGAATGAAAAAGTAATGCTTCTTCTAGAGAGAATATTTCGAACAACGGATTTCAAAATGGCGGCAGTAGATCAGCTGATTGTCCAATCCCATACTAATTTTTCGGGAGTGATGACGTCACACGATTTACCATATTTCCGGGGGGTCTCGAAAAATTAAAAATTTGACAATTATTTTAACTATTAAAACTAACTCTAAAAATAAAAATAAAAACGCAGTTATTTAAGTTAGAAGGTCCATTATTCATAAAAAAAATTGGACTGGAGTTCTCTATTGTTTATCTTAGGTATATTGTTGTGTATTTTTCTATTATGGCCCTAAATTTCAATGTCGTTATTTTATTGGTCAATAACATAAATATTCTTATCACCGTCATACATGAATTTATAACGTCTGTTTATAACGCTAATAAAAAAGGGCATTTCGAAATGATGTTATTTCACAATTAATTAATATAAAATAATATATAATACATTTGCGGCACGTTCCAGAGTGGAAGATACTTTCAGTATCGCTTTCGTTATAAAACATTTAATTTATTAACATTTGGCCGGAGAAATTTTCGATACATAGGTACTTTGCAACAAAGTCTTCTTCTTTCGTATGGTGGGGGGTCAGAGGGGGACATCTAGGTCTGCGAGCCAGTCTAGGGCCTCAGGCGTTGCCCTGTGGACCTCATCAATCCCGCCGGGGAATGAATGGAGCGGGCATTCGTTGACCACATGTTCGGTGGTCTGCACCGCACCGCATTCACACGTCGCCGACTCTTTAAGGCCCCATCTATGCATCATGTGAGCACAACGGCTATGGGAGCACCTTATCCTATTGATGGCAGTCCAGAGTTTGCGAGGCAATGAGAACCCAGGCTGTCTCTCAGTGGGGTCTTGCACGAGATGGGCATTTTTGACATTGGCTGATTGCCACTCAAGCTTCCACCTATCTTCTGGGGTGAGAGGTGTTCGAAGGAGTCTTTCTCCTTCCGTCCAGAAGGGTTTCCGAGACTTTAAACAAAGTAAATCTTTACAATGCTTTTCTACTGGCCATTAGACAGAACACAATAATATAGAACTGAATATAAATTGGTCATCAGCCAAGGCAGATCAAACATCCCCGACTTTATAAACTTGAAAATCTCCTCATGAGATACGTCAGTAAGCGTCACTTAGTTTACAAAATGGAAAACTTGAAATATCGCGTTATTTACGAGTACGTGTTCCACCGTGGCACCAGAACTGCAGAAACGGCTCGAAGGATTAATGATGTGTATGGCGACGGTACCGCAAAAGAAAACACAGTGCGTTTTTGGTTCCAACGTTTTCGTTCTGGAAATTTCGACCTGCAGAACAAACCCCGTGGACGGCCGGAGACCACAGTTGATGATGAAGAATTAAAGGCTATTGTGGAAGCGGCAAACCACGTCCGAGTTAGCTGCAGGCTGCGGTGTTAGTGATAAAACTGTTTTAATCCACTTGAAGCAAATTGGGAAGGTGAAAAAGCTTGAAAGGTGGGTACCTCACGAATTGAGTGAAGCAAATCAACAAACGCGCGTTGACCGCTAGACCACACACCGCACAACAGACGGCTACCAAATTAGAGGAGCTTCAATTGGAATGTCTAAGACATCCACCGTACTCTCCGGACTTTGCCACAACAGATTACCATTTTTGGTAATCTGTTGTGGCAAAGTATATATATAACTTCTTGCAAGGGAAAAAATTCAACTCCGATGGGGCAGTCCAAACCGCCTTCAAAGGTTTTATTGATTCCCGTCCGAATGGTTTTTTAGTAAAGGGATCGATGATCGGCGTGGCAAATAAATTTTATTGATTAATTTGTGTTATTCACAATTTATTAATTTAAAATAATATATAGTATATTTGCAGCACATTCTAGAGTGGAAGATACTCCCTGGTGTAAGACCACCATTCATAATCGAAACGTTGCTTGAAAAGGCTTTAGCCGTGTTTAGTGACCAGATCTGAATAGTCAGTTACTTCCTCACCTTCCTCTTCCCCATTTTCTTCCCCTCACCACTACCTTCAGTCTCACAACATACCCTAAAGGAGGGATGCCATAGTCTCACTGGCTCCAGATGGTTGTGCACAGTTGGGACTCTTGTGCGGTGCTTACATAAAAAAGTAGAACATGACGCCATAGTAAAAGAGCGCTTTTATAATTACCGTGATAGCAAAAAACATTTATTCCTTATCGCTAAAATGCTGCAGATCTTTCTTACACATTAAATATTAGTGAAAAAAAAAACAAAACACACGAAACACGTGTGACTGTTTCCTCCAAAGTACTACTTTTTCCTCGCTTTCATTTTCTTTGTTTTTTTTTTTTTTTACATTAACTCCACACAGGATCTCTGTCATCTGACTCTGACTCCGCCTATATCATCTGGGATGCTGTGTGAAGGGTCTTTTTGAGGAGAGGAAGGAATGAATATTGGTCTTGAAGAGAACCATGTTATAGGAAGGAGAAAACACAGAGGCCGGAAAATTGTTTCACAGCCGAGCTGTTGAACACAAGAACGAGTCGAAGAAGCGACCCGTTCTCATGTGACAAATGTCAACCGTGTACATATGTTGGGCGCGCGTTTGGCGTGTTTTCCGACTATGCACTAGTGCACTAGTGCGACGACCTCCGTAGTCCAGTGGCTAAGACTCTTGACTCACATTCCGGAGGTCGCGGGTTCGAACCCGGCATGCGCAAATAAATTTTATTTGATTAATTTGTGTTATTTCACAATTAATTCATTTAAAATAATATATAGTATATTTGCGGCATGTTCCAGAGTGGAAGATACTATTAGTATCGCCCTGGTGTAAGACCACCATTCAGAATTGAAACGTTGCTTGAAAATGGCTTTAGCCGTGTTTAGTGACCAGATCTGAATAGCCAGGTACTTCCCAACCTTCCTCTTCCCCACCTCCTTCCCCTCCCCACTACCTTCAGCCTCACAACATACCCCAATTGGGGATGCCATAGTCTCACTGGCTCCTGACGGGAGCAGTTGAGATTCTTGTGCGGTATTCACTGTAAAAAAAAAAAAAAAAGTGCCGAGGGGATCAATGACACTAGTTCCTCGGAGCATCTTCCATTGTAATACCGGTAGAACAAGGATAGCATTCCCACCCGACGCCTGTGCTATAAAGATTATAATCCGTCTGCTAAGATGGGAGAATCTATCAAACGGACCGCCCGTTTCTGCACAGAGTCGAGGGTATTTTTCAGGTATTTTGGAGCTCCAGACCAGAGATGGCTGCCAAATTCAACCGTGGGGCGTACTTGTGATTTGTACAAGGTTAGCAGTTGTGTACTATTAAAGTATCTGCGGGCCCTGTACAGTACGCCCAGTTTCCGGGAGGCTAACTTTCCTCTGGCTTCGATGGAGCCCCCATACCTGAGCTGGTCACTTTGGGTTACACCAAGCTTATCAATGGAGGGCCTGTTCGGAAGATTGCTTCCGTTGAAGGAGACTAGGTTTTCGTTTCGATCTCTTTTAGACGTAATCAGACATGATTGGGTCTTTGAAACATTGAATTGAACGAGATTATTTTTACCCCAAGAGAAAACACTCTTTGCTTCAAAGCCCTCCGAGCCGTTGGAGTTTGTGAGCCCTTTGGGGGCTTGTCAAACAAAAAGCTATCATGGACTGTACTGTCGTCCGCGTAACAATGAATTGGTGCACATGACAAAAGGTTGTTGATGTGCAACAAAAACAAAGTCAGAGGCAGAACCGATTTCTGTGGGACGCCAGCATTTATCGAGTGTGAGGAGAAGATGAAGCCATCGACCTCTCCCTCAAGAAGTCGGCAATCCACATACCCAGGGATGCAGGAAGTCCGTAAGAAGGCAGTTTGTTGACAAGTCCTCGATGCCAAACCCTCCACTCCAAATGTAGAGGGAGATGTATGATAATGATTGCATGTTTCCTTTTTTTTACATGAGCTCCACACAGGAGGCCCTGAGGAAAATGATTTCCCTCAGGGCCTATGACATCTTTGGGGATGCTGTGTGGAGGGTTTTTTTTAAGAGAAGGAGAGGAGAGCTCTGGCAAGAAAGGGGTTTAAGGGGTGGGTAGGAATCTGGGATTCAGTGTGTCCTGGTCATCCGCCTCCGAGACCTAGAAAAACCTCACCCATGAACCCGGGCACCCCTGCTAAATCACCAAACGTAGCAAACCACTTGGAGTGACCTATGGCAGAGGTGTTGGTTATCCAATAAGGTTCCCGGGGCGGCGGTACCCATTCCCGCCTCCCAAATTGATCCTTTGGTGGAATGCAGACATACATTCACCGTTTGTCTCATTATCGACTGTTGTAATTTAGTATGTAAGAAAGAGCTGCATCATTACATTATATGTTTAAAAACAAAAGCAAAACCATTAGCACATGGACATTTGTCTTTTTATAATTTTTGGAATTCGCTCACACTTCAATACTACCCTTGCAACTATATTCCATACTTTCAAAATTTTCATCACGGCTATTAGTATTGTAGGTGTTTACGGAGACGTTACGCTGCGGTGTGTGAGAGAGATGCAAGAAAATGATCACAATTATAGCGATAATGATCGTATGTTTTTTTGCCGTCACAGAACCGTGAATCGTCAAGATAATAATAAAAGCATTCAATGGTAGAAGAAGTTGGGGACACACGAGCAAGACATGGCGCAATCAAGTGAACCAAATACTTGAATCAGGTCATGGCAAGGGTCACAAACTGACCTCTGATAATCTTGGCCAAATTATTTTCGTCAAATTGTCCAATCGTCTTGTCATAACATTTCGTACTGTCGAGCAAAGATGAAGTTTTTCCTGTTTTTCACATTTGGTAAATATTGCATAACATTTATATTATATTGTACGATAATTAAAAAATATACCTATATATTTGGTGCCCTCCTTTGGCCAAGGTAGTAACTGTAGTCCAAATCATTATATTGGTGATAATGAAGCATTTATTTATGAAACTTTTTTTTTTATCTTTTAGATTTTTTTTTACATAATATTACCATGAAAACCTTATGATATTTGAGTGGTTGTTTTCAAATACTCTCCCTTTAGGCTGGGATTAGACTCGTAAATTTTTTCCTGTAAATCGCTCTTGTAAGCGATTTATTGCCAAATTACCAATGTAAACGACACCAAAAGTTACTTAATGCAATTTATAGCAAGTTACAGAACTTATTCTTTCGGAAGTTTTTTGACAGGTCTAATCGCGCCCGCGCAAATTTCTAGCCTTCTTACAGCTTATAAAATCAGTTTGATAAGATAAGAGACTTGCCGCAAGAAATAGTTCCGAAATGCGCCGTTGCCGCCGTTGCGAATGTCAAAAATTAAAAGACAATTGTTTTCGTAGAATTTTTTTCCTACAAAACTAGTATTTATTTCCACTTATTTAAGTTTTCTGGAAAATAAGCATCCTTCTATTCAATTATCGGTCCAATCTTAATGTTTCTGTTTTTAACATTTACGTGTTTGAAATTTTGAATTCGAAGTCAGTTGCTGTCAGCAGATGTCAGGTAGCTGTCATTCGGATGAAACGAAATTAATTGTCGCCTTTGGCGGCACAAAAGTGCGTTGAGAATTGTTTAATTAAAGCCAGAATCTATTTCAATACTTTATTTGGGCCTTTTCGTCTTTACTGACGAAATCGCGTAAATTTGACAGTAGCAGGTCGTTGTTGACAGGAAGCAATCTTACCGCAAATAAATTTACAGATGTAAACGGTCGCATGAGCATTTACACAGTTCGAACTTACGAACAACTTCCGTGATCATTAATTACCAAAAGTCGGATGCATATGTGAACGCTCCTGTGAGTGACCTGTTAAAATCTTATGTAATCCGTAAATTTTAATTACGTGTCTAACCCCAGCCTAATGGATTTTTTAAACTTTTTAGTAAATCAAATAACTCATCTGAAATAAAAAATCAAATGTTCGCATCAATCTGATTTCGCAATCTAAAACTCAAAACATGTTGCCACGTTTTTTAAACAAATCTTTTATGACGAACGATTATAGACAGGATGTAGGGAAGTCCTGTTTTAATTGGACCATTTTGCATTTCATCTGTCTGTAAATTTGTTCGCAAAATAAATATGTTTTCAGTTTTTAAAATCTGATACATACAATTTTTTTCAATTTTCGAAAATCTGATGCATCTAGTTTTCCCAGAGTCCTTACGTACCTTAAGAAATTTTGAAAAAGGAATTGTAATTGAGATAGTTACATTTTTTTGGACAAAGTTCATAATTTGTTTTTGAAAAATTTAAAAATGTTACACGCACTATTTATGGTATTAAAGTACCTACTTACAAATCTTACGATTTCAGAGGAAATTTTATTTTTATTTGTGAAATAATAGAAAATTATAAGACGGGTCAGTGGCTGAGTTGGCATCGCGTTTGGGTCCCATCAAGGCGTGGCGTGTTCAATTCCTCAACTAAGTCCTCCATCCCTACACAAGCAACATTTTCTGTTTACTGTCGTGGTAGTAAGAAATTTTCATAAAATATTGTCGGGTTATTCATAACCGAGGAATGTTTGTCTTTCTTTAAAAAAAAAACTTTTTTTGAATGCGAGGTCTTTTTTTTTTTTAATTTGAAATATACATACATATAACAGATTTACATAAGGAAAATATATGGTTCTTAAAAATAATTACAAATAAAGTAATTTCTTGTTAATGAATCTACCCAATCTAAGAGAGAAAAACATTTCTCGTGTTTAAATTGGGGAGTCGTGTCATTACAGAAAAAGATAAAGAAATAAGATATACTGAATAAAGAAACAAATAAACTTAAGAATGATAACAAATATTGATAAAGAAATATACTAACGTAGTAGTACGTTACTAAACTCTTTCGAGCATATCGACGGGAATGTTGGTGATGGCTTGGCGGATGTTGTCCTTCAGGTGTTGCAGGGTCCGGGGTTTGTCGTTATAAACGATGGAATTGAGATATCCCCAAAAAAAATCGAGGGGTGCCAAATCGGGGGAGCGCGCCGGCCACAGTACGTCACCCCTCAAGGAGATAAATGCTGGGCTTCATTGTAAGAATTTGTAAAGATTTCAAAAATATCCAAACATTCAAAATACTATTTACAACTCTGGTTAGGAGTCATTTAGAATACAATTCCCCCATATGGAACCCTTTCTACAAAAGCCACTCAAACTCCATCGAAAGAATCCAACGCAAATTTCTCAGATCAATTAATTTCAAATTAGGTATTCCCGCGGTTGACATAAACTATGAATCTTTATTACAAAAAATGCGACTCTTATCGTTAAAAGATAGAAGAATACTCAATGATCTAATTTTTTTATTTAAAATAAACAATAACTGGTTTGACTCCCCTGAATTAATCTCATTAATATATTACCATGTACCTTGTAGACCGACTCGACTCAAAACACCTTTCCATTGTGACAATACTATGACGAACGCAGAACAAAACTCAACCATAAATCGCTTGCATATTTTAGGCAATGAATATGCTAATGTCGATCACGCCGCCGGTAATCTGGCATCATACAAAAGATGCGTTAAACTAAATTTGTTTGCTAGTACCACGTAAATATAATAGATGATGTAAACATAATATGCCTACCAGACCAGTACTTCACTCTAAAACTATAAATGCACCAGAAATCATAGGTACTTGTCAAATTTATCATATCGGTTAACATAATCCAGTATTTATTACTTTTTATATTTTATTTTTAAATCTTTGTAGGTATTTTACATTTTATTGTTTTATTTCTCTCTTTAAATTTTTATTTTAACTTTTACCTAATAATTTATAGTTTGTATTTTAATACTTTATATTTTATACTATTCACTTTATAATTCACTTTTATAAACTACTTATTACCTTACTTTTTACCCTTTTTCTTAAATTTTACCAACATTATACTGTTATTCTTCATGTTGTTATAATATTATAAGTATGTCAATTATGTTAATGGCACGTGTTGTGCCGTTTATGTGTAAATAAATAAATAAATAAGGCGCTCGTGGAAGTGTTAGAAAAGTAGGCCTCGACGGCAGACGCACGCTGTTCCACTGTCCAACGCATGACGACAACTGGCTTGTGGTGTAACAAAACTTCAGGACCCCCTCTTTCCAATGAGACCCTCCCCACCCCTTTCTGACCACGCCTCGCTCGTCGGCGTCCAATTCAAATCAGCAAGTTTCCCTGCCGCACCCTGTAGTATAGATATTTTAAAGTAATAACATACATAGATGTAGTAAAAATAAAAATAATATTATTACATTTCTCTTAATAGGTAGGTGTTGGATGGTAAGTACAAATAGTTGATTCTAACAATTGGATTAGCTGATAATATTGTAGGAGTAGGTACATAATGTTATTTTACGACAATAATCGCTTCATTTCAGTTCAAATGCTGATGAAATATTTTAAGAGGATTTGTGAAATCAATAAGAGTACATTAATTTATAATTTATTTTTTGTTAATTAATGATGGAGTTAAATGATTAATTTTGAAATAAAGTACATAATATTATAATTAAGACGATCCACTAGTTCAGGAAAAAATCGAAATCGGAATTCACGCCCTTTATGGGAGGAGTTTAAAAATACTTGAGAAAAAGCTTTTAGAAAGGTTGGAAAAGGTATTTGAGAGTTTTGTTTTACAGGTTGATTTCGTAAAGGCCTGTAAAAAATATTAATTCCTATTTTACGCATTGTTTATTGTAATAAAACAGAAATTTAAAATTGATTTCACGAAATCAAGCGACGCGGAGTGACGCGTCCATCTCCCGCTCAGTTCGGGGCGTGACTGAGGTTTGGCGACTGTGGCGTGGACAGTAGTTCTTCGGTGGACGCCGTAGAGTTCACTTTGAAAAACCGAATTCGTCGACTAGCGGCCGTATTGTAAAATAACAACGCGAAAATGCATATTTTATTTTATTTTGGGAAGATTGGGTGTAAATATCAACTTTTTTTGTGATCATTATAAAATAAACTGAATTTGCCACATTATACAATAAAACCATAACCGAAAAGGGATTTATAAATAGGAGAGTTTGGACTTGAAAGTGTGTTTTTTAGACCTTATACTTTATTTTTTTATAGGCTTATTAAAGGACTTTTTTAAGATATTTTTAAGGGCCAAGATATGTTCTACACGCAGTATTTAATTGAAGCATCTACAATACTTCTAAGCGATCAAATTTTCAAAACAAAAACATATGATTTTGTATGATTTTGCATTATTTACTATGGCTTCATCTTAAGACTTAATCAATTTTTATTAATCGGTACATTGTAATCAAAAAATATACGTAGAAATTCGTTCTATGAAATTAAAACTCATAATTAGTGTTTGGTTGATCTAGTAATTGTTTTATTTGTGATTTAAAGGCTTTATAATTTTCTTCAGATTTGATTTTGTATGGGAGGGCATTAACAAATTTTATGCCTTGATAAGTATAATGTTGTTGTTTTTAGTATGGTATATTCTATATTAAAATAAATATATAAAAATAACTCAAGACCATGTGATAACATTTTATATAGTTTTTGATAGTAGATAGAGAGTATTTTAGCCTAAAACCAAAATATTGACATTATTAATATTACAAGGCTGTCGCCAGTAATAATATTTGGGTAGGTAATTTATGCAGTGCCATTTTTGTAAAAATCACCTTACTATCTTTTGCCGAAGTACGAAATTAATACGCACATTTTTTTGGATATTAATTATTTTAGATATTTGAAAATTGAGAGTTGTTAAGAGGAAACACGATCGCCGAGAAATATGAATAATTTTACAAAAATAATGCTATCTCAGTCGCTGTTACCGCCCGAATACAGAACGAAAGGGACAACAGCACCTAAGGCTGATAATATCCAAATAAAATAGTGAAAATTGAGGTTTTGAATTCTCCATTTTTCTCCTTCAAAACTGGATCGAATTTTAAGATTTTTTTTAACAACTGTTTAAGAAGAAAGTATTCTATCATCATTCTTGGCTCTACAACCCCTGGTGGGTCTTGGCCTCCTCAAGAGTCTTCCTCCACTCATCTCGGTTTTGTGCCAGCTCTCTCCACTTTACAATCTCCATGTTGGATATATCTTTGAGAACGTTGTCGCTCCAACTTAAACTTGGCCTTCCCAGGCTCCTTCGCCCTGTCAGTCTTGAGTTCAGCAGGGACTTTGGTGCTTGATGCTCGGTCATTCTCTCCACATGATCCAGCCACCGAAGTCTTCTTTTATAAATTTTGTAACGTTTAGATCCTTAAACAGAATATAGAGCTCATTGTTATAATGTCTGCGCCAAAATCCATTTTCTGAAACTGGTCCGAAGATACGCCTCAAAATTTTCCTTTCAAAAACATCCAGTGCTCGCTCATTCCTTTTAGTTAGTACCCAAGTTTCAGCTGCGTATGTGAGTACTGGAAAGTTTTCTATATTTGCACGTAAAATGCATGGTCTAGTTTGTGTACTGAACGTCTGTTGTTGACGTTCAAACCAGGCAATCTTAACGATTTTTGGAGGTTTTAACTCCTACAAGAAGTAACTTGTCAAAAAAAGCAAAACGTACCGACATGCTAGTGGTCAATATCTACATTACATTAACCCATTGGCCACAAACCCCGGCAGCCTGCCGGGTGTGCAACTCAGGTACTTAACCTCAAACCCCGGCACGCTGACGGCCTAGAATAGGTCCACCAAAAATGGAAAAACAAGCTCAACAATGACATTTTTGAATAAAATTTTAAATGCCGAACATTCTGTATGTAATTAATCATTCATTTCCTAGAATTGGCAATAAAATGTTTCTTATGTTTTTTCCCTGATATTTGTGTTCCAAGTTTTGTATGCTGCCAGCCGCCATTTAATTTTTTCAAAACTGCGAGTGGTTCTAGACTTTTGGTAGTGACCCTGAACGTCCCTGATTGCTTTGAGGACTATCATACCAAAATATTTTATTAGTTAAGAGTATACATGTATGTAAAAAACAAAAAATATTATTGTTCGATTTATGAATATTATGTTTTTTTGTAACTTTTTAAATAAAAATGTGGAAAAAAACTTACGAAAAAAGAGAAGGTTATATTTGTATTCTTATTTACACATATTTTAATATTTTTTTTAATTTAATTTTAATGTTTTTCTTTACCTTAATCGAATATGTAAATAAATTTAAAGAAACTAATTCATTTGAATATATGGTTTAAAAGTTACAATAGATTTAGTACACCAATGCAGGATTTCAATTTTTGGTACAAAATTAATTCAGTGGTGAAGGCCAATTTTTTTGCTCATTAATTCTGTGGCCAATTTGTTAAAAAATATTTGCACTAGTGTCAAAATCCAGAGAGAAAATTGGGAACTACGTTTGTATAGAGTCCTCTTAACCTTTAATAACATATTTGTAAATGTTTATTTTTGTTGTAATAAAAGTGTTGATAACCTAAATAATAAAAAAACCTTGAAGAAGAAAACGACGCAATGTAATTTAATAGTTCGCCAAAAGGTTATCGCCCGTTTGATAATATTCTGTGATGAATTTGTGTTAATTTTGATGAATATGTTTTTCGTGCATCGAATGTTTCTAAAATTAACAAATAAACAATTACGAGAAGTAAGGTAGGTGGCAGAATTGGAACCGATAATAATGTAATATTAGATTAAAATATTATATATTCAATTTTTTATAAGAAAAACTCTCTTTTCATAACTTTTGAAGGTTAATATCACAATGTATATAATATCATTGAAGAAGACAATAACAATAATAATCTAAACGAAAATATGAAAAAGAAAAAGACACAGAAAAATAGAAAAAGATAATGGTCGCAACTGGGACTCGAATCCAGAACCTCTCGTCTAACCGGAACGTGCGCGTTTACCAATTCCGCTATTTTTCAAATTTTAGAATCAACGATATATTTTTTTTCCATATTATAGGCAATTACCCTTTTTATTGGAAACAATCATTCTAAGAATTGGTATGTAACCTAGATGGCGTCTCGGATAAGTATATCCGATTTTATTTATATGAAAATATTGACTTTTTATAAAAGTCTAAATGAATATTCAATGTTTATAAGAAAAACTCTCTTTTTAAAACTTTTGAAGGTAGTCCCAACAATGTAATATATAATGAAGAAGAAGATAACAATAATAATCTAAACGAAAATATGAAAGAGAACAAGACACAGAAAAATAGAAAAAGATAATGGTTGAATTAATAAGGTGGCAATGGCGGAATTGGTAAATGCGCACGTCCCGGTTAGACAAGAGGTCCTGGGTTTGAGTCCCAGTTGCGATCATTATCTTTTTCTAGTTTTCTGTGTCATTTTGGCCAATTTGAAAACACCCTCGAGCGTTCGCTGGCCAAAATGTGGTCAATTTGAAGATATGTTTTAAAACATTTATTGAAATTATTTTTAAAGTTCTAGAAAAATGTCAAAAATGTTAACAATGAGAACAATGCCATCAATGTCAACAATGCCAACAATATCAACAATCTCTGCAATGTCAACAACGGCAACCATGTTAACTTCGTCAACAATGTCAAAAATGTCAACATGTTGACAATGCCAACAACATTAACAAATAAAATGAACCAGCGTCGTTGATCCCTTCGGCACCGGTGCACAGTCGGAAAACACACCTAATGCGAGCCCAACATTCGTACACGGTTTATCATCTGTCGCGAGAGAACAGCTCGCTTCTATGACTCGTTCTTGTGTTCAACAGCTCGGCTATACTTTGCCGGCCTTACACAACATGGGTCTCTTGAAGACCCGTTTTGTGTTCACTTCTTCCCGTTCTAAAAAGGCCATTCTCATCTTATCTCCAAAGATGACAAAGATCTTGAGAAAAATATTACGTTTGTCAGGACTTCTCCTGTACTAGAGCGTGGTGTTACTCTAAAAAATGTCAACCTTGTAAAATAATTATTACAATTTTTCCTACCATATTACAGTGTTCCTGGTGCTGGCTTCAGCCATGGCCAGCCGCAGCGACTGCCCCAAGTTCTGCCCACGTCACGTGGCCATCGTTTGTGCTAAGGATGGCCATGGCACTCCCAAGGAGTTTGTCAACGAGTGTCTCATGAAAATGGACAACTGTAACAAGGGACAGAGTAAGTAACACCATCTGCCATTTAAACGGATGCCACAGTCAAAGATAAAAGATCAGACCTGTCACACCTAAGCAGTTTATGAAGCTCAAAGTTATACGCCTTGTGCTAAAATTTATGCGACCCCCTCTCCATTTTAATTACGGAGCTGCCCAAACAGGTGGATAACAGCTGTCAAGTTGACAGATTCAGTACAAAGAAATGGCATTTTGTGGCAGTTCTCTAATTCAACTGACCCCTCTCCTACCATAGAAAGAAATATTTGATAGCATTGTGTGACGGCTCGCGGTTCAACAGATATCTGCTCGCGTTTTTATCTTCGCGTGTGGCACCCGTCTTACTTAAATACCTTATTGACTATCTGAGGATGAAAATCACAGAAATTGAATTGTAACATTGGTATCAAATGGCCAATTGTGCGCCATTTTGTTTTTTTGACATTTGGTTTCCGACGCCGATTCTAAGTTCGATTCAGCTTTTGAACAATCTGTGATCAGTTGGAAACCACAACTGACAATTTGATGGAAAGCTGAGATGGACCTGGAATCAGCATTTAACTGGAGACTTTCAAATGTCAAAAAACAAAATGGCGCAGATTTGCCATTCAGTAGCGTAGCGAGGGGGGGGCGGTGGGGGCGGACCGCCCCGGGTGCCACCCGAAGGGGGGTGCCACTCGACCAAGATATTGCATATACGTAACCAAGATATTGCATATACGTAACCAAGATATTGCATATACATGAACACGGTCTGTCATTTATTTATATTTTCGTAACTCTATGGCTCCTCGGTCGGTCTTTTATAGGCTATTTCGCCTATATTCTGAAATTCTCTAGCCACCCCCCCCCCCCCCCATGACGAGATGAGCCAATTTTATGAAGTCGAAATTACCGTTTTGAATTTCTCAAGTCAACTTTTATATGGGGTGGGGGGGGGGTGACACTACGCCCCGGGGGGGGGGTGACTTCCGCCCCGGGTGCCACCCATGCTAGCTACGCCACTGTTGCCATTTGATGAACACTTTACATTTGAATTTTTGCAAAACAGCGCAATCTGACTGTTTCCATTTAGAGCCAATTATTTGAACCCCCGTCACATTTAACATCAGATCGGCGATCAGCACCAAATACCTTTTTTACATGTCGCACTTTAAATAAACGCCGATTACTTGTCTCTGGAAACGTTTACCTTAACAGGGGTCGATTATTTTAATGATAAATATCAATTTTTGTTCTAGTTTTGTGTTTACGCTTTTGGTATTTTCTTTTGAGACTACTATATTGCATTATGTCTATGACACTCTTCAAAATTCCATTCTGTCTTTAATCATGCATCCTTGTTTTGTAAAAATTCCGCTGTTTTGCTTTTCTTAATAAATATTATTTCTTTATTTTCAGATTTCAACAAAATCAAGGAAGGACACTGCTAAAGATATAAACATAAAAATTAAATAATATTCAGTTAAAACCTGTGTATTTCTTGTTGTTTTGTTTATTTCCTTGTCCTTCAAAGTAATTGGCAACATTTTAAAGATAAAATAATAAAGTATGCCTATCCTACCAGCATTTCATTAACTTGGTTGTTTTTCTGCACCTTGATCCTAGCAAAATATTCTCCATTTCCTGATGTCCTGTCATCTTTTCCTCTTCTCATAGTTTCAACAGATTAATGCAGGACGCAGAATGCATCTGTAACCCATGAAATAAAGTATATGTCCGAATGTTCATCTTCCCCACATCTTGTTTCCACCCAGCCCTGGATCTACGACTTCTTCAAACCGGGGCAGAAACTTGTTAGTGGCGCCCCCTCTCGTGAGGTGAGTGATCGTCGCTTCACTTGATGTTCGACCGCATGGGTTTATTCAGCTCAGCTCTTGTAGCCCTAGTTCTAGATGCAACAGGGATTCCACTGGAAGAGACATCATGTGAACTATGCACTATGATACTTATTTATTTATTTATATATTTATTTATGTATTAACAGAAACAAACAGGACATTAGATAATTCGGTTTAAAAAATTACAATTAATCAGTGTATTACATGGTGGGTACCTATTATGTGTTTGATTGTAGTGTCTTATTTATGGTACGCGTATTAAATAATTGCGATAATGGGATCTATAGTAAGCTACTTTAGAGTTCACGATCGCATGACGTTGGAACCTTCTTATTTCAAAGAGTCGAAATGGTATAGAACACAAATATTAAAACACACTTGAAACGTGATAATGGTTTCCTTCGAAGTGCGTCACCAGATGAATCCGCAACTGAAATTTTATCTGTGCATTCTGAACACAAGACTGGTTTAGAAGAATAAATCTGCGTGCAAGAAGTAATATTGCACTCAGAACGCGTAAATGGTTTTCGTGCATTTTGCAGAATATTGATGCATGCTTTAAAATCAGATTTTTATAAATAACTTTCCGTTTTTGCACGGAATCAAAAGATTTTTAGGTGTTTATAAACCCAACAGTAGGATTCACTTGCGGTAAAAAATTACTTTTTTTTGGAATTATTTTAAAACCAATTTTTTGAGAATTTAAAAGTCTAATGCGACCCTGTATAAAGCACGTGAACATATATTTAGTTACATTGACTCCAGATTCCCTATATAAAGCCACTATTTTTTATTTTAATTTCAAATAATCTCTATCTTCGGTTTGTGACATACACTGACTAAGTTGCAGACGTTCCAAGATGAAATTCTTCCTTTTCTTCACATTTGGTAAATATAATATTTAAAATTTTTCGAAAGATTCTAAATGTAAATTTTAATTTTTTAAAACATTATTAAGTTTTTTTTTAAATATATTATTATTGTCTTTTGGCTTTACACTGCATTTACGTTTACTTATATTTATTTTAAAACACAAACGAGATATTTAAGAAACATATTTGACATGGAGGAAAATTCTTTCATCCATGATACTTTGCATTGCTAACAAATATCAAAAATAAATTTAATGTCCGTAAACTAATATTCTTTTGCAACATTTATTATCACACAAAGACACGTAAATATTAAATTAATTAAACTAAATTAATGTTAATAATAGATATATGAGTTCTATAATTTCAATACCCACTTTATCCCATTTTTGACAAAATGATCTGAGTATGACATCTTATTCACATTTTTGTGAGAAACTAGTCTAATCTAAAATTGAGTTTCAAAACCTCCATTTTCATGACCAAAAATAATATTAAAAGTGCGAGTGAGAAACAAAACCCAAGGGTTGAAGTAAGGGCAGAAATGACCTTTCTATTCCAACAAGCAACGCAGCAGCTTATCAAATGATATTCTCATACCTGGGACCGAAATTATATAACAAAATCCCTTCACAACTAAAACTGTGTGAAGTGTCATCCTTCAGTAAAAAAATAACAAAATGGTTACAAGATTTAGGCAGGACAGAGTCAGAAATATCATTAAAAATGTTATTTGATAATTACATATGTATTACGAGCACCTTATATATATTTTTTTGTTTCAAAAATTTTTCGTTTCTTTTTATTTTTCTTTTACTTACTGTTTTTCGCGTTTAATCACTTCGAATACACTTTTTCTTGTTAATTAATTGATTCCAGAACCTATTACTCCACTGTATAATTATTATGTAAATGCAAATTGTGAAGCTTAACTTTACTGAATACTTTATGAATGATAATGTACCTACCAACCTAATATGAATATGTCAATTTGACTGTCCTAGAACGGGAGACCTTCCTAGTTGGACAGTCAAAGCTTCCTTATATTGAATGTATTTTATAACAAATAAAATAATAAATAAATAAATAATAAAAAAAAAAACCCGCTATATCATTCAAGAAGTTATTATCAAAACCCGCTATATCGAATTCAACCAATTCAACCAATCACGAGCAGTTATTTTGCCAAGATGGCGGGTGTAGAAACATGCCCCTCAGGTCAGTTGAGTTTCAAAAGCCTCTATATTCCTTATAAATCACGAAGTGAGAAACAAAATCCTATATATCCATTTTATTTATCCAAATTACTTAAATATTTGTAGACATACATTGAAACTTTTTTTATTTAAGCTAGAGATGTGACAGTTTTTTGCAGTTTTCTCGGAATCAGTGAAAGTTGATATAGTGGATATAGAAATTGAACGACTCATATTATTTAGAACTTTTTTGGCCGTGTTGCAGGCAATGGATAGGATGAACATTTGGAGCAAGTTTGTGCATCTGAGAAGTATGTTTACGAGAGAGAAGATAATGATATGAAATGAGGTTGAATGCTAGGAAATGAGGCCATTTTAGGAATCAGCCTTTCCATCTCTTGTCTACACACTTCCTAATTGTATAAACTCATCCACTTCCTCCAAGTATGCATCAATTGGTTTAATACCTGGCTGTTTTATGGTAGAATTGTAAATGTGATCAATATTGTAATTTCCCAGTGTTCCTGGTGATGACCACCGTCTTGGCATATTCGTCTTCTGACTGTCCCCTAGTCTGTCCACTGTTCTATCAGCCCGTGTGCGCCAAGGACAGTAACGGGAACACCAAGTCTTACTCGAACGGATGCCTCTTGAAAGCAGATAACTGTAGAGGACAGAGTAAGTGTTACTGACTATCTCCGTTATTCATCTTCTTTGGTCGTTTCCTTGTCGTACTAAAGCTAGGCAGTGGCGTAGCTAGCAAGGGTGGCACCCAGTGCGGATTGACGGTGAAGGTATTGCGAGGGTGGCCTCTTATCCAAAGAATCGACAACTGAACGAAATCTGGGGGTGTTCTTACATTTGGTCAAAAAATTACCTTCGCTTGCCCGGCGAATGCGGGAAACTACCCCAGTATAAGCAGCTAGTCGTTCGACAACTACAGTACACAGTCAAAGTCGACCAGATGTAAACACCGTCAGCAGTTGACTCGGTAATCGATGTAAAAAGCAGTTCGCTTCCGGTAAGCGACCGTCGCTCGCTAAAGGTGACAGATGACTCAATGTTAGTGAGCCATTAAATAAATTTTAGAAATTCAAAACGCAAATTTCAACTTCATAAAAAACAAATGTGAAAAAACATTTTTCGAAATCCTCCAAATTACTTATTATTACTTCTTAAATATTTATTTATGTACACACAACAAAGAAATACAGAAAAAAACATACAGATGATTGATCATTTTTTTCAGCCAGTTATCGATCGATTCTGGCATAATTGTATTCAGGTTTTGCATTTATTAGTTATCGTTAATTACAAAAAAATGAACTATCCAATCCACTTAAGGTTAAACGTAAGGTATGTTATAATCTATGCATTCACAGATGGCGCCAAACAAAATACTTTAAGTTTTTAATACTTTTAGCATGTTATGCTTTAAGGGGGCGTTCAAGTATTACATAACGCAATTTTTGAAGATTTTTGACCCCCCCTCCCCCCATGTAACGCGCCGTAACGTTTTTCCGTACCACCCCCCCCTCCCCCTAAGCGTTACGTAACGCCCAAGTGACAATTTTTACCTGAAAGTCACAATTAAGTACTGGAAAGTCGCTTAAATACCTTTATTGTTTTAATCGCGTTTGCGGTAATAAATAAAACAAGAGATTTCGAGAACGAAAAGGATTGCCAACTTGGAAGATTTTAATTCCTGTAATGACCGTGGCCGGTTATCTACATTACTTCTGGACTCCGTTGTATGGATCCAGAATCAATGATCATGGATCAGAGGTAGACAATAATAATACGTCGTAGGTAGACTATTGTGGTTTATTCCGAGATTCTGTACAGAGGTGCTTCGTAGGAAGCCTAAATGCAAAGAGGACGAAGGGACAACATTCACAACCTTTTATACGTTACTCATGCTGTCTCACTCATACACGCATGTCTCTTTTATACCGCAAGACATACGTTCACTACAATTCCTTAGTTTTTTTTATCTAAATAAAGAAAAACATGTTACGTAACGCGTTGTTCGAACCCCCCCCCCCCCCCCCCCGTAACGCACAGTAACGTTTCACAAGACCCCCCCTCCCCCCCAAGTGCGTTACGTAATACTTGAACGGCCCCTAAAATATCAAGGCGAATTAATTGTTTGCGCCCATACATATTTAATGCGAATATAAATAAATGGTTTTGTCCATTAACAAACCCAAATCTTTCAAGAACGGCTGACAAATCCAATTTTGTATCGGTGACTCAATCCAATATCATATTTGTCAGCCTTTCTTGAAAGATTTAGGTTTGTTTATGGACAAAACTATTTATTTATATTCGTATTAAATATGTTTGGGCGCAAACAATTAATTCGCCTTAATATTTTAAAGCATAACGTGCAAAAAGTATTAAAAACCTAAAATATTTTAATTGGCGCCATCTGTGAATGCATAGATTATAACGTACCTTACGTTTAACCTTAACTTGTTTTTTGAAAGATGCTTTCAACACTGACAGAATAACAACTTTTTCACTAACGCACGTTAATCCATAGGTAAAAATTCACATCAATCACAATGTACGAAAGAAATGAGAATGACAAGGGTGACAAGCAAGCAATATTTCAGGGAAATATCCAACCAAACAATAGTTAGAGCTAGGGATGAAAATAAAACAACAGAATTTTTGGGAAATCCCCGACCGACCGAGCCATCTAGCAAGGAAAATATACATAATAAACAGTGTTTATGTGTAAAATATTTTTGTGGCAATATTCTACCTTCGTACGCGTGACTTTCAATCCATGGGTGATTTGATAGTCCACGCAATCTGGTCGTCAATTAATGCTTTTAACTGTTAGGATAGATCAAAGTTATGATTATTTTTAACCTTTTTTTTAACAAATATTTATTTTCTTTGTTTTCAGATTACACAAAATTCAAGAACGGAGAATGTTAACAAAAGATGTCTTAAAATGATTTATTTGCAATAAAAAAACGTCTACAGAAAAAATATACTTACTATAATTAATTTACCTCCTCTACGAGCACTGGCGCCATCTCTGAACGATAAAACAAAGCGAACTTAATGTAATTTGTTTCAACTTTCCTCTCCCTATCTCCTTCGCTCCAGACTTTCCACTGGCTGAAAACAAACCCTCAAATGATCTGACGTAGCTTGTGTATGTGTATGAATACCGCACAAGAGTTACAACTGCCCCAATCTACCTGGAGTCAGTGTACAGAATAGAAAATAGGTAAGCACTAGAAATAATGTCGATAGGTAATAAATAACCTTACAATGTTTGAAAATCTCCTAATACCATCACAGTAAGCGGAAAATGTTGCTTGTGTCGTAATGGAGGCGTTAGCCAACTCAGCCACTGACCGGTCAAATTATAATTCGAAGAACAGTAATAAGAATATTAAGATGATTTTATACTTATTTAACTACTTTACAATGTATCTGACCCACCGTGAAAGAAAACCATTCTCCATTTTTGAAGTATATTTTTTAAGCCGCGGCATATCGCATTTCTACCGATTTATTATATATGTACCTTAAAGACTAGAAATTTATTACATATGTACCTTAAAGCTCTTAAAAAAATATATGTCATTTTTGAAGATAATGTCTAAACAATTTGGGGGGCGGGAATGGGTACCGCCGCCCCGGGAACCTTTATTGGATAACCAACACCTCTGCCACCCCAAGGGGTTCGCTACGTTTGGTGAATTAGCAGGGGTGCCCGGGTTCATGGGGTGAGGTTTGTCTAGGTCTTGGAGGCGGATGACCAAAACACACTGAACCCCAGTTTCCTACCCACCCCTTAAACCCTTTTCCTTCCCAGATCTCTCCTCTCCTTCCTTTCCTTAAAAAAACCCTCCACACAGCATCCCCAAAGATGACATAGTCCCTGAGGGAAATTATTTTAATAAAAAAAAAACGTTCCCCATGCCGAAATGCAAATTATATGAAATTCCCTCGATAGAAAAAATCGCAAAGTACACTCCGAAAATTATTATAAACACTTTTTTTCACTAATTTTCGAAGTAATATTATGAAAAAATCATAGTGTTTCTTTAAATGCTATTTTAGATATTCACCATGAGATTTTTGCTCTATTTTATTAGAGTCGTGTTTTATTAAACATTTTCACAATTTTCTCTTAAATTTTATCATTTTAAATATTAACACGCTCTCTTTAACATTCGTATTTACAAATCTCTCCATGTTCTTGAAAGGTGCCTTGAGCAGGCGGCATCAAAAGTGTCCGCCTTGCGAGCCGCAGTTTCTCAACCCCTATTCGCCTAAAACGCCTTTTTGTTTGACAAGGGCTCTCAAACTCCAACGGCTCGGAGGGCTTTGACGCAAAGAATGGATGGTTACCTCGAGAGTGTTTTCTCTTGGGGTAAAAATAATCTCGTTGAATTTAATGTTTCAAAGACCCAATCTTGTCTGATTACGTCTAAAAGGGATCGAAATGAAAATCTAGTTTCTTTCAACAGAAGCAATCTTCCGAACAGGCCCTCCATTGATATGCTTGGTATAACCTTAAGCGACCAGCTCAGGTATGGGGGCTCCATCGAAGCCAGAGTAAAGTTAGCCTCCCAAAAACTGGGCGTACTGTACAGGGCCCGCAGATACTTTAATAGTACACAACTGCTAACCCTGTACAAATCACAAGTGCACCCCACGGTTGAATTTGGCAGCCACCTCTGGTCTGGAGCTCCAAAATACCTGAAAAATACCCTCGACTCTGTGCAGAAACGGGCGGTCCGTTTAATAGATTTTCTCATCTTAACAGACGGATTGCAATCTTTAGAGCACAGGCGTTGGGTTGGAATGCTATCCTTGTTCTACCGGTATTACAATGGAAGATGCTCCGAGGAACTAGCGTCATTGATCCCTTCGACACCGGTGCATAGTGCAAACAATGCTTTAAATCGCATGGTGTAATGTGTGCATGAAAGGGTACGAGTGCAACCGATTAAGCTAGATTAAACTAGCTGTCCCGGCCATTTGTTGCTCTGGCTTATTAAACACAACGCCATCTACTGGATGGTTAACCAACCTTTATAACCACCACCATCTTTGAGTTCATCGCGAAGAGACAGACAGAGGCCGCGGAGGACTTTAATTTATAATACGTGGAGATGGTGCGAAAGATTATAATAATGTTCATGAAATGCTTGAGGTAACTAACGTATTTAAGTTGATAAGGATTAATACTGTATCAGTCTAATTTCAATTACAGCAATGTACGTGACCATTTTTTTGACAGAATGGGTATGGTAAGCTCTCCGTAAAAGACAGACAGACGACGCGGAGGACTTTAATTTATAATATGTAGAGATGTAGAGAAGATGTAGAGATAGTAAGTTATCCGTAAAAGATAGATATATGCCATCGCGGACTTTTTTGTAGATCTATAAAAGAGGAATATCTCACCATGCATTGTTTTGTTATATCTCAAAGGGATTAGGCAGTGTTTTCGATGAAAGCTCCCAGGCGGCTTGACTTTTTCCGACGATTCTAACAATTCTAACAATTTACACAGAACCTTAACAAATTATATACCTAAACCTTCCCCACAAATCACTATCTATTGGTAAAAACCGCATGAAAATCCGTTCAGCAGTTTTTGAGTTTATCGCGAACAGATAGACAGACAGACAGATAGATGACGCGGAGGGCTAGAATTTATAAAATGTAGAGATAATAATTTTTAAGGATTCATTTTAAAACTAATTTTTGGGGAATTTTATAGGTCCAATGCGACCCTGTAAAGCTCGTGTACTTATTCAGTTACACTGACCTAGATAATCAAAACCCTATATAGAGCTGCTGTTTTGTGTTTTAATTTAAAATAATCTCTATCTTTGGTTTGTGACATACACTGACTAAGTTTCTGACGTTCCAAGATGAAATTCTTCCTTTTCTTCACATTTGGTAAATATAATATTTAACATTTTGTGAAAGATTCTAAACAATGTAAATTTTAATTTTAAATACATTATTTAAGTATTTTTTTAAATATATATTTATGACTAGCTGAAGTCCCCGGCGATGCCCGGGCTTTAAACAGAGTTTTAGAAATCAAATATAGACAGTGGCCTTCCTCTTGTTTTGAAGGTTAAAAAGGTGTAAAATTTCATCAATCTCGGCATAAAACTGAAGATTTCCACACAAATCAAATCCAGACCGCCCGCCGCCAGTCCGCTCGTCCACCACAATATATTACATATTTCAACCAATTTACACAAAACCTTGATAAATTATATACCTAAACCTTCCTCATGAATCACTCTATCTATTGGTGAAAACCGCATGAAAATCCGTTCAGTAGTTTTTGAGTTTATCGCGAACAGACAGACACGGCAGAGGACTTTAATTTATAATATGTAGAGATCTTTTAGCTTGTATTTACATTTAAGTACTTATATTTATTATGAAACACAAACGGGATATTAAACATACTTGACATGCAGGAAAATTCTTTCCTCCATGATACATTTCTAACAAATTTAATATATGTTTGCAACATTTATATCACACAAAGACATGTAAATATAAAATTTTTATATTAATACATTTTTGGAAGGATTCTAAATAATGTAAATTTTAATTATCAAAAACAATATTTAAGTATTATTAACATTAATTGAACTAAATTAATGTTAATAAAATTTACATAAATATTATCTAGAAGTTTTTCGGCCGTGTTGCAGGCAACACCCCGAAATAAGCCACAATGGCCAAAACAAATGTGTCTTAAAATGATTTATTTGCTATAAAATGAATCGCCTAGAGAAAAAATGGGTTGATTTTAATAAGTTTCCCTCCTTTAAATGAGCTGGCGCCATCTCCGGACGATAAACCGAAGGATACAAACCGGCTCAATATAGCCCAAAAAGGAGTACTAAAAACAATTTTGAAATTACCGGTTAGAACTCCGACAGAAGAATTGTTTCAAAGCATTCAAGTCTACAACATACAAAAACTTTATGCAAAAAATATTTTATTTAAAATTAAAAAAAACATATCAGAATACTCCACTGTCCAACATAGATACACAACCAGGGCAATAAACCAAAATATTCTAGCTACAGCCAGTTTGAAAACATCTTTTGGACAAAGAAATATGAAATTCAATGCGACAAAACTGTACAACGCTCTACCAACTCAAACAAAAAAAAATAACAGAAATAAATAAATTTAAAACAAAAGTAAAAATATGGTTGAGAGAACAAAGTGAAAATGAACTATCAAAGATACTGAAGACCATGTAAAGACAACTGGATACTAAATACAAATGTGGAAAAACTACAGGCCGCCTCAGAACAGGAAACCCTAGTGAGGAGGACTGTGAAAAAAAAATAATGTACTTTATAATACCTTAATATAATATAATTTATAAATACATTATGTACAAATTTTGCTATAGATACTAATAAAAAAAAATACTTTCTCCTGCACTTCAGACTTTCCACTACCTGAAAACAAATCTTCAATTGGAGTGGCTTGTTTATGTGTATGGGTACCGCCAGGGCTGGGCAGTATTTGAAATACTTGTAATTGAAATACGTATTTGAAATACAAATACGTATTTTGTATTTGTATTTCAATTACTTCCTAAAAATGTATTTTGTAATTGGTATTTCAATTACCTGCTGCTCAGGTATTTTGTAATTTGTATTTCAAATACTTATGGCTTCAAAATACATTTTCAAATACATTTAGCGATCTTAATAATGATGATGAAAAATAAACTGACATAGATAATATATAGACTAAAAACGCTAGAATCCTGTACTAATATCCTGTGCTATAGCAATCTTACTAATGACTATTTGTAGTTCTCTTATCATTGCTTTATAATGTACTGTACACAGGGCTGGGCAGTATTTGAAATACTTGTAATTGAAATACGTATTTGAAATACAAATACGTATTTTGTATTTGTATTTCAATTACTTCCTAAAAATGTATTTTGTAATTGGTATTTCAATTACCTGCTGCTCAGGTATTTTGTAATTTGTATTTCAAATACTTATGGCTTCAAAATACATTTTCAAATACATTTAGCGATCTTAATAATGATGATGAAAAATAAACTGACATAGATAATATATAGACTAAAAACGCTAGAATCCTGTACTAATATCCTGTGCTATAGCAATCTTACTAATGACTATTTGTAGTTCTCTTATCATTGCTTTATAATGTACTGTACATTTTTTTATGTCATGCTAGTTATTATTATTGTCCTGTGCTATAATAGCACTGTTATTGTACATTTTGTATGATATTATATCATACTTGTAGTTGATTTGTATTGTACATTTTTGTATCATAGTATTAGATCAAGCACTATAGGAATAATTTGATTAAACACTAGATTATTTTTAAGTTAATTACTGTAGAGCACACTTGAAGTGAAATGACACAAAACTGCGCTATACAAATGTCATCTATGTATATAAAAATGAATCCTTGTTTCCCTTGGTCACGCCATAACTTCAGAACGACTTTACCTATTTCATTCATTTTTTTAAAGTTTTCTAATACTTTGTAGAAGGTTTTTACGGAAAGAAAAATTAAGAAAATTACTAAGGCAATTAGACACAAAAGTCAACATTTTTCGCTCTACGCGATCGCTATTTTCATATCTACGATTTCAGTTGGCATCACAGCAAACAGCATGGTTCATGTGTTGTTTACAGTGATGACCATTGTGTCTAATTGGAATCGGGCTGAAAAAAGATGTCGTGTATAACGGCCTTTAGATAAGGGCACTTACGACAATTTATTGCAACCAAAGGTTCTACTAAAACCAAATGTATTTTGTATTTTGTATTTGAAATTGAAAAATGGTTAAAATACTGTATTTTGTATTTTGTATTTCAAATACACGACTTGAAGGTATTTTGTATTTCGTATTTTAAATACATGCGAAAAAGTATTTTGTAATTTGTATTTTAATTACAGCAAAGCATGTATTTTGCCCAGCCCTGGGTACCGCACAACAGTCCCAACTACTTCAAACCTCCTGGAGCCAGTGCATTAAGTAGATAATACACACTAGAAATAATTTCTTTCATGTAGATTTGAATGGGAACCAATATCGCCAGCAATGTGAATATTTGGAGGAAGTAGAGTATTTGTGAATTTGGGAAGTATGTTTACGAGAGAGATGATAACGATATTGCAATGAGGCCACTTCCGAAAGCAGCCTTTCCATCTGTTGTCAATGCACTACCCAATTGTACAAACTCAACCACTTTCTTCAAGTATTTGGTGCAATACCTGGCTGTTTTATGGTAGAATTTGGAATGTCATCAATATTGCCTGTATTATCTTATATTGCATCCTATTCCAATTTAACTCTTATTTACTTCAAGTTCATTATGTCGACTTGTCTTCATGTATATATTTTTTTAATGTAAGTACTTGTAATAACATACTCTCTGTACCTACTCGCATTTTACAATGGCACTCTCCAAAATTCAAGCACAAGAAATGTTTTTCTCTTTTCGTTAAAAAGTTTCGTTAAAAATAAATTTATATATTGTAATTAGTTTTAAGAACCATATGTTATGCTGCGCTTTCCTGCCTTACGTTCACAATGTGACAGACAGAATTGCCAGGCTATTGAAAAAAGAAAGCATCAAGACTGTCTTCGGAACCACGACAAAAATACGAGACTTTTGAGGCCTGCAAAGACTAAGTTTCCTCTGGAAACAGATGGAGTGTACTCAGCTGTTCTGGATGTGACAAGGTTTACGTAGGCTAAACAGAGCGGACGATCTCCAAAAGGATATCAGAACACTTTCGTGCCTGTAAACTTGGCCACCCTGACAAATCGGCAATCGCCGAGCACTTTATCGGAACCGGCCATTACTTTGGATTTGTCCCTGAGGTCCTGGGAAGACCCAAAACTCATAGAGCACGCCTGATTACGGAGGCAATTGAAATTCTCAAAAATCCTATAAATATTAATAGAGACGACGGAGCTAAGCTCAATAGTTCTTGGTATCCGGTAATTGACGGTTACATCAAGGCTAAACGCAAAAAAAATGTTGAAGTATATTGTAGCGCCAGCTCGTAGAGGAGTGGAGCTGGCGACACGGTATCGCTCCTAAGTAGATAAGTGCAAACATCACCCCTAACTATTACACATCTGCCCTGATGATGGACACTGCAACGCTGTCCGAAACGTTGGCTAAAGAAGGAGGTAGCGCAACACGGCATAATACCCCAAAAACTAATAACAAAAAAACCATATGTTTTATTCTAAATCTGTATATTTTATATATGTATTTTTTTAAATAAAAAAAAATTGTAATTTCCAAGTGTTCCTGGTGATGACCACCGCAACAGCAAGTTCGTCTTCCGACTGCCGCCGGCCTTGCCCCCTGATCTACCAGCCCCAGTGCGCCAAGGACAGCCATGGGAACAAGAAGTTCTTCCCGAGCGATTGCACCTTGCTGGTGGACAACTGTAAAACAGGAGAGGGTAAGTGTCACTGTCCATCTCCGTTATTCCTCCTATTTAGTCGTTTCCTCGTTATTCAGGATTCCGTGGACAGCCAGGTACACTAATTCATTAATTCTGGAAGAGCAAGGCATTTAAAATATGGTATCAACTCTTACAACCTATCCTAAGATAATTTGGACACATTGCTCAACAAACTGAGAACTCGGAACTGGATAAACTCATGTTCACTGGGAAAGTGTTTGGGAAGAGAAGAAGAGGAAGATCACCGATGTATTGGAGTGATCAAACATCTAAGTAGTGGCCGTGAGCCTGATGGCCTCTGGCGCTGGTAAAAACCTCAAGGATGTATTAGATGTTAGGTATTACCATTGCTTTGGTTCCTTTGCGGAGGGGATTTGAAAATTTATTAGAAATTTTTTCTCCTTTCCACAACTTATTATTTACATCACAATGAGACAAGATAGGTGCAAACAATAATGTTGTATTTACAAAGCAATTCACGATGTTCTCTTTTTTTCCCACACAATACTATGGCCAAGGGGGAGGAGGTGAACCCCCTAAACCCCCCCTCGTATACACCCTTGCCTACAAGCCACACATTTGACTTTACTTCCATAGGTGTTTTGATAGTCAGTGCAGTCTGGTCATCAAAATAATGCTTTCCACTTTTAGAATTTATTTATTTATTTATATCTATATATATTACAGTTTTTACCTTATTATAAACATTTTTACATAATATATTTTGAAATTTTTTTTTTACATATTAATATTTCATTTCATTATGTTGGGTGTAAGGTAGGTTTGAGAAGGTGAAACTGTTGGTTGGTAATATTGTATGTTTCGTGAACACCTCACTAGGAGAACCTGTGCCGAGGTGTTTACGTGTTTATGATTAAGTGTGACAAGTACAGGTATTTATGTGTTGTAGTAGAAAGTTAGTTTTTTAACTTCTTTTTTTACATTTTAATGATAATTGTACATTGAATATTTAGAAGAAAAAAAAATATGTATAAGGTATATATATGAACATATGAATAGTTGGTAAATTCTTTAAAGAGATGTTTATTTATTTTATAGTTTGGTTAGGGATTAAAGTATTTTGTATAAAGTGAATATCTTGATTTTTGATCCCGGCTGTGATATGTTTTTTGTGAATGTTTGTAGATGTATTTGCAGTTACAGGAGTTGTTTCAGAGTAATGGGCATATAATTAAAAAGTTTGGTTGCATAATACTGAAAATGTCTTTGTCCGTGAGTGGTTTGTTTTATCGGTATGTTCAGGGTTATATTTGTTAAGGATCGGGTTTTTATTATTGTTTTTGGTTGGATTGGAATATGGAGTTTGTGTTGGAGGAAGTATAGCAGAGCAGATTTGGCATAAAGTTGTTTTATTGACATGACTTCTAATGTTTTGTATACAAGGTGTCCGGAAACTCGTAGTACAAGCGGGAAACTGGAGAATCCACATCACATTTGGAGTCGATTTTGTGGTTTAACTTTTTTTGATTTGAGCTTTCGTTTTCGAGTAAATCGGGTCCGAAGTTGGTATTTTTTTGGTTAATTTTGAAAAAAGTTTTCACTAGGGGGTTGATTTCAGCTGTGTAATGTCTTATAAAATGCAACGAAGGGTAAACCGGGCTCAAATTTTTTTTTTAACCCTTTAGTTGCCGAAAAAATAGAAAAAAAATAATATTAAAATCGAAATGCTTAGATCGAAAAAAATAAGTTTTTTGGGTTCTCTACGTGATGTAGATTCACCAGTTTCCCGCTTGTACTACGAGTTTCCGGACACGTTGTATTTCGCTTGAATGTGTGTAGAAAGGCACTTGCAGGATTAGTTTACTTATCGCCTTTTGTATCTTTTGAATTGGGTCAATTGCTATATTTGTAGCACTTCCCCAAGCCAGTATTCCATATGTGGCAATGGATTGACAAAGGGCAAAATATATGGATCTGAGTATTGTCAGTGGGAAAATGTTATTAATCGATTTTATTAGGTACATGACTCCTTTTAGTTTATTTGTGATGAAAGTTATGTGGTCAGTCCAGCGTAAGTGTGTATCAATAATAACCCCTAGGTATTTTGTTTGTTTGACCCTTTCTATATGCTCGCATTGATAATTGGATGAAGTTTGTTCACAGTCATGCAGAAACAGGTCTATGTTTGATAGAGGTTGACTTCTTTGTGTAATACTATGTGTGATGTATTTTGTTTTAATTGTATTAACGATAAGAGTATTACTGTTTAGCCATTTTTTGACAATTGACAAACTTTTTTCAGCTATTATGAAGACATCTTTCCGTGTGGCTGCTTGACAGAGAAGAACTGTATCGTCAGTGAAGGTCACGATTTTACCTTCAATTTCTATGTCACACAGATCGTTTATGTAGATGAGGAATAATAAAGGGCCAAGTACACTCCCCTGTGGGACTCCGTACGTAATTAAAAGTGGTTCACTTATCTTGTTATCAATTTTAACTTGTTGAGTTCGGTCAGACATGAAGCTTTTGATTAAGTCGAATTCTACTCCGTTAATACCAATGTTTTTTAACTTATTGAAAAGTTTTTCGTGTGAGATTGTGTCGAAGGCTTTACATAGGTCTAAAAAAATTGAAATAACTTTTTTTTTTAGCATCAAGATTACGTGTAATAAAGTCCGTTACAGTAGCTATTGCATGTTCTGTGCTTCTGTTTTTCCTGAATCCATGTTGGTTCATCGATAGCATTTGTTTGGTTTCCAGATAGTGTTAAAGCTGTTTCTTAATAGTTTTTTCCAGAATTTTTGAAAAGGTATTTAGTAGCGTAATGGGTCTGTAGTTGTTTATGTTATTTTTTTGTCCGAATAGATCCAAGTTATGTTTATTTTAAACTTTTTTAACGCATATTTTTTTCTTTATTTTCAGATTACGCAAAATTCAAGGACGGAAGATGTTAAACAAACGTGTCTTAAAATGATTTATTTGTAATAAAAAAAATCGTCTAGACAAAAAGTGTGTTCATTATAATTAGTTTCCCTCCTTTAAGTGAACTGGCGCCATCTCTGAACGACAAAACAAAGTACTTATAATTATTTTCAACCTTCCTCTCCCTATCTCCTTCATTGCAGACTTTCCACTGGTTGAAAACAAACCTTCAATTGACCTGGAGTGGCTTGTGTATGTGTATGGATACCGCATAAGAGTCCCAACCGCTCCGAACCACCTGGAGACAGTGCATTAAGTAGATAAATGCACACTAGAAATAATGTCTTCCATGAAGATTTGAATGGAAACCAATATCGACAATGACCTTGTGTTTTCGTTATTTGTTTTTGGGGTGTTATGCCGTGTTGCGCTACCTCCTTCTTTAGCCAACGTTTCGGACATCGTTGCAGGGTCCATCATCAGGGCAGATCCGGATGCTTTTGGCCGTGAAAATCTTAAAACTTATTTGTTTGTCCATTTAGCAAGCGCTCCGTCTCTTAGGGCTGGTTGTATCATATAATATAAACAATTCTTTAAATTTATGTATGGAGCCATATATATATACATAGGTATAAGTAAAAAAAGAAGAACTTTAAGTAAAATGTTATAAAAATGCCAGTCATTGAATTTGTTTGGTTTTGACCATGGTTTTGATTTAGCGTGGGGCAAAAAATACAAATCTAGAGTAGGTATCTAAAAAGTGGCTTCTACAACAAATTAATGCTTTAGGTTCTATAAATGCAAAGGAAACAAACGGAACAAAGAAAAACCTTCCCATGAAGTGCTGTAAATTTGAACACGCTACTCGGTCGTCAATCCCAGAGGTCATGCATCGGCTAGCCAGGGTGGGCAAATGCCCCACCTTGCCCTACCTTGCCTATGCCCAATCACTTAGATAAATAAAAGAAATATTCCAGTTTAATTATCAAGATAGTGAAGCCGCAACTGAAATTTAATCTGCACATTCTGACCACGAGACTGGGTTTTACAAGAATAAATATGTTGTAGAAGTCATGAGTCCATACGAGTCCAAGAGCACAAATTGTAATAATTGCAGTCAGAACAAGTAAATGGTTTTTCTACATTTTGCGGAATATTCATTCTCAGATTTATAAAATTAGGCACGAAATACAAAGATGATTTTATACTTATTTAATTAGGTACTTTAAACGCATCGCACCAAAAAAAACGTTCTCGCGTTTGAAGTGTTCTTTTTACGGTGCTTTCAGCAGGCCGCTTCAAGAGTGTTCGCGAGCCGCAGCAAAAAACCTCGGGGCCGCAGTTTCCCAACACTTGCTCACGCAAAACGCCTTACACACCCTCCGATTTAAAGCACTGCTTGCAGGACTGCATGGAATAATAATAATTCTGGTAGTTATTGGTAGTTTTGCGAGCAGTCCTGCTCTAAATCGGAAGGTGTGATGTGTGCAAGAAAGGGTGTGAGTGCAAGCGAGATAGAAAGCGTGCAGTGCTTATAATATAAAGGAATGAATGCATGATCCGTCCTTTCTGGTAATTTAGAATTTCCCGAATAAACTAACTAAACGAATGTAGCTAAGCTATCTTCACGCTGTTTATTAATTGCATTATGGTGTGTAAGGCGTTTCAAGTAGCAATATGGTTTATCAAGATAGGAGAATACATCAAACAGAACTTACGTTACCCCAAATAACTCGAACTGGCTGTTCAAAAGTTTTTTAATATGGTTGACTGAAAAGGAAAGAACAGATATTCGAAATATCCTAAATAACTAACACAAGTACATATTATAGACACATTTCACAAGACAAGATTCATTTTAAAACCAATTTTTTGAGAATTTTATAGTTCCAATGCGACCCTGTAAAGTAAAGCACGTGTACATATGTTTAGTTACATTGACCCCAGATAATCTAATCCCTATATAGAGCTGCTATTTTGTGTTTTAATTTCAATCAGTCCCTTCCATCGGTGTGTTATCATATACTGACAGTTGCAGACGTTCCAAGATGAAATTCTTCCTATTCTTCGCATTTGGTAAATATAATATTCTACATTTTTTGAAAGATTTTAAACAATGTGAATATCTGTACCAAAAAAAACTTACGGATGCAAGTCCAAAAAGGTAAATGTTCAGGAGCGACAAAAAACATTTTTTTCTGTAACTATGGTCTCATAACTTCTTCGGATATCCATGCAGATAGATAACAAAAAAAGTAATTATTAAATCAATTAGTTTTGTTTTAAAAACGAGCAAATAAGACAAAATATTTTATATGTAGTTAAAGCCTTTAAAAATATTGTTTAAAAAAAACGTTGACTTGAGTCAAACAAAAACATGGACTTGAGAAGTTTTTTGCTTTTTGTTTTTTCAAAATGAAATGGAATATTTTGTTATGTCATGACATGTGATGTATTATGAAAGGATCAATGTTTGAAAATGGTTTACTTTCATAGAAAGTATAGTAATGTTAGGAGCAGAAGGATAAATTTGAGTCATAATACTTAAAATGCAACAAAATCATAAAGATGCAAGTCCATGTACATCTTTCTGCTTCTAAGATAGTTGTTGCATCAAAGGTAGTGGCATCCGTACACATTTTTTAAAATCCTATTTTTCTTCATGATAGTACTTGTATTTTTCTGCCACTGATAAACATAATTATTTACTTCAAGTCTGCTTCAAAAACTTCTCGGGTACAGATTTTAATTTTTAAAAGCAATATTCAAGCAGCTTTTTTAAAAATGTATTAATTATTATTGTTTTTAAGTTTTTAACTATATTTAGTGGATAAGAGCAGTTGACAAAAATCAAGAAGGACGCGGGTTCGTGTCCCGTCGACGGCATGAATCTTTTCTCGGGAGATTTTTCAGGCTAATAATTATTATCTAATTATAATAATTGTTACCTGTTGTGCTATGCATAAAAATCTTGTCTTAAACATTAGTTTATCAATTAAAAATAATAATAAGATAAGTTGAAATAAATTAAAATTATTTAAATATTAACTAGTACCCTTTTGTCCATGTTGTAGGCAACACCCGGAATTATGCGACAAGCAATATGCTGGACATTCGATAGGATAACTATTCGGAGCAAGTAAATGCGGTTGTGCATTTGGGAAGTATGCTTACGAGAGAGATGATAACGATATTGAAATGAGGGCGAATTCTAGAAAATGAGGCCATTTCAGGAATCAGCCTTTCCACCTCTTGTCAATACACTTCCCAATTGTATAAACTCATCGACTTTCTCCAAGTATACATCATTTGGTTTAATACCTAACTGTTTTAAGGTAGAATTTTGAATGCCATCAATATTGTAATTTCCCAGTGTTCCTGGTGATGACCACCGCCTTAGCAAGTTCACCTTCCGACTGCCCTCGGGTCTGCCCCCGGATCTACCAGCCCCAGTGCGGCAAGGACAGCAAAGGGAACAAAAAGTTCTTCTTTAACGATTGCCTCTTGCTAGTAGACAACTGTAACGAGGGAGAAGGTAAGTGTCACTGTCTGTCTCTGTTATTCCTACTATTTTTCGTTTCCTTGTTTAGGATTCCATGTACACCAGGTACACTAATTCATTAATTCTGGAAGAGCAAAGCATCCACATTATGGTATCAAATGTCAGCTACAGCCTATACTAAGATACTTTTGAACACATTGCACAATGAGACATCAGACCTGGATAAACTCATGGTCACTGAGAAACAGGGTTGCCAGGTGTTCGGTATGTTAGCACCGTGTTCGGTGTTCGGTATGACAAAAATACTGAAGTATGGGCGGTTCGTTATTTTTTTCTGATTGATTTTTCTCCCTAATAATTGATTCAACTATCAGATTTGACGCAATCGGCAATCGATGTTGCGTAGCATCCTTACTTAGTTTGTGCGATGTTGCCGTTTCGTGCACGCGCTCACTGTTTTCAAGCCATTTCGCGGATTAGTGTTACACATTAGTACCCGTACTGCGTGACCAACTTTTTTCAATTTTGAACCCCCTCCCCCCCCCGGGGACTAAAAACCTGAGCCCCCCGCCGCTCATTTGTACCAAGCGTCGTATTTTGAAGACCCCCCCCCCCTGCAGTGGCGTAGCGAGGGGGGGGCGGACCGCCCCGGGTGCCACCCGAAGGGGGGTGCCACTCGACCAAGATATTGCATATGCGGAATAGCTTATATTCTGAAATTCTCTAACCACCCCTCCAGGATGGACCAATTTTATGAAGTCGAAAAGCGTTTTGAATTTCTCAAGTCCACTTTCCTAGGGGGGTGGGGGGGGGGGTGGTGACACTACGCCACTGCCCCCGTGAACGGGTCACGTAGTAGTATGGGTACGTTCCCTTAGGTGACTACGTAAATGTGATTATTTGAAATAATTTTACTGTATACATTGTTTCAAAGTCCAACAACCCCCCCCCCCCCTCCCGACACGGGTTTTGCCAAGGTACCACTGATTTTAATTTATTCTCGGTCTCGGCCGAGAACGAAAAACCTGTCTCGGTCGACCCTTCGATTAAACCCAAACCCTCCCTTACATAAACCCCTGCCTACAATCCACACACTTGACTTTCATTCCATAAGCGTTTTCATAGTCAGTGCAGTCTGGTGGTCAAAATGTTTTCCATTGTTAGAATAGATCAAAGTCATGCTTATTTTGAACTTTTTTTTATCATACTTATATTATTTTATTTATTTTCAGATTACGCAAAATTCAAGGATGGAAGATGCTGAAAAAAATATGTATATATTATTTATTTGGAATAAAAAAATCGTCTAAAATATGTTTATTTTAATTAGTTCCCTCCTTTAAATGAGTTAGCGACATCTCTGAACGATAAACCAAAGCATACTTAATTTCTTAATTTTTTTTTAAAATTTTTTTTTTATTTATTTTTTTAATTTTTTTTTTAAATTAACTCCACACAGGAGGCCCTGAGGAAAATAATTTCCCTCAAGGAATTTGTCATGCTGTGTGAAGGATCTTTTTGAGGAGAGGAAGGAATGAACATTGGTGTTGAAGAGACCCATGTTGTAGGAAGGAGGAAACACAGAGGTCGGCAAATCATTCCATAGCCGAGCTGTTGAACACAAGAACGAGTCAAAGAAACGACCCGTTCTCATGTGACAAATGTCAACCGTGTACAAATGTTGGACACGCGTTTGGCGTGTTTCCCGACTATGCACCGGTGCCGAAGGGATCAATGATGCTAATTCCTCGGAGCATCTTCCATTGTAATACCGGTAGAACAAGGATAGCATTCCCACCCAACGCCTATGCTCTAAAGATTGCAATCCGTTTGTTAAGATGGGAGAATCTATTAGACGGACCGCCCGTTTCTGCATATGTGTGTATTTTTATATTCTTTCGTTTTCAGTCATTTTATTGATAATCTCAACCTTGGATTACGAATGCGACTGGTCAGATGCTACGTGTTTTCGATATTATTTTATGGAATGGAAGCATGGACGCTTACTGAAGAACTAATTAGGCGACGTGAGGCATTCGATATGTGGATCTATCTGCCTGGAACGTTTCGGTGAGACCCAAATGGTTGCACTGGACATCTCCAAGGCCTTTGACCGGGTTTGGCACCGAGGACTCGTCAACAAACTGCATTCTTATGGACTTCCCGCATCCTTGTGTACGTGGATTGCCGACTTCTTGAGGGGGAGGTCGATTCAGACGGTAGTCGATGGTTTCACCTCTTCCTCACACTCGATAAATGCTGGCGTCCCACAGGGATCGGTTCTGTCTCCAACTTTGTTTTTGTTGCACATCAACGACCTTTTGTCATGTGCACCAATTCACTGTTATGCGGATGACAGTACAGTTCATGATAGCTTTTGGTTTGACAAGCCCCCAAAGGGCTCACAAACTCCATCAGCTCGTAGGGCTTTGAAGCAAAGAATGGACGGCTACCTCGAGAGTGTTTTCTCTTGGGGTAAAAATAATCTCGTTGAATTTAATGTTTCAAAGACCCAATCTTGTCTGATTACGTCCAAAAGGGATCGAAATGAAAATCTAGTCTCTTTCAACGGAAGCAATCTTCCGAACAGGCCCTCCATTGATATGCTTGGTGTAACCCTAAGTGACCAGCTCAGGTATGGGGGCTCCATCGAAGCCAGAGTAAAGCTAGCCTCCCAAAAACTGGGCGTACTGTACAGGGCCCGCAGATACTTTAATAGTACACAACTGCTAACCTTGTACAAATCACAAGTACGCCTCACGGTTGAATTTGGCAGCCATCTCTGGTCTGGAGCTCCAAAATACCTGAAAAATACCCTCGACTCTGTGCAGAAACGGGCGGTCCGTTTGATAGATTCTCCCATCTTAACAGACGGATTGCAATCTTTAGAGCACAGGCGTCGGGTGGGAATGCTATCCTTGTTCTACCGGTATTACAATGGAAGATGCTCCGAGGAACTAGCATCATTGATCCCTTCGGCACCGGTGCATAGTCGGGAAACACGCCAAACGCGTGCCCAACATTTGTACACGGTTGACATTTGTCACATGAGAACGGGTCGTTTCTTCGACTCGTTCTTGTGTTCAACAGCTCGGCTGTGGAATGATTTGCCGGCCTCTGTGTTTCCTCCTTCCTACAACATGGGTCTCTTCAAGACCAATGTTTTTGACGACCTCCGTAGTCCAGTGGCTAAGACTCTTGACTCACATTCCGGAGGTCGCGGGTTCGAACCCGGCATGCGCAAATAAATTTTATTTGATTAATTTGTGTTATTTCACAATTAATTCATTTAAAAAATAATATATAGTATATTTGCGGCATGTTCCAGAGTGGAAGATACTATTAGTATCGCCCTGGTGTAAGACCACCATTCAGAATTGAAACGTTGCTTGAAAATGGCTTTAGCCGTGTTTAGTGACCAGATCTGAATAGCCAGGTACTTCCCAACCTGCCTCTTCCCCACCTCCTTCCCCTCCCCGCTACCTTCAGCCTCACAACATACCCCAATTGGGGATGCCATAGTCTCACTGGCTCCAGACGGGAGCAGTTGAGATTCTTGTGCGGCATTCACTGTAAAAAAAAAAAAAAAAAAAAAAAAAAAAAAAAAAAAAAAAAAAAAAAAAAAAAAAAAAAAAAAAAAAAAAAAAAAAACACAGCATCCCAGATGACATAGGCCCTGAGGGAAACTATTTTCCTTAGGGCCTCCTGTGTGGAGTTAATGTAAAAAAAAAAAAAACAGAAGAATACTTAAAATAAGCTGGATGGACAGGGTTACGAATGAAGATGTTATGGTTTGGATGAATACTTAAAATAAGGTGGATGGACAGGGTTACAAATGAAGATGTTATGGTTTGGATGAATACTTAAAATAAGCTGGATGGACAGGGTTACGAATGAAGATGTTATGGTTTGGATGAATACTTAAAATAAGCTGGATGGACAGGGTTACAAATGAAGACGTTATGGTTTGGATGAATACTTAAAATAAGCTGGATGGACAGGGTTACGAATGAAGATGTTATGGTTTGGATGAATACTTAAAATAAGCTGGATGGACAGGGTTACAAATGAAGATGTTATGGTTTGGATGAATACTTAAAATAAGCTGGATGGACAGGGTTACGAATGAAGATGTTATGGTTTGGATGAATACTTAAAATAAGCTGGATGAACAGGGTTACAAATGAAGATGTTAGGATTCGGATGAATAAAGAAAAGGAAGTTATTTAAACTATAACAATCCGAAAACTTCAATATCTTGGACATGTGATGAGACATCCAGAGAAGTATGAGATCTTGCATCTCATAATGCAGGGAAAGATTGCCGGAAGACGGGGCCCTGGAGGAAGGAGAACCTCATGGCTGAAAAACCTGAGACAGTGGTTTGACCAGTCTACCGTAGAGCTGTTCCAGTAAACAAAGTCCGCATAGCCAACGTGATAGCCAACGTCCATTGAACGGACAATGCACAAGAAGAAGAAGTAATTTTAGTTAGAAAAAATGTGAGGTGAGCCAGATTTAAAACTTTTTAGTATATGCATTAAAAATATTACATTATAAAAGTTATATGTTTCGAATTATAAAATTTGAAATCGTATTTTTAATCACCTTTCTAAAACTTTAGAAAGTTTTCAGATGCGTTTAGAAATATTCCATTTTTTGGATTTTATTGCTAAGCGGAAATATTTAGACCATCCGACAAAATAGGCCCGAGGCTTGAGGGGTTAATTTTGAAATTTGATGGTGAAAGGACCGGTCCTTAAATTTGCCTGACGTCGTATGTGGCTGTGGCTATCCCATTTAATCTAAATCTAAACTAAAACTTCATAATGAATATGAACACAGTTGTAGCTTCGCTTTATTGTAAGGTTGGGTAGAAGCTAAGTTGTTTACGTATTGTAGAGTGATACGCCAATAGATGAGCCTACGTTAGGGTTCCAATGACAGTTGATCCGCCGACAGTTGGCCCCCCGGCATACTTATGTACAATATGGAGTCGGTTTTTGTCAATATTGGGATATTGTCAGTATTGGGGACATTGTCATTATTGGAGACATTGTCAATATTGGGGACATTGTCATTATTGGAGACATTGTCAATATTGGGGACATTGTCAGTATTGGGAACATTGTCAATATTGGGGACATTGTCAGTATTGGGAACATTGTGGACATTGTCAATATTGGGGATATTGTCAGTATTTGGGACATTGTCAGTATTGGGGACATTGTCGATATTGGGGACATTGTCAATATTGGGGACATTGCCAATAATGGGGACATTATCAATATTGGGGACATTGTCAATATTGGGGATATTGTCAGTATTGGGGACATTGTCAATATTGGGGCCATTGTCAATATTGGGGACATTGTCAGTATTGGGAACATTGTCAATATTGGGGACATTGTCAATATTTGGGACATTGTCAGTATTGGGAACATTGTCAATATTAGGAACATTACCAATATTGGGGACATTGTCAATATTTGGGACATTGGCGGTATTGGGAACATTGTCATATTGGGGACACAGTGTAAATATTGAGGAAATTGTCGATATTGGGTACATGGTCAGTATTGGGAACATTATCAATATTGGGGACGTTGTCAGTATTGGGAACCTTATCAATATTGGGGACATTGTCAATATTGAAGAAATTGTCAATATTGGGAACATTAGTATTGGGAACAGTACTCCTGACTCAGGATCAGCTGAAAAAATCGCGTTTGCTGGTCTTATTTTGCAAGCCCTAAGCTATCGAGTAAATGGACTGAAAACATGCTTTGGAACCATTTTGGAACATTTCTAATTGACCGATTATCTCGAAATTTGGCATGATTTTTTTTAACATATATCCCTCTACGCTAGGAACCAACAAAAAATTCACAATTCACAAAATATGTTTGTACAAAATCTTTTTCTGTCTCACAACATTCTCCTCCGGGGTGAAACGGGGAAGGCATGGGAGGGGATTATTTCAATAAATCGCCCGAGTTGAGGTTATGTGCGCTGAGCGTAATTATGAGTATAAATAATGTCGTATTGGATTACTGTTTCAATCCCTAATTTTTATTTAACCTTTTTTGTTTTTCATTTTTTTTTTCTTAACTTTAGTTTTGTAAATACGGAATTATTTGTTCTATAAATATGTTAAAACATAATTATGTTTCAATTTACTAATTTAAAGTTTAATTTGCCATGTTGTATCTGAACTGCATTAAAAAAACTTAAGTATACCCACGAACTGGCGATGCCTATGTGGGATTTTTTTTGTTATTATACATATATGTATAGTATTGTAAAATATATTTTTTTTGTTATATTGTATTATTGTTTATCTTTAAGCTACATATTTAATTTTATAGTTCCTTTTTTTACTTCTTATCAAAAGAAATGTTTTTTTGTAATATTTTTATGTATGTAACAAAAAAAATTATTAATTAAAAAAAAATAAAAAAATCATGAACTCGCCTTAAAATAAAGTTCTTTAAGTATATAAATTTTATTGTACTAAACCAATAAACCTATATAACAATTTATGATACTAACTAGCTGACCCGGCGAACTTCGTACCGCCTCAGAATTAATAACTTATAGCTGAATTAAATTCAGTTTTTTTTATAAAGTTGAAAATTACACAATGATGTAATTATCGACGCGCAACTGTCCGTGTTTTGTTTTTGTCAGTATCAGAGATGGCATTGTGTATAGATTTATAATTTTTGTGATTTTCTTACTTTTCCACTTACTTAAGGGAATTGCGGTTCATTTTCTTTATACGTATTTGGAGATTCATTATAAATATTGTATTTTTCCTTTGGAGAGGTGCAGACATACGTTAACCGTTTGTTTCATTTTCGACTGTTGACATTTCGTGTGCAAGAAAGAGGGACATCATTATATGTGCAAGAACAAAAGCAAAACAATCAGCGCATTGACATTTGACGTTTTTGAATTTTTGGAATTTACTCACTACTCAATATTATACTTTTTTTTTTTTTTACATTAACTCCACACAGGAGGCCCTGAGGAAAATAATTTCCCTCAGGGTCTATGTCATCTGGGGTGCTGTGTGGAGGGTCTTTTTGAGGAGAGGAAGGAATGAACATTGGTCTTTTATTACAGCTACATCAGGTGGCGGAGATGAGACGTGATACTGTGAAATAAATAACTAACAACATGTACGCACTCGTATACTGCCTGCTAACAATGTATGCCCGGACATAGGGGGTCTAGAGTCATTTAAAAAAAAAAGTAGCTTCTTTATAAATAAAAAATTAGAGTCCTGACGAGTACGGTGAAGGAGGAAACCATCTGTTTCCTTAGAACGCCGTGGGAAAGTGGTGGGCAACCTCCAATGGTCTTGAAGAGACCCATGTTGTAGGAAGGAGGAAACACAGAGGCCGGCAAATCATTCCACAGCCGAGCTGTTGAACACAAGAACGAGTCGAAGAAACGACCCGTTCTCATGTGACATATGTCAACTGTGTACAAATGTTGGGCACGCGTTTGGCGTGTTTCCCGACTATGCACCGGTGCCGAAGGGTTCAATGATGCTAGTTCCTCGGAGCATCTTCCATTGTAATACCGGTAGAACAAGGATTGCATTCCCACCCGAAGCCTGTGCTCTAAAGATTGCAATCCGTCTGTTAAGATGGGAGAATCTATCAAACGGACCGCCCGTTTCTGCACAGAGTCGAGGGTATTTTTCAGGTATTTTGGAGCTCCAGACCAGAGGTGGCTGCCAAATTCAACCGTGGGGCGCACTTGCGATTTGTACAGGGTTAGCAGTTGTGTACTATTAAAGTATCTGCGGGCCCTGTACAGTACGCCCAGTTTTTGGGAGGCTAACTTTAATCTGGCTTCGATGGAGCCCCCATACCTGAGCTGGTCACTTAGAGTTACACTAAGCATATCAATGGAGGGCCTGTTCGGAAGATTGCTTCCGTTGAAAGAGACTAGATTTTCATTTCGATCCCTTTTAGACGTAATCAGACAAGATTGGGTCTTTGAAACTGTTGTAATCTACTGAGTTAATAAAAAGAAATATAACACTTTAATAACTGGTTTTATTTTAAGATGTACGTATTACATGAAAACAAGAGAAGAACGCTTGGAGCACTGAGAAAAAAACAAAAGAACTAAAATGGGTTGCCACATACAAAATGTTGCCAACCCTTAAACCAACATTATTATTGTTAAAATAATGTATTACATTGTATATTTTAACACCCCCGCTCAATGTAATATATTCTTACATTGTCTAGTATAGTCCACATTGAGTAATAAATTTAAACAATAGATTTTTGTTCAATGACTTAGTAAACATATCAGCTATTTGATCCTCAGTCTTAACATACATTAAACATATCTTAGATTCCTTAATTAAATCTTTGACAAAATGATAACGTATATCGATATGTTTTAGTCTTTTAATATTATCAGTATTTGCAACCATTATGGCAGATTGGTTATCACAGTACATAGGTACGGGACAAACATTTATATTATTAAAGTCTTTTAATAAACTTGACAGCCAACAAGATTCACTAGCCGCCATACTGACTGCAACATACTCTGCTTCGGTTGATGATAAGCTTACGGAACACTGTTTCTTAGAACACCACGATATAAGACAATTGGAGAACTTGAAACAGCCAGTGGTAGACTTTCTATCTCGTGTGTCACCACCCCAATCTGCGTCACAATGCCCAACAAGTCCATCATCATTACATTTGAAAATCAGCTTATAATCTAGAGTATATTTTACATATCTTAAAATTCTTTTTAAATGAGTCCACAATACATCACTTGCATTATTTTGGTACCTACTTAATATAGATACAGCTACACAAAGGTCTGGCCTAGTGCCTAAGACAGCATACATTAAACTTCCAATAATTTTCCTACAAGTGTTTTCAATATCCTTGTCAGACTTACATTCTTTAGATTCTAAGATTTTTACATTAAAATTTTTATCAATAGGGGTAGATATTGGTTTGCAATTTTCCATGTTAAATCTTTTTAATACATTTTCTAAATAAGATTTTGACATAATTCAGTTACACCGTCTTTCAAATTCTGTTTAACACTGATACCAAGAAAATTTGAAATTGGTCCCAAATCTTTCATCTTAAATGCATTGTGTAATTTTAATTTAAGATCACTTAATTCCTGTTCATTATTACTAAACATCAAGAGGTCATCGACATACAATAAAACATAAGTTTGGTTTTCTCCATTACACTTAGTAAACAAACAAGGATCATTCTTTGACTTTACATAGCCTGCTTTACTTATTACATGGTTAAATTTTTCATTCCAATATTTAGGGGATTTTTTTAGCCCATACAATGATTTATTTAGTTTTACAATATTATCACAACCATCATACGCTCCTTCCGGTAATTTAATAAACACAATTTCCTTTATATCCCCATATAAAAAGGCCCCAGTGACATCCATCTGATGTATTGATAGTTTTAATTTTGTAGCAACTGAAACAAATAATCTTTATATCCCCATATAAAAAGGCCCCAGTGACATCCATCTGATGTATTGATAGTTTTAATTTTGTAGCAACTGAAACAAATAATCTAAATGTTGACAATTTGGCAACAGGTGAGTAGATTTCATATAAATCTAATGCATCATTCTGTTCAAAACCTCTGGCAACCAATTTTGCTTTATATTGGATGGTATTATCAACTTTCTTTATTTTGAATACCCACTTACTACTAATAATGTTTTGTTTTTGAGGTACAGCGCACACTGTCCAAGTATTATTTGCTTTGAGAGTATCCAGTTCTTGTTTGACAGCTTCTTCCCACTGACAGGCATCACTCCTCTGCATAGCTTCCTTATAGGTGCCTGGTTCTGTCTCTGCAGTGTACACATTTTGGCAAGTATAGAATTGTGGTGCCTTTCTGACACGTTTGGTTCGACGAGGAGAAGCTGGCTGTAATGTATTATCACTATCGCGTTCACTGTCTTCATCTCTTGTTTCTTCAGGTTCATATAAGCTGTGCTGCTCATCATCTGACATCTGATTTGTAATGTTTGGTTCACTCACAACATCTTCTACTAACTCTTGCTGGTTATTTTCATTTTCACTGTTGAGTGTTTCTGTTACAGACTCTAGGTTTAAGCTATCGCATTCCTCAAAGACAGGTTCTGTCTCAGTATTCACAAAGGGCAGCCGGTGTGATTTACCCTGTAAGCAGCCTTGACAATTCTGAAGAGAATTACTTGAGACTTTAATATTATTACTCTCTAACACGTTTTTCACCTTCTGTATATTCTGGTGTACAAGTTTCTCATGCCACTCACTCAAGCTTGATTTAACTGTAGTTACATTTGCAAAGCAATTTTTATATTTATAACGAACATCCATAATATACATATTTCCAACACGATTTGCTACCGCACATACTTTATTATTCTTGAAAAACTTGCAAATGTTTTGATCTGTCAGCATGACATAACCTTTGTCTGCCGTAGAATTCACAGATAACAAGTTTATTTGTAAGTCTGGCACACACAGTAAGTCTGGCACACACATCTATGGTTGTCTCAACCCACTGGTGTCTTGAATACCTCTAGCTCCACTTGTCCGCAGCCAATAACATTTATTTCAGTACCATCACCTATTATCACAGACTATTGTGACACTTCTGGTGAAAATGTCGAAAACAGATTTTTATCTTGACACATATGTTGACTAGCACCTGTGTCCACCAACCATTTTGACTGTTGATAAAGTTCTTTAGGTATTTGTTGTAGGTACTACAAATGCATTTTTCTCTTTTCCTTTCTTATACCAGCACTCACTCTTGTTGTGCCCAACTTTATTGCAATAAAAACATTTTTTAATTACGTTCTTTTCACTATTATTTTTATTATTCTTACATTCGCTCTGGAAATGTCCTGTTTTCCCACATTTGAAACACTTCCCAGTCTTTTTATTTTTGATTAAAAAAGCTGACGATGATGAAGTTTGCTGATGTTCATTATTTTTATCCATAAGCCTTTCTTCCTCCATTAATAATCTGGCCACTAAGTTGTCCAAGGTTTGCTTATCATCAGGGGCAGATTCCCAAGCCGAAACAAAATGTTTATATTCTTCTGGCAGCGACATAAGTACTTTAGTTATAACAAATTTCTCGGAAATCTCTTCCCCCATTTGCTTTAAATGGTTCTGCATTTCTTGGATTTTTGACAAAAACACAGACATTTCTGTACCTTTTTCGTATTTGTACTGGAAAAATCGCTGTTGAACAATGTGAATGCTAGTCTCAGTCTTTTGTTCATAAACACTCTGCAACTTTTTCCACATTTCTGCTGAAGTAGAACAGGATATAATGTGCAACATAACATTTTCTGTCATCCTTGTGACTATTAAGGTCTGAGCCTTCGCATCCTTGTTTTCCCAAAGAATTTTCTGTGCCTGTTCTTCAGGTTTTATACTTCGGCCTTCAACTACATCGAGCCATCCTTGTCCACGCAAAAGCACTGTAGTCTGGATCTTCCAAACATTCCAGTTTCTCGAACCTTCCAGTTTTAACCCGTTTTGGTTTCCTTCCATCTTGATCACTACACTTAACAAGATGTTTTTTTTTTATTTCTTTTTGCCTTCCTCCTGCAAAAAATGAAGTGATGCACGCGGCGTGGTGTCAACTTAACCTCAATTCGCCGGTCAATCAATTTGCAGCAGTTATCCACAACTCAGCATGTATTATATTATAAATCAAGGTTTATGTGTCTGGGCCCATAACCTGTTGTAATCTACTGAGTTAATAAAAAGAAATATAACACTTTAATAACTGGTTTTATTTTAAGATGTACGTATTACATGAAAACAAGAGAAGAACGCTTGGAGCACTGAGAAAAAAACAAAAGAACTAAAATGGGTTTGCCACATACAAAATGTTGCCAACCCTTAAACCAACATTATTATTGTTAAAATAATGTATTACATTGTATATTTTAACACCCTCGCTCAATGTAATACATTCTTACAGAAACATTAAATTCAACGAGATTATTTTTACCCCAAGAGAAAACACTCTCGAGGTAACCGTCCATTCTTTGCTTCAAAGCCTTACGAGCTGTTGGAGTTTCTGAGCCCTTTGAGGGATTGTCAAACAAAAAGCTATCATGAACTGTACTGTCATCCGCGTAACAATGAATTGGTGCACATGACAAAAGGTCGTTGATGTGCAACAAAAACAAAGTCGGAGACAGAACCGAACCCTGCGGGACGCCAGCATTTATCGAGTGTGAGGAAGAGGTGAAACCATCGACTACCGTCTGAATCGACCTCTCCCTCAAGAAGTCGGCAATCCACGTACACAAGGATGCGGGAAGTCCGTAAGAATGCAGTTTGTTGACAAGTTCTCGGTGCCAAACCCGGTCAAAGGCCTTGGAGATGTCCAGTGCAACCGTTTGGGTCTCACCGAAACGTTCCGGGCATCGCCCCCAAACATGCGTCACATACGCGAGAAGATCACCGCACGAGCGGTTCCGCCGGAATCCGTATTGACGGTCATTAATAATTTTGTTCTTCTCGAGGTATGTGAGCAGTTTGTCGTTGATCACACGTTCCATCACCTTAGACTGAACTGATGTGATCGCTATGGGGCGGTAGTTGGCCGGGTTGGAGCGGTCACCCTACTTTGGAATAGGATGGATAACCGCTTTTTTCCAACCAGAGGGCACAGAGTACAGAGTATTTTATTTCTTATGGTTGTTGTTTTAAAATTCTTAAATGGTACATTTAGGCCGTGTTAGCCTAAATGTACCATTTTCTGATAATTTCAAGGTAGTTCTAACTTAAAATCTGTGTTTTCTCTCTGATTCAGCTCGTTCACCTTTCACTTGAACTCATCTTAACATTTTTTGACACTGACATAATTATTTACGTGAAAATCATTGACGTCAAATGTGCGGTGCGTTGGCACATCTTCACCGCCCACTAATAAGGGCCCGCAACCTGTATTTCTACCGATTTATTACATATTTCCCTTAAACACGGTGAGTTTTAAAGCTCTTAAAAAAATATATGTTATTCTTGAAGATAATATCTAGATTTTGCCCGCGCCGAAACGCAAATTATAAAAAATTCACTCGATAGAAAAAAATCGCAAAGTATGCCCCAAAAATTATTATAAACACGTTTGTTTCAGTTATTTTACAAGTTGTATGTATGAAAATATTCACAGTGTTTCTTTAAATACTATTTAAGATAATGCCCGCGAGATTTGTGCTCTATTTCAAACGAGTCATGTTTTATTAAACATTTTCGCAATTTTCGCATTGATTTTGTCGCTGTAAATGTTAGCGCTCTCCTCTAACATTCGTAATTTCGTATCTCTCCATCTGCTTCTTTTCGAGCCCGGTTGCAGAGCCTTAAGAAGCGGTGTACCCACTCAAAAAGAAGAAGATGAAGAGGTATGCAAATAATACTAATGCTAGAGAGAGTGCGCTAATATTACAAACGATAATATTAATGTTTAATAAAACACGATTCATTCAAAATAGAACAAAAATCTCATTGGGATTGTCTAGTTTCTGTGAATTTTTTCATACATATTACTTGTAAAATAACTGCAAAAAAATTGTTTATAATAATTTTCGGAGCAAAGGTACTTTGCGATTTTTTTCTGTCGAGAAAATTTCACATAATTACTATTTCAGCGTGGAGAATGTCTAGATTTATCTTCAAGAATGACACATATTTTTTCAGAACTTTAAAACTTAAAGTAATTGAGGAAAATATATAATAAATCGGTAGAAATGTGGGAAGCCGGACCTTAAACAAAATGTGTGTAGTAACGCCTACCGTGCCCCAATGTTTTCTAAATGTTTGTGTTTTCGCTCGGAGGAGACCCGACTTTATATCTCTTAATTCAAAAAACATCTCTTTATTTACTCCAGCCAAAATTAAACATTGAACTTATTTACAATTTAAATTATTAATTAAAAAAAAAACTAACCATCACGCCGTTTCCCCGCAGGGGTAGGCAGAGAGGACGGACCGCCAAATAACTCATCTTGGCACACAGTCTTTGCCTTACTCACATTCATACATCGTCTCATACATACTCTTCTATTATTCTGACTTTTGACATGGCAATTATTAATTACTACAAATAAATCTCGCAAGCAGCAGTTATTTACTAACAAAGTAGTGTTTATAATTGCAACTGTTAGTGTGCTTTGTCAGCAAAAGCAACAACTTATCGAGTATTCCAAACATTGATAAACAATGAACAGGGCCACATTTTTAAAAGTTTTTACATTGGACATGCAAAATTTCATCTTCAACGCAGAAATAGCTATCAATGCCTTGAATAAGGTACGTTTTGATCCAGCATACAAATTTCTTCTTCTTTGTGTGCTGTATCAGATAACCCCGACGTTGGAGATCACTCTTGAAAATGTCTCTTTGTTTTGCGCTGCCCGGAATAGTTCCTCCACACTTCTAATGCCGGTCCACTCTCGTATATTTCACAACCAAGCCATTTGTCTCCTACCAGGCCCTCGGCGACTCTCTATCTTGCCTTTCAATATTAAATGGAGCAAGTGATACTTCTCCCCTCGAAGTATATGACCCAGATATGAAATTTTCCTGATTTTTATTAATGTAAACAGTTCTCTATCTGCCCTAGCCTGCCTGAGAATTTCTGTGTTGGTGATCATGTCGGTCCATGGGACCTTGAGCATTCTCCGGTGAAGCCACATTTCAAAAGCCTCTAACCTGTTCATGGTATTTACTTTCAAGGTCCATATTTCACATCCATAGAGCAAGACCGCCCACACATAACATTTTATCATTCTCTGCCTTAGTTTTAAGCTGATATTGTCATTACAGAAGAGGGATTTCATTTTAATGAACGCAGTTCTTGCTGCTTCAATTCTGCACCTAACCTCTAAATCTGGGTCAAGAGTCTCCGTGAGAATACTATTTTAATACAAATTTAATAATGATTAAATTTCTAAAATTTCCTTAAATGCCTGCGAAATTTTAAGCGCCATAAATAGCATGTTTTCAGCTGTAGCATCCAAAACTGCTAGCTTAGAAAGTGAATTAATTGCATACAAGGATATTAGAGCAAATTCTTCTCAAAATAATCATATGTTCCTTATCGCTGTAATGCTGCAGCTCTTTCTTACACACTAAATAATTGTGAGACATGCAAAATACGTGTGGCTTATTCCTCCAAAGTACTACTTTTTTGCGACAGAAACTGCGTTTCATTTACTTTATACGTGTGAGGGAGATGTATGATAATGATTGTATGTTTACACATCAGTATTTTGTATTTCCTGTTGATTAGTGATTACTTGCATACTGCTTACTAACAACGTATGCAAGGACACTGGAGGTCTAGATTCGTTCAAAATAAATAAATGTAGCTTCGTTAAACAAAAAAAAGAGTCTTGCGAGAGCCTTGAAGGAGTAAACATCAGTTTCTTATACCAGGGTGGGTGAGAGGTGGATAACCTCCACTGTATGTTTACACTGGGGGGATGCAGACATTTGTTCACCGTTTGTCTCATTTTCGACTGCTGTTATTTAGTGTGAAAGAGGGTGAACAGTGGCGCATTCGGCACATTTCAGAATTGTATGATATATATAAGGCCCCTAGCATCTCAGCACATATGTGTCTCCTCAGGCTGCGATGGGCTGGGCATGTACAGAGAATGCCGGATACACGCGGCCCAAAAAGAATTTTGACTGGACACCCAGGTGGAAAGAGAAAAGTGGGAAGACCCAGACTGAGGTGGGAAGACGAAGTAAGGGGGGATGCAGCACAGCTTCTCCAGGTACAAAATTGGAAGTCAGCCGCCGAGGACAGGAGGAGTTGGAGGCGACTGTTGCAGGAGGCCAAAGCTCGATATGGGCTGTAGCGCCATCGAAGAAGTTATTTAGTGTGTAAAAAAGAACTGCAGCATTGCATGCTTATTAACAAAAGCAAAACCATCAGTTTATTGACATTTGGCGTTTTTCCAACCCTTGTGTTTCCTCCCTCCAACATGGGTCTCTTCAAAACCCATGTTCTATCCTTCCTCTATTCAAAAAGACCCTCCACACAGCATCTTCAAAGATGACACAGGCTCTGATGAAAATTATTTTCCTGAGGGTCTCCTGTGTCAATAAATTCACACCTGGCGAGTGCGGCGAGGGGAAGCTCCACCACGAACGGCTGCCACGCCGAGAATAAGCATCACAGAGAGTGCAGCGTGGTGGGTATTTGGCGTGGGGGGACTCGGTTACAGGCCAGTGTTGCCAAATTGTGTAAATTGTTAATAATATATCTGGCCAATCGGCAGCGGGCAGCGGGCAGCGGGCAGCGGGCTGGCAAACGGGCGATGCGGATTTGATTTAACAGATGGCGTTGGTTATAAATGTTGGGTAATGACATGACGTTGTGTTTCGTTAGCCACAGCAGCGTGTGGCCGGGTCTGCTAGTGTATTATAAACGTTACTATCACCTCAATTCTTTGTCGTTCAATGTAAAATAATTAATAAAAAATTCATAAATTCAGAAACTTTGGTTTCAAAAATTGCACATTATCACAGGTTAACTTTTAGATTTGAATATAAATCGTGGCGTTTTCTCTTTCTAACATAGTTTATATCATATTTCTCAATACGATAGTTGAGACACAACAATTTCTACGATTGTTCCGAAAAGCAAACAATTTAGCCTGAGAGGTTAAAAATAAATCTGTATAGGAGTCCACAAGCTTATTTTGTAATAATTGCACTCAGAACACGTAAATGGTTTTCCTGTATTATGTGGAATATTTATGCTCTGAAACTAGTTTTCTATAATTACGTACGGAACACGAACACATTTATTTAACTAAAATGTATCTGACACACCGTGAAAGAAAACCGTTCTCGTGTTCTTAATGTATTTTTTACGATTCTTTTGTCAAAACAGTTGCCTGTTACTGCACGGAATCAATCGATTTTTAGGTTTTTATAAAGCCAACGGTAGGATTCAGTTGCGATTAAACATAGTCATTTTTAAAGATTTATTTTAAAACCAAATTTTTGAGATTTCTATAGGTTCAATGCGACCCTGTAAAGTAAAGCACGTGTTTATATGTTTAGTTTCATTGACCCCGGATAATTAAATCCCTATATAAATCCGCTGTTTTGTGTTTTAATTTCAGATAATCTCTTTCTTCTGTTTGTGATCATTGATCATTGACTAAGTTCCTGACGTTCCAAGATGAAATTTTTCCTATTCTTCACTTTTGGTAAATATAATATTCTACATTTTTTGAAAGATTGTAAATAATGTATATCAAAATTTTTAAAAACAATATTACATTGTCAACAAATAATAATCAATATAAATGCCCTAGACAAACACGCATTTGCAGTATTAATATCACATACAAAAACACGAGAAGGCGGAAATTTTATATTTTTTTGGACAATAAATCCAAAAATTAGTTAAATTTTGTCATTTTTTTTTGTTTCGATCTGTGTCGTCGAAATATTTCTAGGAAAATAAGAGCGTTAAGAGGTTTTTTTCTGGAAATTTGAAATATATTAAATACTGTTAAAAGAAATTTACAAAAAAAAATTGAGTAATCTGAATTGAAATTCTATTCAATGTTATATAAATTTTCATAAAAATTCAAAACAAAAACTTTCTTTTCACTCTCATGAACAATGAACATTTTGTCCTTTACACCTTTTCAAATATCTAGCGATATAGAAATGAGAATGAAATTCCATCTCATGTCAACACACTCCCCAATAGTATAAACTCATCCACTTTCTCCAAGTATGCAGCATTTGGTTTGATGCCTGGCTGTTGAAATTTGAATATGATCAATATTGTAATTTCCCAGTGTTCCTGGTGATGACCACCGTCCTAGCACATTCGTCTTCCGACTGTCCCCAGTTTTGCACGGCGATCTATGATCCCATTTGCGCCAAGGACAGCAATGGGAACAAAAAGGACTTCTCGAGCGAGTGCCTTATGCGAATGGATAACTGTAACACGGGAGAGGGTAAGTGTCACTGTCTATCTTGTTTATTCATCTTCTTTAGTCGTTTCATTGTTGTTCAGGATTCCGTGGACAGATTGGAGCAGTAATTTACAAATTCTGGCATCCACAATATGGGATCAAATTTTTTTACAGCCTACTCTAATGCAGGCGCCAGACAGAAGTTCAAAGAAGTGGTCACTTCTTTGAAGACTTTGCTCACACATTTGGTCACATATTGTTGTATCTGCCAGATATGTGTTCAAAGATTTGATCACTTCTTTGAGCTCACAGTTTTCAAATAGACTTCACATAAACATGGACGACCAATTGGTCGACACAGTTTGTTGTTTCGATTTTTATGTCCTTTACATTTTGGATCCCACATATCTGGCTCTCCTTGCATCAACTCTATAAACTCGAAAAGGCTCTCATTATTCCACTTCATCGTTAGTTCGTTTGGTTGTTTACGCACAAACGACATCTTTCCACGGCGACGCTCTCGCAACTGGGCTTCGCGCAGTGTGGCAGGCACACAAACATTTGGACTTTGATCCCTTTGATGTGCGCTAAAAAACCGATACTGAACGGCAAAGCGCACTTAAGTGATCAAATATGTGACAACAGTATCAAATGCCCGTGCCACACATGTAAACACTTTTTTGATCACTTCAGGCATTAGATACTTTTGACACACTGCTCACCAAAATGGGAACTCTGACCTGAATAAACGTTCTTAAACGCTTTTCCAGTGTTTGGAAAGAGAAGATCACCGATGTATCAAATATCTTGTAGTGGAGGCAGGAGTGGACAAGCTAGATGGCCTCTGGCGCTGATAAAGCCCTCAAGGACGCTGTTTTGGGTGTTAGGCGCCTTTGTGGAGGGGGCTGGAATATTTATTAGAAAGTTTGTTTGAGATCTCTACCTAACCACTGGGGCGACAGCGTAATTTAAAACTTTTTACTTCGTTTGCACGAGAGTTTCAGAAAATCATTTTTAAAATTTTTCGCCATCGTTAAAAAAATCGTACGAGTACCTTCAAATTTTAACATGGAGACATAAAAACTTATTATAGTGCTATAGCCATAGTATCTTTACAAGAGATGGGAAGGCTGAAAGAGATATTGATAGAAGTGTAAATGCAGATAACTCTATTAATGGAGGACTGAACGCAGTTGGCGCTAATAAAAAACTGTCAAAAGAAGCGAAGCTAGCCGTCCACAACGGAGTGCTGGTATCTACCCTGATGTATGGCAGTGAGGCATGGAACTGGCAGAGGAAGAACGAAAGTAGATTAAGGTGTGTGAATTTAAAATCATATAATGATCGTGGGAGAAACATGCAGATCAGCAAATAATGCAAGGCTGATTGATGTAAGCGTAATGAGTAAGAGAGAAAGGTACCCTCAGATGGTTTGGGCATGTAGAGCGAATCAACAACGAAAGTAGTGTAAGGAGAATATATGACGCAAATGTGAATGGTCGAAGAAGTCGGGGACGCCCGAGGAAGACATGGCACGATCAAGTGAAACAGATACTTGAGTCGGGCCATGTCAAGAGTCAGAATAATAGAAGGGTGTGTGCGAGACGATGTATGAATGTGAATGAGGCATAGAGTGTGTGCCAAGACCGAGTTGTTTGGCGTTGGCGGTCCGTCCTCTCTGCGGAGAAACGGCGTGATGGTTAGTTAGTTAGTTAGTCACTGTTACGATAGATCAAGGTTATGTTCATTTTTTACTTTTATATATATAGTTTTTTCTTTTATTTCAGATTACAAAAAATTCGAGGACGGAGAATGTTATTAAAAGATGTTTCAAAATGATTTATTTGCAATAAAAATCACCTAGAGAAAAATGTGTTCATTTTAATTAGTTTCTTTCCTTTACATGAACTGGCGCCATCTCCGAACGATAAACCAAAGCAACTTAATGCAATTATTTTCAACCTTCCTCTCCCTATCTCCTTCACTGCAGACTTTCCACTGGCTGAAAACAAACCCTCAATTGACCCGGATTGGCTTGTGTATGTGTATGGGTACCGCACAAGAGACCCAACTGCTCCAAACTGACTGGAGGAAGTGTAATGAACAGATAACACTAGAACACATGTTAAACACATGTTTTCCATGTGGATTTGAATGGAAACCAATATTTCTAATGACCTTGTACCATTTAACCACTTATCAAGCGCTCTGACCTAAGAGATTAGGTCAGGTTATTTCATATAATCAAGTTCTGTGAAAGTTCTATTCAAATTTTGATATTACTTCATCTTGTGATATCAGTTCTGATATCACTTCAATTTGGGAGGCGGGTTCTGCCTAATATAATTTATTGGATAACCAACACCTCTGCCGTAGGTCACCACAAGTGGTTCGCTACGTTTGGTGACTTAGCAGGGGTGCCCGGGTTCATGGGGTGAGGTTTGTCTGGGTCTTGGCGGCATATGCGTCTGCCCACCAGCCGCACGGATCTGGAGAGAGTGTTTGAGAGTTGATAGTGGTCCTTTGAATTCTTCTGCCGTACACTCTCGGAGCATTGCCTTGCACCGCAGTGGGAGGGATGGATTTGTACGTCTGTCACTCCTGGGCAAACTGATCCCCAGATTCCTACCCACATCTAATACCCTTTTACTTCCCAGAATTTTCTCTTCTTCCTTTCCCTAAAACGGCCCTCCATACAGCATCCCCAAAGATGACATAGGCCCTGAGGGGAATTTTTTTCCTCAGGGCCTTTATCTTAGTTAGGGGATGCTGTGTGGAGGGGTTTTTTAAGAAAAGACAGGAGAGGAAGTTCTGGGAAGAATATAGGTATAAGGGGTGGGTAGGAATCTGGGGTCAGTGTATTTAGGAGTGACGGACATATCCATCCCTCCAACTGCGGTGCTAGGCGATGTGTCTAAGGATTCTGGCTGGAGTCAACAGACCTCCCTCAACCCGTATCTCTCGATCTCGGGCAGACACATCGGCCGGTAAGACCTGGAAAAACCATACTCCACGAACCCGAGCATCCCTGTTAAGTCATCAAAAGTAGCAAACCACTTGGGGTGACCTATAGCAGAGGTGTTGGTTATCCAATACACTGTTTCCGGGATGGCAGAGCTCGAGGCTCGGCGACCGCTTCGCAGGGACGGCATCTCGGAACGTCACTGGAAGGCGTGAAGACGTGAAGGCGTGAAGGCGTGAAGGCGTGAAGACGGTTATCCGGCTCGAAGGACCATGTACGGGACAGGCACTGTAGTCGCCAGCCGCACAGACGATGAAGCGGGAAGTTGCCGGCTGGCCGTTTCGACGCCTAGGGAGAAAGGGAGAAAAATGGTAGGGAGATGGAAAAGTGGGGAAAAAGTGAGGGAAAAAATGGGGATAAATGTGGGGAAAGGGATAAATGGATCGGTGGCGAGGGGAAGAAGGGAGGTAGAGGGGAAACCTGCGTCTTGATAAAGACGTTTCGATAAATTGTATGGCGGAGTCCTCTGGGTGGGCGGTTCGGCCAGGGCCAAGAAGAAGTCCAAGTTTTCCAGTGGTAGATCGGAGCAGGCAGGAGAGAAGGCGAGATGCTGTTGTGGCGTTGAGATCTGGAGCTCTGCCGATCTAGCGTAATATCGGCCGTATTTAAAGGGCTCTGAGCCGGGAGTCTGCCCATACTAGGCCCTTTTTTCATCTCAATTCTCCGAACTGAGATGAGTTCTAGGAATTTTGGCCGTTAGAGACCTTATACGCTACTGCGGTTCGTTTTGCTCTTGCCCAACGAAGCAAAAACGCCACACCGTCCAATCTCGCCTTACTCTAAATTGGATCTGCGCGAAGGTTTGTATAGGAACGGATTCGCACAGATCGAATTCACTCAAAGGGAAAAGGTTAAAAATAAAGAAGAGGTGTGTAGGTATGTACACAGAGATGAAATTAACTAGTGTGTAGGTATGTACACAGAGATGAAGGTGGGGTCAAGCGTTGTTCTTTTGTCTTTAAACCGACTGCTATGACCCCTAATTAATTTTTTGTAAAACATGAAAACATTATGAACTTTAAACATAATTATAATCTTAAATCTACGTCCGGTACAAATATAGTCATTCCAATCTTCGAAACCCGTTTCCTCAGAATGGGTCAGAGCCAGATGGAACCTTGATATTTTTATTATTTTTATTTTTATTTTTTTATTTTAATGACAATATAAGGATAACGTAAAATTACAAAATAAGTAAAAATACCAATATAGTGGTTTGTTTGCAGTCCTCCTCACTAGGTACTCCTGTTCCGAGGCGGACTGTATGTTGCTGAATGGGTGTAGATTTTTATTTCCTCCTTTATATTAGGTCCTTACATATGAAATTGGCGTTTTGAATGGGAGGAACATAAAGTCGATTTTTTTTATATAATATATTTATTTAATCAAAGTATGTACCATTGCTATCTATGCACTTTTGCCATCTCATAGGTAGTTCATCGACCCCTTTACTAAAAAAAACCATTCGGACGGGAATCAATAAAATCTTTGAAGGCGGTTTGGACTGCCTCATCGGAGTTGAATTTTTTCCCTTGCAAGAAGTTACCCAAATTTCGAAAAAATGGTAATCTGTTGGGACAAGGTCCGGAGAGTACGGTGGATGTCTTAGACATTCCAATTGAAGCTCCTCTAATTTTGTAGCCGTCTGTTATGCAGTGTGTGGTCTAGCGGTCAACGCGCATTTGTTGATTTGCTTCACTCAATTCGTGAGGTACCCACCTTTCAAGCTTTTTCACCTTCCCAATTTGCTTCAAGTGGATTAAAACAGTTTTCTCACTAACACTAAGCCTGCAGCTAACTCGTACGTGGTTTGCGATGGATCCGCATCACAATAGCCTTCAATACTTCATTATCAACTTTGGTCTCCGGCCGTCCACGGGGCTTGTTCTGCAGGTCGAAATTTCCAGAACGAAAACGTTGGAACCAAAAACGCACTGTGTTTTCTTTTGCGGCACCGTCGCCATACACATCTTTAATCCTTCGAGCCGTTTCTGCAGCACTGGTGCCAAGGTGGAACTCGTACTTGTAAATAACGCGATATTTCAAGTTTTCCATTTTGTAAACTAAGTGACGCAAAGAAAAAAAACAATTAAGGAAAAAAAAAAATTATAATTTTCGAAACACAAATACATGAGTAAATAGCTGTATAAATTTGAATTTGGAATTCCTAACCAAAGAGAAGATATTTGAGATCAAAGTTGCCAGTACGGCAAAACGCCAATTTCATATGTAAGGACCTAATATTTCAGGGTCTAATAATAAAATATATTAGGCAAAATTCAATTTTTTAATGACCTCTACAGACCATCATTTAAAACCCAATTAATAACAATAGCACATATCTGAACTAGATATTCTTCTCGTAGGCCTTTTGATTTAATTTTTTTTTTATTTAATTTAAGAAAAACTCTCTTTTTAATAACTCTTTTTAAAGGTTATTCCATAAATGTAATATATCATTGAATAAGAAGATAACGATAATAATAATAAATGTAGTTTGCGACCATTGTCTTTTTCTGTATTTCTGTGTCTTTTTCTCTTTCATATTTTCGTTTAGATTATTATTGTTATCTTCTTCGTCAATGATATATTAAATTGATGGGAATAAACTTCAAAAGTTATAGAGAGTTTTTCTTTTAAAAAAATTGAATATTCATGAAGATTTTTATAAAAAGTCAACAGTTCCATATGAATAAATTCGGATATATTTATCCGAGACGCTATTCAAGTTACAACCCAATTCTTAGAATGATCGTTTCTAATAAAAAAGGGTAGTTGCCCGTAATATGGAAAAAAATAATTAGTTGAAGATAATATTGTTAATTCTAAAATTTTAAATATGCGATTGACAAATATGACGGTTTGACAGAAGGTGGCAATAGCGAAATTGGTCCCGGTTAGACGAGAGGTCTGGGTTCATGTCCCAGTTGCGACCATTGTCTTTTTCTGTGTCGTGTTCTCTTTCATATTTTCGTTTAGATTATTATTGTTATCTTCTTCTTCAATGAAATATTATTAATTTAAAATAAAACAATAACTTTGTAAACACCACTTATATTTTTTATATTTATGCCGACCGGGTTTTCGCTACAAACGTAGCTTCATCAGGACAGTATAATACTTTACTAACATTAGGTTACATGTGTGTTTCAATGCAGCGACTGCCCAGTTTTTTATATTGGTAAAACAGCGCGCAACATAAACACCCGTGCCAAAGAACATCTTAGATATTTACACAGCTCTGGATTTTCAGAATTTGCAAACCACTTGATCGAAAAAGACCATAAATTTGACTAAAACGCCGGCGCCAAACTTATTCATAAAAAAATATCGGTGTAAGGTTGGACAATTTAGAGGCTCCTGAACTTAGGAAAGCCATAAACAGTAAGGTAGTTAATAACCAACTAAATTTAAATAAAAGTCCCATACTAAGATTGTTCCCTATTGATAAAGAACACGTCCGTTCCCTTCCCAATTCTCCATCTATGCCTTCTTCCTCCTCCTCCACTTGACGAGTCCAGCCCATTTTTGGTAAATTATAAATTATAACACACATGTAACCTAATGTTGGTAGAGTATTATACTGCCCTGATGAAGCTACGGTTGTAGCGAAACCCGGTCGGCATAAAGTATAAAAAATAAAAGTGGTGTTTACAAAGTTATTGTTTTATTTAAAATTAATAATGTCACATCACAAAGTATCCGCTTCATGTGAACAAATATTATTCAATTATTATAAGCATTTATTATCAGCCTGAAACACTCATCCACATTGAAAAATCTTCCGAGAAAAGATACATGACGCCAACCGTATATTATTTTAGCCTCAAATCCAAATTTAAGTTTTGTATGAACAAAAACCCTCATAGCCATTCCTCTTTAATGATGTCGTGGGTCCATGGGACCTACAACAAAACTGCACCCCTCTTTCAAAAGACGAGTTACACAATGTGCTCAGGTTTCCTCCGAAGGAAAAAAAGTAATGATTTCCTTCATCTCTCTCAGAAAAACAGAATTAATAATGGTCACAAACCATGTTACACAAACCTGGCGTAGCCGCTAAACTACTTGAAAACTGGGATGTTTTTCTTGCGTTGACGCGAGTAGGCGTTATAAAGGAACACAAACCATGTTACATAAACCATGTTACACAAACCTAGCGTAGCCGCTAAACTATTTGAAAACTGGGATGTTTTTCTTGCGTTGACGCGAGTAGGCGTTATAAAGGGGCACAAACCATGTTACACAAACCATGTTACACAAACCATGTTTAGCGTAGTCTTAGGTTAGGTTACTTTAATTTGGTAAAAAGTCCGCTAGACAAATTTCATAATTACGCGCCTCATCTATCACATGAAGTCGGCTACAATCGTATCTAGGCTCTTGGTTTTATCAGGTCAGGGATACCAACATATTAGTGTCAAATGGCCAGGGATACCAACATAATAGTGCAATTACTAGCCGTGACGAGAATTTTAAAAGTATGAAATATAATTTTAGATCCGCTTGTGAAGGCCCAGAAATCCATAATTAGAGTAATTTTGCGTAAACCCTATTAGGTATTCTAGCGATCAGCTCTACAAAAACTTTTATGTACTTGATATTCGTCAAAACTATATAGAAAGGATTATTATCCAGTTCATAAAAATCTAGATAATATTAAAAAAAAAGATCATAAATATATCACACCAGAAAGGATCTTGTGGTCCCAGGGAGCAATACGGCAAAGTATCAAAAAACATGTACATATCTTGGACCAAAAATATATAATAAAATTCCCCTAGAATTAAATATTAAAGCTTGCAAAATGTCCCACGTCAGTTCAATAATAACGTACGGTTCGCGCCCGCTATTAAAAGTTATTATTTTTTCGACTTATATTATCATAATAAAAACTATGTAATATCATAAAAGTGCGTGATTATCTTAATATTATTAACACATTAAAAAAAAAAATAATCGGTTTTCACCACTAAAGTCATATTTTCAGTGATTTTATAAGTTTACATACGTGACAATTCTTTCATTCAACATACCCACATTAAAACCATAAACCATAATATATCTCTTGAAGCATTGAACCAGAAATTTTGTGACATCATGAGTGATTTCGAGAAAAGGCTCGAAGAGGCTACATCGACAGCACATAAGACTCACAAGCCCGGCCAGTCTCATTCTGATCTTTCAACTCTGCGTGAAGATTTCACTGAATTCAAAGTGAAGATGACTTCGGAGCTGCGCGCCCTTCAGGAGGATGTGGCTCGACTTGAGCTCAGGGTGGACTCCATCGACGCCGCACCTACTCCTCCTTCACGGCGTAAAGGAGGAAGCGTCGGAAGACACGAGATCCCTGGTGACCGCCGTGTTGACCGGCCTAGGATGCCCCGAAAATGCCATCAAGGGCATTGAGTGCACCAGGAGGTTAGGTCGCGCCATAGCCAACAAAAACAGACCGGTGTTGCTTCAGTTTCAGCGTCATTCTGACCGTCGATCCGTTTGGGAGAAGAAGAAGGGTCTTAAAAACTCACATCTTCTTCTGACCGAATCACTTACCGTGGCACGTCAGAAACTATTTGCATCAGCCCGGTCAATATTTACAAATAGCAGATGCTGGACCAGCGATGGTACAATTGTTGTTTTGCTTCCGGATGGCACCAAGCGAGCCATCTACACCCAGCAGCAGTTAGATGTGGCGGCAGCCCTCATACCCAAATCAACACAAGAGTCATCCAACACCACATCCAGCTCACCCGATCCCGATCCTCAACACGATGGCTCCAGGACGATCGGACTACGTCCCAGATCAAACACAAAAAAATAAGGGTCGGTGCTATTAATTGCTACTTGATTTATATCTGCAGATCTCCTGTTTTTTAAACGACTTCGAAAAGGAGGAGGTTCTCAATTCGACTGTATTTTTTTTTTTTTTTATGTTTGTTACGTCAGAACTTTCGACTGGGTGAACCGATATTGATGATTCTTTTTTTATTTGAAAGCTGGTGCTTTCCGTGTGGTCCCATTTTAATTTGGTCCAGTTCTGACAATGGCATCCATGAGAAAATCATATAAGTCTTAAATTTGCATCAAGTATGTTCGCGACAAATGGACGAATAACTCAATATCACGCCAACCGATTTCGATGATTCTCTTTTTATTGGAAAGAATGTACTTCAAGGGTAGTTTGATGAGAGTTTGGTTAGGTTATGATTATGGGATCCATGACAAAGTAACGGAACTCTCCAATTCTGAAGAACAAATTTACGATACTCGACCGAATCTTAATCGAATTAGTTAGTGTACTTCAGATTCACTAAAAATCAAAAAATAAACAAAAATTTTAACAAAACAAAAAAACGACTTCAAAAAATGCACTAAAAAGTAAAAAAATAATTTCGTATTCTTCTACAACTTTATAATCAACTTACCTTTTCTACTCATCAGTATGTAGGTACGATTGTTATTTTTGGAGTCGGTGTCAACCAAGGTACCCGCGGCCCGGCGTGTTCACTTGACAGCTCCTCTCCCGCCGACACGTAATTACGAAGCAGAAGCAGAAGCAGAACTTGTTTATAATAAACTGTTTTTATACATTGAATAATAATATTATTAAAATAAACTAAAAACTCTTCCCAATACTTTTGTCCAAAAATGCATGCTATGCCTGGCTATTTTATGATGGAATTTTAAATGTCATCGATATTATAATTTCTCAGTGTTCCTGGTGATGACCACTACCCTGGCACGCTCGCCTTCCAACTGCCGCACGTGTCCTATGTACTATCAGCCCATCTGCGCCAAGGACAGCCATGGGAACAATATTATGGAATTCCGTAGCGAGTGCGAAATGACATGGTATAACTGTGAAACGGGAGCGGGTAAGCATTGATGTCTACCTTGGTTATTCATCTTCTTTAGACCTTTCCTTGTGGTTGGTTGGGAGTTGGGACCTCAATGATCACAAAGAGAAAAGAGATGGTGCAAATAGTAGTGCTGTATTTACCAGGAAAGCAATCTACGAGTACTATTCTCTTTTTTCCCACAAAATTGCATTTTTTTTTTTTTTTTTTTTACAGTGAATACCGCACAAGAATCTCAACTGCTCCCGTCTGGAGCCAGTGAGACTATGGCATCCCCAATTGGGGTATGTTGTGAGGCTGAAGGTAGTGGGGAGGGGAAGGAGGTGGGGAAGAGGAAGGTTGGGAAGTACCTGGCTATTCAGATCTGGTCACTAAACACGGCTAAAGCCATTTTCAAGCAACGTTTCAATTCTGAATGGTGGTCTTACACCAGGGCGATACTAATAGTATCTTCCACTCTGGAACATGCCGCAAATATACTATATATTATTTTAAATGAATTAATTGTGAAATAACACAAATTAATCAAATAAAATTTATTTGCGCATGCCGGGTTCGAACCCGCGACCTCCGGAATGTGAGTCAAGAGTCTTAGCCACTGGACTACGGAGGTCGTCAAATACGATACAATCGCATACAATCTTGCGTACAATCCAAACTCGACTTTCATTCCAGTTATTTCAGTCTGGTCGTCAAATTAGTGCTTTCCACTTTTAGAATAGATCAAAGTTATGTTTATGTTAAAAAATTTTAACAAAAATATTTTTGAAATTAATAGATTACTTCGTTTTTACCACTTTTATTGTTTATAAAACCGACATGTTTCGTCAGCAAAGCTGACTTCTTCAGGGTTTTGACAGAACTAATTTTAACTAACTAATTTAAAATTAGTTCTGTCAAAACCCTGAAGAAGTCAGCTTTGCTGACGAAACATGTCGGTTTTATAAACAATAAAAGTGGTAAAAACGAAGTAATCTATTAATTTCAATCATAATGGTGCCACAAAATAAGTTTGCTGTGTTAGAAGAAGAAAAATATTTTTCCTTGTTTTCAGGTTACACAAAATTCAAGGACGATATTTGTAGACAAACGTGTCTTAAATTGGTTTTTTGGCATTAAAAAATCGTCTAGAGAAAAAATGTGTTTATTATAATCTCTATTCTTGATAAAGCATCTTTTTTCCAATATGTTGTTTTTTTTTAAACGTGTAATATCCATATAAAATGAACTTAGATGTGTCTGTCCTTCTCGTAATGAGTTTTTTTCTTAACTCATTGGGAATAATGTGTTACTTACCATGTTTTTTGTAATTAAATAAATAAAATTAGTTTCCTACTTTAAATGAACTGGCGCCCTCTCCGAACGACAAAACAAAGCATCCTTAGTGTAATTATTTTCAACCTTCCTCTTCCTATCTCCTTCACTGCAAACTTTCCACTGGCTGAAAACAAACGCTCAATTGACTCGGAGTGGCTTGTGTATATGTATGAGTACCGCACAAGAGACCCAACTGCTCCAGTCTGCCTGGAGGAAGTGTACTGAATAGGTAATACTAGAAACTATGTCTTCCATTTAGATTTGAAAGGAAACCAAAATCACCAACAAACGAAATATACAAACGAACAACAAACAACTACAACATACAAACGAACAACTCATGTAGGTCTCATAGAAATCGTTGTGTCTCCCTTATTGTATTCCTCGAAATATGTTTTAATAAACATAAAGAAAGAGAAAGCACTTCGCTTTGTATTCAAATCTAAAAGTTAAGCACAAAATAATTAAAATGTACACTTTCATGAAACCAAAGTTCCCGGTCGCAATTTGAAAAATATTTATGAAAAATGGGCATTTTTTATTAATCGTTTTTATGTGAACGGTAAATAAGTGAGTTGACAGTAAAGTTTATAATACATTTGCCTAATAAAATATGTGTGTTTTTATGTGAACGGTAAATAAGTAAGTTGACAGTAAAGTTTATAAAACATTTGCCTAATAAAATATGTGTGTTTTTATGTGAACGGTAAATAAGTGAGTTGACAGTAAAGTTTATAAAACATTTGCCTAATAAAATATGTGTGTTTTTATGTGAACGGTAAATAAGTGAGTTGACAGTAAAGTTTATAATACATTTGCCTAATAAAATGTAGCCATTTTTAAAACTTTTGAAAATTTGCATTAAAACAAAAAGTTGTATCTTTATTTCGAATTATAAAATATGAAATCGTATTTCATCCCCTTTCAAAAACAGTTGTCAGTTTTTGGATGCATTCACTAATTTTCCATTAATTTGGATTTTATTGTAAAGTGGAAATATTGTAGGCTCGAGGCCTGAGGGGTTAACTTCGAAATTCGATGGTGAAAGGACCCATCGTTTTTGAATTTGCTTTCAAAAATATATACATACATTGCACAATTTATTCACAAATATAAGGAGGAAATGAACTGAAAACCTGGCCCCCTAGCATGGTCGATCGATATAAGTTTTATCGAAAATGTCGGTAACTTGCCATCGCTCTCGAGCACGACTGCAGGCCGCTAACCACGGTCATATGAATATATCTGGACCTGCCCTAAGTGATAAAAACGTATTATTTCCCCCTCCACATGGCGCCGGCTGGAGCTCCTCCTTGGAACCGGCTCGCTGAATGGGGAGGGGATAGAGCCTCGCTTGAATCTAAAATGTGTGACGTCATCATTCTTGCCGTGAACAGCGAGAAGCTAACATCCATACATTTAACGAAATAACACGCCAAAACGGTAGCTTGTGCTATACAATATATCTACAAATCAATGTGCACATAGCGAATGTGGGCGGTTCTCTAGTGTGCTCTTAGCTGGTTACAGGGGTAAGTAAATTATGAAACATTTGTAAAAGTGTTTTAACTAAACACGGCAACAAAATATTGCTATGTGTATTGGGGCGAGTCTTTTTGGGGCGAGCATTTGGCCTTAGCAAATATGTTATTAACGTGGCAAGCAATTCGCGCTCCCATGTAAAAAGGTCTATTCATTCAAAGCAGATTTTGCTTTTAAGAACTAAATGGTGATATTGTAATGCGAGATGCCTATATACTGTCAGATTGATTGTTAAACGAATCACAGTCATCTTTCCCCTCTTCGCCCTCCATAGTTTGGTTTTACCCCTCATCTGTAACTTCTTGTCTATCCATTTAGATGTCTATGCCGCTAACGAACAAACAGTTTACGTCATGTATATTAGGAACTCCTAGTCATCGTGTACTATTGTTTGTTCGTTAGCGGCCTGCAGTCGTGCTCGGGAGCGATGGCAAGTTACCAAAAATTTCAAATTAGATTAAAAAAACAGATAAAAAAAAAATTCATTACAATTTAAAAAAAAATAGAATACAACAAAATTTTCACTCTGAAAATCTATAATCATATAAAACATCAATCGTAACTTTAATAAGGGTTGTACCAGACGTATCAAGCCTGTACAAGACTGTAAAAAAAGGGTACCGGTTTCAGTACACGACCAGGATGAAATGATTGAAATAATAATAATACTGACCTCCCGTGCACCCAGTGCCTGATGAGTTGAGGACACTGGATGTGCCTACTCCTCTGCCCAGTCCTGGTGCGTGGCGGTTGCCTGAAGTAGGGCCGGCTTTCTGTAGGAGACTGATGGCACCAGGAGCAAAACCTAGGCAGAGGTCGGCGGGAGGCAGCAGATGATAATAACTTTTCCCAGTAGGAAATAATAACACGAGTTGACGTTGATGGAAGAACTGATTTATTATGAGAAATGGCCGGGTTTATATACCCGATTTCCGTGACAAAACCGGTCACGTGGTACATTTTTGTGGTGGGAGGTTTTACCTAGCCCTTTACCTATATAAGGTGTGCCTTTCTGTGGGCCACCCATTTTGGCAAACACTTGCTTGAAAGTGGTCGTCTAAAATTGGTTTCTTAAATTAATTATACAGGTTAGGTTAATGTATTTACAATGTTTTCCTTAAAACTAGAGTGGTTCTACGGATATTCTCTATCCGTAGAATTTTTGTTTGCTGAGTTTGGGTTGATTTTAAGGAAGTTTGACTTTTTGTCGGTAGGTATTTGTTATTTAACAAAGTGTTTGAATAGTTACAAAGAAGTTAATATTTTTCCCAGGTCCCCCGTAAGCTTGGCTATCGAAACCTTTTGGTTCCGTCGCTTTACGAGGTCCTGGGATTTTTAAAATGGAGAAAAAGTGAAATGATGCTAAAGTCTCGAAAATCTGCTCAAGTGCTGATAGCGCTGGCAGTTTAAGAGTTACAATGTTTATTTATGGCTCTATGGATGCCCCGTAGGACTCTGCACTGAAACGTCTTAGTTTCAGCGTCCTACGGGGTGTTTAAACGAAGTTATATTAAAATATGGTGTATTTTTAACCAATATAAAGGCCCTTAATAGGGACGCCCAAATTGGTTTTTTGGCTTTGTAGCCGGAAAAATAGCCCTGAAGGCGATGAAATAATAAGTTTAGGATGTCTCCTGGTGGCAACTTGGTAACCAAGTTTTTACTTGTGTCACCAGGGCATCTGTGTATTAAGAAAAAGACATTTAAAATTAAAAAAAATGTGTTTGAAAAAGATCGTTGCTGGCGGCACGGTAAAGCCGACTGAGAGCCCAAAAAGGCCCTTGTTGGGGCCGCCAAAAACGGGAGGTAAAGCAGCCTGCTTGGTAGAGCAGCCGCTTCCTGCTGAGCCATAACGGCAGAGCAGCAAGGGAGGGAAGGCAGTCCGCTTAGCGGAGTAGCTGCTTCCTTCGGAGCCGAAAAAAACGGCCCTTCTCAGGGCCATAACTAAAAAGGAGGCTAGTCAGCCTGGTTGCCTTTGGAGGCGTAAATAATCATAAATAAAGTATTAATTGTTAAATTATTAAAATTATAGGATTCTAGAATGTCTCCCGGTGCAAACTTGGCACACAAGCTTTATTTGGTTGCACCGGGGCATTGTACATAAGTAAAACATATAAAATTAAAATTAATAAATGAGGGAGAGCAACACGTCGGTTACAAGGGTCTTGTGTTATTGTTTTTGCTATTTAATTTGCCATGCTCAATTAATTCAATATGTTCAATTCTTGTAATTATAAAAATAATTATTATTAATAATATATTAGGTCCTTACATATGAAATTGGCGTTTTGCCGTACTGGCAACTATCTTCTCTTTGGTTAGGAATTCCAAATTCAAATTTATACAGTTATTTACTCATGTATTTGTGTTTCGAAAATTATAATTTATTTGTTTTTCCTTAATTGTTTTTTTTTCTTTGCGTCACTTAGTTTACAAAATGAAAAACTTGAAATATCGCGTTATTTACGAGTACGAGTTCCACCGTGGCACTAGTGCTGCAGAAACGGCTCGAAGGATTAATGATGTGTATGGTGACGGTGCCGCAAAAGAAAACACAGTGCGTTTTTGGTTCCAACGTTTTCGTTCTGGAAATTTCGACCTGCAGAACAAGCCCCGTGGACGACCGGAGACCAAAGTTGATAATGAAGAATTGAAGGCTATTGTGGAAGCGGATCCATCGCAAACCACGTCCGAGTTAGCTGCAAAAAAAAACACTAACCAAAAAACTTGCAGAACTCGATAATAACATTATCAAATTTAATTTTAATTAAATTTCAAAAAAAAAATAAAAAAAATAATATTTTGGTTGTTAAATAAAAAATACGGAATGTATTGTAAGTGTGTGGGGATGGGATCTATGACAGAAAGAGGAACGGAGCGCTGTAGACGATGACCACCGATAAAAAAAAAACACCAACCATTCATTTTCTCAATTCAATGTATTTCATGAAAGTAACGGACATATTCATAGCTTGATATCTTATAAGTTAAATGTAAAATGAAAAAAAAGTTATGTATCTTTTATCCTAAAGTAGGAAAATGAAATAAAGAAAATCAATATTAATTACGAAGAGCAATTGAGTGTATGATATTTTTTGTCAGTCCGTCTTTAGCCAACACAAATAAGCTCGATAGTTTGCCCACGCGAGAACATGCCACGTATAATTAAGGGATGTTCAGATATCTAATATAACCGCTAGCCAGCGCCGGATCTGCCATACGTTCAAAAACGTGCAAAAACCTGGCGCCAACTCCGAAGGGGCGCCGTGAGAAAATAAATATTGTATTTAAATTTTGTTATAATATTCCCTGAATCGTTTCAAAATTAACCATAGTACGAAATAATTATTACGCTCTAATTTTAGTTAGCGTACGCTCGCTATTGTTTTATTTTGTACGATTTAAGTCTCTAGGAGAAGGTAGTTAAAGACCATTTTCTTATGAAATCTTCAGTAAATTCCATTAACAAAAACATCGCACGGTTTGCAGAATACAACGTGTTACGTGTTGACAGTTTGATCATTGCAGATCATTGATTTGACATATTATTTAAAGTTCGTTAAATGTATAATTAATATCTATTAGATTTGTTGGATCTGTTATTTTGCGGTGTCAGTGTAAGCGTCTTTCGTAAGCCGTTGATACAATACGTCAGTGTTTAGTGTTTGTATGGTGTTTGTTCGCTCAATTTGGTGTTTGTTCGCTCAACACGGGAATTAGAGGTTATATTCTTATTAGTCAGAAGCTGTAGATGCTATTCTTGTGTTGTACGTTGCCATGAGAACGTATTTGTATTTGCTTTTTCTATTAATATTCGCGCTGGGTATATACATAAACGCAGTAAATCTCAAGAATGTCTAATGGATCTAGTTCAGCTAAACCACCCGCATTGTCTCGTAACCTATATTTTAAATCATGGTACGGGCACAAACAAACAATTCGTTGTATTATTTTAAAGCATGACTTGCAAAAAGAGTTTTTCCTAAAATAATTAAAATAGCACCATAATTTTATGTTTACCCAATAGATTCAGAGAGTATATAGGGCTCCTGGCGATTCTCTCTTTAAAAAAAACGAGTGTGAGAGCTACCGCCAGTTCACTTGGAAAAGTTACAGCCTTTATATGTCTTGATTTTATTTGATAAATTAGTGTAAAAAAAAAAAAATAAAAAAAAATAAATAAAAAACTGGGGTGAACGAATTTTTAATCAAAAATAAAAATGTAGGGGGGGGGGGGGGAGGGCGCCATCGGTACGTTTCGTAGATCCGGCCCTGCCGCTAGCAGGTATCTGTTGAACCGCGAGCGTTTATGTTTCGTGCCGTTCACACGGCGCAGATAAAATATTTCTTCCTAGGTAGGAGAGGGGGTCAGTTGAGGGGGTCAGTTGGGAGTCATTAGCGAGCGGCTACGGAGTAGCGATGTGTCAGTTCAGCTGGAATGGGCTCATGTGATCCGCTCCTTTGCGGGAAGCGGTTCCTACTCCCACTCCTTTTTCAAATCGACTACTCCCAGAGAACCCGGCCCAGTCCCAGTACTCTCCGCATCCAAATAAATCCGGCGGTCCGAGCAACTCAACGCCGAAGCGCGAAAACCGCACTCGAATACAAGTCCCGGGTTCCGATAAACCCAAGCGCCTTGTTCCAAGTTACGTGAATCGCGACACAATCCATTCATTTCGCCCACTCCCGGACTCGCGCGAACTACTACATTCCTGACTCACCTCGTGGCCGCCGCGCCGGCTTGCTCCGCGATCCACGGTCCGGCGTCACTCACCATTCCACTCATGAGTCGCGGGTCTCGGTGAGTTCCCGACACTCCCCGCTGCCCGCGGCCGGCCAACTATGACACTTCCCCTTGAGTCACGTCACGAGCTGGGCGCTGGGCTTCATTCGATCGCTGTTCGTTGATCGACACACACGTGCGTGACCCCTTCGGCTAGGCACGGAGTAGTTTTTAATTAGAGCGTCTTATCTGGTATCGTTAATCAACGGGTGACGTGCATTATAAAATAATAGTTTATAGTAAAGCATTACAGCTTATTAATTTACTTATTTAAATTCTCAATAAAAGACCGTGCAGTGTAGATACATTGAATGTACCTACATTGCACGGGTGACGGGCCCTTGTTCTCGTACGGGTCTTGTCCGACTCCGGGGTTCTGAGTTCTCGTGTGGGTTCTTCGGTGCGCCGCAACAATACCCAGTGCCCAGTCCGCACCTAAGAACTCGGACCCGGGACCTGCTCCTAGAACTCGTGTACTTTTAAAAGGAAGCAAGTCTCGGAGGCTTCCGGAAAAATGCAGAACTTACCCACCTCTACTACGGAGTGCGCATTTTTCGTATTGAATCTATCAACTTGACATCTGTCACCCACCGGTCTTGGCAGCTCCGTAATTAAAATGACCCCCTCTCCTGTTTTCGTCGGAGTGGGGGGCGCTTAACTGTTGGCATATCGCCTCAGGAGCGGTTACGGCGTAAGATGTGCATTGTCTATGGTTGATGTGCGCTTAAAGCACTCAGGTGTGAACGGCCTGAAGGGATTGTATGGAGAGCGATATGTGGCGTGCTATGATCTTTTATATTTATATGCTCAACGTGAACGAGCTCTTATTGTCAAATCTAAGCCGTCAGTGGACATTGATTGTTATTGCTAATGCCAATCTAAAAGGAAATAAATAAATAATTTCTTTCTGTTTGAAATACGAACGACGGTTAAATTTGTTCATTCAAAAATACTAAAAGTGGGAGGTGGGATCAAAATGTGGGGAAGGGGGGGGGGGGGGGGTTGAAAAACATATATTCGATTAGAAAAAAGTTTTAAAGAAAAACGTTTTGAGTTTTTAAGAAAAAAAAAGGTAGAGACAATGTAGACAATTAACAACTTCGGTATAAATCTCTCGTGAGGGGGAGGGGGGGAGGTCCCGCTCAGTGGCGTAGAGTGAGTTTTCAGTGAGCTAGAATGCTAAGATTGAAAAATACGACAAATCTGATGTAGTTGTAGCTGAAAATGAATTTAATTTTTTTTTAAATTTCAACTTTTTGTATGAAGAATTCAGGATTATTTCAGTCTAGGGGGGCGGCCGCCCTCCTAGACTGAAAGATCTCGTACAAAAAGTTGAAATTAAAAAAAAAAAAAATCATTTTCAGCTACAACTACATCAGTAATGTCGTATTTTTCAATCTTAGCATTCTAGCTCACTGAAAACTCACGCTACGCCACTGGTCCCGCTAGTACCAAATGTACATAAAAAATTCATAAAAATCGGTCGAGTCGGTTCGGAGGAGTGCGACCACAAACACCGTATGTGAGTATATGAGATGTCTATGCGTTGCTAAACCATTCATCCGGTTGCGATGAAACTTTGGGGATTCGATGTGCGCATGCCTGCGATGGTTTCTATATACAATAGTGAGCTCTGGTGTCACGAAAGAATGCTTGCAGTGCTTATATAAAGGAATGAATGCGTCCTCGTAGTTCCCGAATTAACACCTGTACCTGAGCTGTTTATTTAATATATTGCAGATAGTATGTCAGATGTTTCAAGAACTCTAAACGGTTCTTCTAGATCAGTGGTTCCCAACCTTTTTCTGACCCGGGACCACTTGTACGTTTATTTTTTCGACAGGGACCACCCCCCCCCGGACCAATTTTTTATGAAGTCGAAATTTGTGTTTGCCAACATTAATGGGGGGGGGGGGGTTACCACGTTATCCGCCCTATTCTGCTAGCATGGGTGGCACCCGGGACGGATTGCACAACGGGAGGAGCGTAATGGGATAGGGTTGAACGGGTTCTAGCAGAATATTTACCGCAACGGAGGGGGCGGAATGGGATAGAGTGGGACGGGTTCTAGCAGAATATTTACCACAATGGAGGGGGCGGAATGGGATAGAGTGGGACGGGTTCTAGCAGAACATTTACCTCAATGGAGGGGGCGGAATGTGATAGAGTGGGACGGGTTCTAGCTGAATATTTACCACAACGGAGTGGGTAGAACGGGGTAGGATGGGGTGGGGTGAAACAGAATACCATAATGGCCACTGAGATACCACAAGGTACAATAATGATAAACTGAATATTGGCCCGATTTTTTTTATTCACACTTCTCGACCAAGGACCGCCCGAGAGCTGGCTCGTTTATTGACCGGCGGCCCATCGCGGACCATCTTCTAGCCTCTCGCGGACCACTAGTGGTCCGCGGACCACTGGTTGGGAAACCCTGTTCTAGATAGAAAGCCTACATATCAAACAGCCTACCCGTTTCTGCCGGAAATCAATAGATTTTTAGGTATTTATAAACCCAACGGTTTGATTCACTTGCGCTAAAAAAATATTTAAAAATAATAAAAAAATTTTAAACCCATTTTTTGAAAAATTTTATAGGTCCAATGCGACCCTGTAAAGCTCGTGTACTTATCTAACTAGTTACAAGCTAGTTACACTGACCCTAGATCAGGGTTTCCCAAACTTTTTCTGCAATGGAACACTTTGCAAACCCGTAAATTTTAACGGAACACTTAGGTTATTTAGGTTGTGTACTTTCTAAAAGTAAAAATTTAAAAAAAGTTATAAAACATATAATTTTTTTGTTATTAGTTTTTGGGGTATTATGCCATGTTGCGCTACCTCCTTCTTTAGCCAACATATTATTTATTTATTAAAAAATGGAATGTAAACAAAACAAAATGGAATAAAAAATAAATCACCTAATGACTTCCAGTTGTCGATTTTGAGTCCGTGAACTGCACATTTTCTTGATATCCGACAAAATATTGGTAAGTCGGATTCTAATATCTAATGTGGCGTCGAGCCTGTTCCTGCACTTTGGCTTGATTGCAACATTATTAGAAAATCCCGCTTCTCATAAATAGGTTGTAAAAACGGAAGTAAAACAATGATAGCTTGTTTTGATAAATTGGAGTACTCTGTACTCTTCTGACAAACTCACCAAGAAATCATTGAAAGGCTGATCTTTGTATTTTTGTTTCAAGTCAGAGTCACTAATTAAATCAATTAGATTTTCATACTCACTTGCGCTAAAGCCTATTGATTTAGCTATCACAGAAAATGGATTCAAAACCCAGGAATCGTCCTTACCAGTTTTCAAAAAATATGGCAAAAGAGTTGTTTTCAAATTATGTACGTATTCTTAAAATTCTTTGGAAACCTCTTCAAATACTTTAAAATTGAATTCATTCAAACATTCGTGTATGACTGCCGTGGTCTAGGGCTCTTGACTCACAATCCGAAGGTCGCGAGATCGAATTCCGGAGTGCGCAAATAAATTTTATTTGATTAATTTGTGTTATTTCACAATTAATTCATATAAAAATAATATTTAGTATATTTGCAGCACGTTCCAGAGTGGAAGATACTCTCAGTACCGCCCTGACGCAAGACCACCATTCAGAATTGAAACGTTAATTGAAATGGCTTTATTGTTTGGTGACCAGATCTGAATAGCCAGGTACTTCCCAATCTTCATCTTCTCCATTCCCTTTCCCTACCCACTACCGTCAGCCTCTTAACTTACCCCAATTGGGGGTGCCGTAGTCTCACTGGCTCCAAACGATAGCAGTAGGGACTCTTGAGAGATATTCACATAAAAAAAATATAAAAGAAAATAAAAAAGACAAATCAAAAAGATTGGAATGAACTGATGAAATCCAAAAGTGTATTTTTTTTCATTTTTTCACCAAAATTTAGGGCACCATGCGCGTTTATATTTTGACTAATTGCTAACGAGGATGTAGTAAGAAGACTGATTGATTTTTACATTTCTGTACTTTCAGGAAAAGTCGATTTCGAAAAAAATATGGTTGGGTTCCTTGTGAACTGAAATTTCGTGAAACACATGCAGGTCCGTTATCCCGTTGTTATTGTTTCTATATCGCAGACAGACAGTATTACACCGCACAGTTATAAAATTCAGAGATTTTGTTTTATTTGTAAAATGAAGATTTACTGCAATAACAGCATAAACGGCTCTTTAAACGTCCACAAAGCTTAGTCTCTGTAACTGGAAGGGTCTAGTTCTATTTAGTGCTTAACTTAAGAAATAATTTATTGTGTATAATTTCATTACTGTTGAAATATGAATGTGTGTATATTAATTAAAAGAAATTCTTCCGACAAATCGTCGCGGAACCCCTGTTCAGGTTCCGCGGAACCCTAGGGTTCCGCGGAACACAGTCTGGGAAACCCTGCCCTAGATAATCAAATACCTATATAAAGTTGCTCTTTTGTGTTTTTATTTTAAATAGTCCCTTCCATCGGTTTGTGACATACACTGACTAAGTTACCGACTTTCCAAGATGAAATTCTTCCTATTCTTCACATTTGGTAAATATAAAATTCTAAATAATGTAAATATAATCGTTTAAAAACAATACCACATTGTAAACTAATATTTATAATCAATACTAGCTAGTCCCGGCATGCGTTGCTATGCCATTTAATAAAGAAATTGTTTCTCCCTGCGTGTCCTTTCCCATTCGTCCCGTTCCCGTTCCGCCTCTCCTTCTTCTCCTGCGTCCTCTTTCCCTCTCGCGTTCCCACTCCGTCACCTCCACCTTCCCTCTCCCCACTCCACTCCCCTCCCCCCTTCCCCCGTCCCGCGAATCTTCCTCCCGAGTTCCCCTCTCCCTCACACGTCCCATTCCCCTCCTGCGTTCCCCTTCCACCTTCCCCTTCGCCTTCCCTCTTCCTTTTCCCGCCCCCTCGTCCCGCCAACCCTCCTCCCGCGTTCCATATATTCAATTCCAGTACATTCAGTTTTAAACAGCCCGCGTGCCACCTTTTACAATTTTTATTCAAATTTCCATTTTTCATGTATATAAATTTGGAACCTAACATAGGTACCTATTTAAAAATATCTAAAATTCTTGATTCGATTCAAACTATTAGGGGAGTATTTACATTAAATAAATTTAACAACTTAAAGATTTTCAAAAATAGAATCCTGATTGAACAATCATTGTTTTGCTAAATGTCATTTTCAAATACGCGAACAGTCAAACGTGCGATGTTTTCTGAAATTATCCAATTTTCTGCGCAATTTTCTTAATTTTTCTCTCCGTAAGAACCATCCTCGTATTTCAAGGAATATTCTAAAAAAAGAATTAGCGAAATCGGTTCAGTTGCTCTCGAGATTTGCGCTTAGCAACACATTTAGCGATTCATTTTTATATATAAGATAAACATAGGATAACAATTATTATAAATTATAAGCAATAATTGTCAGCCTGAAACACTAATTTAAATTGAAAAATCTTCCGAGAAAAGATACTTGCCGCCAACGGGACTTGAACCCGTGTCCTTCTGATTGCCGGTCGGATGCTCTATGAGAGCTATGGCGGCTTATCTAATACCCGCCAAATAATTCAATATATGCTGGTGTTTCCTTCAACAATTACTGATTTTCAATGTAGATGAGTATTTCAGGCTGACAATTATTGCTTATAATTTATAATAATTGTTATCCTATGTTTAGTTAGTTTATAAATTAAAAATAATAATCAATATAAACATCCCTAGACAAATACTAATAATAGATGTGTGATATTATCACACACAAAAACATGTCGATAGTGGAAATTTGAAATGCTGTAAAAGACAATAAATCCAAAAATGAGTTAAATTTATCATTTTTCTTCCTTTTTTTTCTTTCGGTCTGCGTCGTCGAAATATTTCTATGAAAATATGTTCATTTTAAGAGGATTTTTTTTCTTCAAAACGCACATTAAAGAATAAAAAATTTTTCTTTTTTTTGTTGACCTTTCATTTATATTGGTATTACTTTAATATGATTTTTAAATTGATTCTCGAGTTGATTAATTCATCAAAATCAATACTAAAATTTCTTGGAATGGTTGAAAAACTCACATGTGTATTAAAATTAAAATTTCTAAGTAAATTCTGGTATCTACCATCAAAATCTTAATATTATTTAGCAAGTGTATTTAAGAGGGTATAACCAGAGAAAACCAGAAATATGTCATTTTTAAATCAGATTTTAGACGTATTGACACTTATCCACAAAAAAATATAAATTGATTTCGAAAGATTATTCTTTTATCTAGGAAACGGAAACGCATGTTTTAAATTTTGAGAAATTTTTTTTTAAATTTTCAAAAAAGATTTTGTATTATACAACACCTATTTCAAATCTTATAATCATGCAGTAAAATAAATCAATACGTTATCTGAGAAGCGCATGTTTAGGATTTTTAATTTCAGGTTAAATAAAATCATTTACAAATATATACTCACATGTGTTTCTTGACGAAAATTGGTCGGTTTGTGTATTTATTTGCGCACTTACAAACTAATATATTTCAGATTTTTTTTACATTCTTATTTAACATAGACATTATTGAAAAATAATAAATACTTATAATCAAAAAATAATTACAAAAAGTACATAATTTTAATAGTTTTATCATCACGCCTTTCAGCATTTTTGGATGTAGGTATAAATTAAAGCAAATTTGGAATGAAATAAAATCGATATTTAGTTATAATTTTCAAAGCTGGTACGGATAATAATTAATCTTTCTCATTGGAACCGCACTGCACGATCGTAAGAATAACTTTCGACGAAACGTGGATTTCCGGCCGCTGGCTGGTTAAACGCTCTTAAGTAAAAGGCAATATTATAGTCAACACACTAATTACATGTAAAAAACCTGCTCATTTTGACTGTTCTAAAACGGGCAAATTGCCTAGTTGAATAGCCAAAGATATGAAGAATATGTAATGTTTCAGGAAAAAAAAATTCTTTCACAAAGATTGTAAAGTATTATGAAAAGATCTATTCTATCATAATTTTTCATAATTATTATAAGTTTAAACCAGAGTTGTTACTTTTGTTATTTTTTTCCTACAAAACTGGTATTTATTTCCACTTATTTAAGTTTTCTGGAAAATGAGCATCTTTCTATTCAATTATCGGTCCAATCCTTTTCAATCTTAATGATTTTGCTTTTAAGATTTACGTATTTGAAATTTTGAATTCGAAGTCGGTTGCTGTCAGCAGATGTCATGTAGCTGTCATTCGGATAAAACGAAATTAATTGCCGCCTTTGACGGCACAAAAGCACGTCGAAAATTGTTAAATTAAAGCCAAAATCTATTTCAACACTTTATTTGGGCCTTTTCGTCTTTATTGACAAAATCGCGTAAATTTGACAGTAGCAGATCGTTGTTGACCGGAAGCCATCTTACCGCAAATAAATTTATAGATGTAAACGGTCGCATGAGCATTTACACAGGTCGAACTTCCGAACAACTTCCGTGATCATTAATTACCATAAGTCGGATGCATATGTAAACGCTCTTGTGAGTGTCCTGTCAAAATCTTATATAATCCATAAATTTTAATTACGAGTCTTAAGCACGGGTCACATCATGCTGGTTGCCAGTCGCGAGTTGAAGAAGCCGCTTCTGCCAGCCGTCGATCAGCTTGGTGTGACAATAAAATTCGGCGCTGGCGTCGCCAGCCGGCGAGTATTTGTCAGCGGCTGACGAAGTTGGACATGTTTAACTTTTGGTAGCAGGCAGCGGCGAATAATCAATCACGTGACCGCCGGCACCAGCCGGCAGCGCAGTCTGACCACTATTGCGTCTATCAGCACAGGTAAAAAAACTGAAATTGAGTTGTGTGGTACTCTAAATAATAATGCCAGAGAGCTAAAACTATCTCCAGTTGCGAGATATCTTAGAGTAATTTCCAGCTTCGTTTTACACGGGATTGCCTGCCTGAATACTGTATCTTGTTTTTTAATTAAAGGTTCAACTAATTCTAACAATTCTTGAAATTGAGGGGCCGTCATTCTTAAAAAAATTCTGTATGTTTGTGGATTTCAGTTGTTGGAGAAGTCTTGACGATGCCCCTAATTCTTCCCTTCTTTGTATCCATGGCCTGACCCACCATCGTCTCTGTTTGCGGTGAAGCTGGTTAAGCATTTCTAAACTAAGTTCCCTGACACCCTCCCTCAACAACTGCTTAATTAGCTTTTTATGTGAAACGACAGACGACATAATATAGTGAATGACTAACGAGAGTGCGAGACGCGACTAGCAGCAACAGTAGTGTGACCAGATTGCCCGCCGCTGCTAGCTGGTACTTCTACCAGCCGCTGGTAAGCAGCAGCTGGCAACCAGCATGATGTGACCCGTGCTTTACCCCAGCCTAAATAGTAGTGCTGTATTTACCAGAAAAGCAATCTACGAGTAGTATTCTCTTTATTTCCTATACAATACCATGGCCGAGGGGGAGGAGGTGAATCCCCTTTAAACCCCTTACGAGTATATACGCCCTTGCCTACACCCCACACATTTGATAAAAAAATGTGTATAGAAGAAAAATTATGTCACTCCATTAGAGATTTCAATTTAATTTGTACTGAAAAAGGATTTACCCTATTTCATATAAATATTAGAAGCATTGAAAAACCTAGAAGAATTAACAATATCATTAAAAGAATTAAAATTTTTCCCAGACCTGATTGTGTTGTCAGAAACACATTCTGCTGTTGAATTGAATTACTCTATTATAGGATTAATAATTAAGGTTATTCTGAAAAAAAAACCATCTACATTTTCTACGAAAAAAATCTTTTCAATATTCCAAGTATCAACAATAGAAAATATATATAAAAAAATATTCAATACTACAAACTTTCAAAGACATACAGCTTTCAATATGTATATCTGCAAGATATCAAAACAATATTACAAGCACTTCTAAAATTACCATCTATATCTTGATATAAATTATTTCAACAAACTCCCATTAAAACTAAAAATTATCGATAATAAACGTAAATTTCAAATTAAATTAAATAAACAAAAAATTTTAACAAAACAAAAAAACGACTTAAAAATGCACTAAAAAGAAAAAAAAAGTCGTATTCTTCTACAACTTAATAATCAACTTACTTTTTTGTAAGGTCGTTAATATGTAGGTACGAATGTTATTTTTGGAGTCAGTCTCAGCCAAGGTAGGTTTGTAGCTACATACGTAGTTATAGGTGAGATGTGCTTGTGTCGCACGAGCGACTTGACGAGGCGAGAGTGAGGCCGCGCTGGGAGGGGAATCAAGTGAACACGCCGGGCCGGATACCTTGGCTGTCACCGACTCCAAAAATAAAAATCGTACCTACATATTGATGAGTAAAAAAAGTAAGGTCATTATTAAGTTAGAAGAATACGAATTTTTTTTTTTACTTTTTAGTGCATTTTTTGAAGTCGTTTTTTTGTTTTATTAAAATTTTTGTTTTTTTTTTTGATTTTTAGTGAATCTGAAGTATGCTAACTAATTTGTCTGAATACGGGTAGACCTACTAAACGAGCTGCTCATATGAGACAGACAATACTTAACTATAACGACGTTACGGTAGGTTACTCAAAGATCCGGATGGCCTATAAACGATTCGGCCGAGTGTCGTTAATTTGCTCCTAAGATTGAAGAGTTCCGTTACTTTGTCATGGATCCCATAATCAGAACCTAACCAAACTCTCATCAAACTACCCTTGAAGTACATCCTTTTCCAATAAAAAGAATCATCGAAATCGGTTGGCGTGATCATGAGTTATTCGTACTTTTGTCGCGCTCATACTTAATGCAAATTTAAGACTTATATGGTTTTCTCATGGATGTCATTGTCAGAACTGGACCAAATTGAAATGGGACCACACGGAAAGCACCAGCTTTCAAATAAAAAGGAAATTATCAATATCGGTTCACCCAGTCGAAAGTTCTGAGGTAACGAACATAAAAAAAATATGGGTAGAAGAGGTAATTAGACCTACTAAACGTGCTGCTCATATGAGACAGACATTACTTGACCAGAAAGACGTTACGGTAGGTGACTCAAAGATACGGATAGCCTATAAAAGATTCGGCCGAGTATCGTTAATTTGCTCCTAAGAATTGAAGAGTTCCGTTACTTTGTCATGGATCCCATAATCACAACCTTACCAAACTCTCATCAAACTACCCTTGAAGTACATCCTTTCCAATAGAAAAAAGAATCATCGAAATCGGTTGACGTGATATTGAGTTATTCGTCCATTTATCGCGCACATACTTATTGCAAATTTAAGACTTATATGATTTTGATGCCATTGTCAGAACTAAACCAAATTGAAATGGGACCACACGGGAAGCACTAGCTTTCAAATAAAAAAAAAGAATCATCAATATCGATTCACCCACTCGAAAGTTCTGAGGTAGCAAACATAAAAAAGTATACAGGGTGTAACAGGACGTACCCGAGGGATTTTAACCATCGATTCCTGACATTATTTGGAGTAAAAAATGTAAATGAAATTTTGGTCTCCGGTGACATTTTTGATGTTTTTTTTATTTATTTTTTCTACAAAAATATGAAAAAATGGTAGGTGTAGGACAGTTGGAGGCGGGGTGAGGGGTTGGTCGATTACTCGGCTGAGTGACCAATGACAACAAGTGAAAAATTTTTTTTTGCTTGAATTTGAAGAAAAAAAAATAAAAAAAAAAAATGTCAAAAAAAGTCACCGGAGGCCAAAATTTCATTAACATTTTTTACTCCAAATATGCTCACAAATCGCTGATTAAAATCCCTCGGGTACGTCCTGTTACATCCTGTATATTACAGTCGAATTGAGAACCTTCTCCTTTTAGAAGTCGTTTAAAAATTACCTGTAACAACTGTAAGAGTATTTTTGTTATGTATTTTTGGGGTGTTACGCCGTATTGCGCTACCTCCTCCTTTAGCCAACGTTTCGGACAGCGTTACAGTGTCCATCATCAGGGCAGATGTGTTCCTAACTGTAAGAATACTTTATTATTAATATTTCATTTCATATCGTTTAAATCTATAAGTAGATAAGTAAGAGAAACTTGAGATATATCATGATATATCTCAAGTTTCTCTTACTTATCTATTGTTATTAGTTGCAATCAGTGGCGGCTAGTTCATGAGAGCTCCCGAGCGCCGCACAACCCGCAAAAATTGAAGATCATAATACGAAACGCGGTTCGGTTATACATTATTATAATATTTACTCAAGATCTCGTACAGTGTACAGTAGGTAGGTAGGAACCTATTATACCTATCAACTTCATAGCAGTTCGTTTTCGACAGCGTTCCAGAATCTTACTACTTTGTGAGCAAATCCCGTGAACAGTCAAAACCGTGGATACATACCTACGGTTCTTTGTAAATTTTATCAAAGCGCGAACGCATATCTGAATTTTACCCCTACATCGAAAGGAGCGTTTCGTATAGTGGCGTGTTAAACAAGAACGCTTGTAAGTAATGTTTTGTCCACATTTTATCTTCAATTTAACAGCAGAGCTACTATTTTTAACGAATGTTCCGCGCGTTCTTCTCTTCAAGTCAAAGCATGTCTATAAGGGAACGTACCCATACTACGTGACACGTTTAGGGGGGGGGGGGGGGGGGGGGGTTCTTTAAAATGTCACGCTCCATACAAATGAGCGGCGGGTTGCTTAGAATTTTGGTCACCGGGGGGGGGGGGGGGGGGGGGGGGTTAAAAATTGCAAAAAGTTGGTCACGTAGTATGGGTACGTTCCCTAATAATAATGAGTGATTAGCTGATTCTGATTAGTTGTCAGCAGGCGGGCATAACTCCGATCCAAAATGTCAACCGAATATTTGTGTGATATCGATATGATTTCATAATTCATAAGTCCACTTTGGTTTGCTTATGGTCCCTGGCTACTACATCCACCATTTCATTTTTTGTTGTATTTCTCTGGTTTATTTTCGTTTGACATTTATGATTTACATTTCTGAAGCAATAAGTACGAATATGAATTTTGGGAATTCGCGTTCGAATGACAATTGGGAAAACAGGATCCGTAATTGGAATAAAAGTACAGGTGAGAAACTTCCATTGGTTGTTATTTCAGTGTTCCTAAAGTATTATTTGAAATATATTGTTTAAATTGTATTTTAAACTGTGTTGTATATGTTTCCGTTTAACCAGAACGGAAAATAGAACTTCTTTATAAGTACCTAGGTATGTACCTTTCTTAAATTTATTATCTAACTTAATGACTCTGGTGAACCCCCACATATTTTGACCACCGGCCGCTCTGGTTGCAATATTAATATTCACTTACTCAAATTCAATCACTCACCAAACACAAGAGCCTTGTCTTTTTATGGCGAGAAAAGGCTTTTATTGTATTCATATTGCAAATCTGTTTAACTTATTAAAAATATGTATAGTAGAGAATTCCAGTCCAATTTTTTGTTTTTTTTTAACCCATTGGCCACAAACCCCGACAGCCTGCCGGGTGTGCAACTCAGGTACTTAACCACAAACCCCGGCACGCTGACGGGCTAGAGTAGGTCCGCCAAAAAACGGAATACGAGCTCAACAATGATATTTTTGAATAAAATTTTAAATGCCGAACATTCTGTAGATAATTAATCATTCATTTCGAAGAATTGGCAATAAAATGTTTCTTATGTTTTTTCACTGATATTTGTGTTCCAAGTTTTGTATGCTGCCAGCCGCCATTTAATTTCTTCAAAATTGCGAGTGGTTCTAGGCTTTTGGTAGTGACCCTGAACGTCCCTGATTGCTTTGAGGACTATCATACCATTATTTTATTAGTCATTAGTAATATATGCATGTAAAAAACAACAATCATTATTGTTTGATTTATGAATAATATGTTTTTTTGTAACTTTTTTAAATAAAAATGTGAAAAAAAACTTACGAAAAAAGAGAAGGTTATATTTGTATCCTTATTTACACACATTTCAATATATTTTTTTAATTTTATTTTAATGTTTTTCTTTACCTTAATCGAATATGTAAATAAATTTAAAGAAATTAATTTATTTGAATATATGGTTTAAAAGTTACAATAGATTTAGTACACCAATGCAGGTTTTCAATTTTTGGTACAAAATTAATTCAGTGGTGAAGGCCAATTTTTTTGCTCATTAATTCTGTGGCCAATGGGTTAATGAATAATTCTAACTTAAATAACTGCATTTTTTTAGAGTTAGTTTTAAAAGTTAAAATAATTGTCAAAATTTTAATTTTTCAAGATCCCCGAAAACCACCGCATGTGTAATGAATCGTGTGACGTCATTACTCCTGAAAAGTTATTTTTATTTTCAACAGGTGTTTGTATGATAATGATACGAAAGAAAGATGATACTCTTTGATAAGTTAAAACATTATTTAGGTGGAATTATTTATTTATTTATTTCGCTAATAACACTAAATGGAAGACATTTGTACGACTAGATCACTCTGAATCAGTGATACAGTTAAATGGTTGCAACGTCGAAAAGGTGGAAAGATTTAGATACCTCGGCAGTATTCTCACGGAGACTCTCTTGACCCAGATGTAGAGGTTAGATGCAGAATTGAAGCAGCAAGAACTGCGTTCATTAAAATCAAATCCCTCTTCTGCAATGACAATATCAGCTTAAAACTAAGGCAGAGAATGCTAAAATGTTATGTGTGGTCGGTCTTGCTGTATGGATGTGAAACATGAACCTTGAAAGTAAATACCATGAACAGGTTAGAGGCTTTTGAAATGTGGCTTCACCGGAGAATGCTCAAGGTCCGGTCCCATGGACCGACATGATCACCAACACAGAAATTCTCAGGCGGGAGAGAACTGCTTACATTAATAAAAATCAGGAAAATTTCATATCTGGGATATACTTCGAGGGGAGAAGTATCACTTGTTCCATTTAATATTGAAAGGCGAGATAGAGGGTCGCCGAGGGTCTGGTAGGAGACAAATGTCTTGGTTGCGTAATATACGAGAGTGGACCGGCATTAGAAGTGTGGAGGAGCTATTCCGGGCAGCGCAAGACAGAGAGACATTCTCAAGAGTGATCGCCAACGTCGGGGGGACCTGATACGGCACACAGAGAAGAAGATTTATTTATTATATTATATTTATTATATTATTATATTTTTCAATATTATTACGGGAGTGTGGTATAGAAATTGTTTGAAATTATTATTTTTTTAGCTTTTAAAATCAATATTATCTCAAACGAAGCATCACCTACACACTGCACAAATAAGATACTGCGCCGATCAGCTTATCGATGGCGGCCATTTTGATTTGGAAGTTTGCAGTAGAAGAGAGTCGTTCGCGAACGAGTCGGCTCAGTGACCCGGATCTTCGTACGGATCCGTAAGATCCGGTTCTGTAAGACCTATCTTCAAAGCTACGGACACACTTGGCTCGCGAACGAGTGAGCGGGTAGCAATTGCTACTAGTTAGCATGCTTCTAATGAGCAGGTGTGTCCGTAGCTTAATTCAGTCGTTCAATTGAACCGATTCACTGAACTCGATCTTTTCGTTGAACGAGACCTAGTGAAGTGGCTCGTTCAACTGAGCCACTTTGCCCGTCTCTAGGAAGCATTATGACGTTTTTTTTTTTTTTTACATAAACTTCACACAGGAGGCCCTGAGGAAAATAATTTCCCTCAGGGCCTACGTCATCTGAGATGCTGTGTGGAGGGTCTTTTTGAGGAGAGGAAGGAATGAACATTGGTCTTGAAGAGACCCATGTTGTAGAAAGGATTAAACACGGAGGCCGGCAAATCATTCCACAGCCGAGCTGTTGAACACAAGAACGAGTCGAAGAATCGACCTGTTCTCATGTGACAAATGTTAACTGTGTACAAATGTTGGGCACGCGTTTAGCGTGTTTCCCGAATATGCACCGGTGCCGAAGGGATCAATGAACAATCAATGATAGTTCCTCGGAAAATCTTCCATTCTAATACCGGTAGAACAAGGATAGCATTCCCACCCGACGCCTGTGCTCTAAATATTGCAATCCGTCTGTTAAGATGGGAGAATCTATCAAACGGACCGCCCGTTTCTGCACAGAGTCAAGGGTATTTTTCAGGTATTTTGGAGCTCCAGACCAGAGGTGGCTGCCAAATTCAACCGTGGGGCGCACTTGCGATTTGTACAGGGTTAGCAGTTGTGCACTATTAAAGTATCTGTGGGCCCTATCAGTACGCCCAGTTTCTGGGAGGCTAACTTTACTCTGGCTTCGATGGAGCCCCCATACCTGAGCTGGTCACTTAGAGTTACACCAAGCATATGATTAGAGGGCCTGTTCGGAAGATTGCTTCCGTTGAAAGAGACTAGATTTTCATTTCGATCCCCTTTAGATGTAATCAGACAAGATTGGGTCTTTGACACATCAAATTCGACGATAAATAAAGTAGCATATTATACAAATTTTTCGTACAGTTTAAAGTTTTTCAATATTTTAAATAATAGAGATACCTCTATTTTTGATACTGAATTATTTAGGCTTAAATATTGTTTCAATAAACACAACTATCGTTGCTCCACATTTGCACTACTGCTCTACGATGTTATATTTGGCCAATGAAGGAAATTTGAACAAACTAGAAGTTATACAAAACAAAGCCATGAGATGTATACTGGGGAAAGGCAAATACGCAAGGATTAATCAAATGAGAGGGGAGCTAAATTGGATTCCAATAAAAAGAGACTACTATTTAATGTGTTAATTTTTGTGCATAAAATTATGAAAAACCAAATGCCAAAATACTTTAAGAATGAAATTGTTTTTAATAGAGACGTTCATAATTACGAAACAAGAAATATAAACAGAGCTCGATTACCTCAAATGAAGAAATCAAAATCACAGAACTGCCTAATTAGTCCAGTCAAGTTAAACATGAAAAGGGGGTTGTGCTTGCAAAAGGTCCGGTCATTCTGAATTTTTTATATGTTGTTAGGACCTAAACCAGTAATAAAAAAAAAATTTTGCAACTTCGAAAGTGCTGTGCAAGCGGCGGTGGAGCCATAAAACCAAGAAATTTTCGGATTTTTTTCAGTTTTTGCTCAATATCTCAGTGAAGGAAGGGTCTGACCGGTATAGTTAGTATACATACTTTTAAAGTAGACTAAATTTGCTACAATTTGAGACTAAAACAAGCTATATACAGCCATTGGTTTTCAAGATACAGTTCTTCGAAAATAGGCCATTTTTTCCAAAAAGTGAAATTTTTTCTAAATGGTCACTTATTTTGTAAAATATTTTCTAAAACACGTATCCCACGTCAAATATTATATGAAATAAAATTGTAGTAAATTTAATTAGCTTTCATTTAAAACTAGATTGATATCTGTAGACCTAACGGTTCTCTCAAGAACGCCAGATAACCAAAACAGTCATAGGTGGGTTTTGGGGGGAAATGCAAATAAACTGTTCTCACGTCTTTTTATGGTTTTATTTATCAAACAGTTACAATTTTTTTTTGTTATTGTTAACACATTTTTGATGAAAAAAAGAAAAGATAATACATCTATCAAGAATTACGTCATCTTCAAACATTGTTTTATATACCTACATACTAAAATGCTTGTGCAAACATCATGGTACCTACTGTAAGGACAAGTTATATGTACACAAAAAATAAAACTAATATATATCATGTAGGTATTGTGTCTTGGTTGCCAAATCATGTCTTTCTTTTTATCTTAGATGGCCCGGGCTTAGGCTCGCACGAAGAAGGTGTCTCGATATCTGTGATGGACGCTGGGAAAGGCGCCCAGTCTGTAGTCGGGTCATCTTCATCATCCGAGCATTTCAGCTCCACATCCGGGACGTTATTGCACAATTTTCCACCGCATGACTGACAGAGGACTGAGCAGTGGAGCCCAGCCTTTCTGCACGAGCAGCTCCCATAGCATCCATTCTTGCATTTACATGAAAATTTTCGCAGAAGGGCAGGAGGTGCAGGATCCATCGTGGTGGGGATGGGGGTGAGTCCTTGAGAAGATAGCTTCCACCCCCGTTCAGTGGGATTCAAGTTGATTCCTCGCCACTTCTGTACTTGGAGGTAGCACCTTGCTGCATGGTGGCCTGCGGCATCTTCCGTTGGTGGCAAACGGGCGAGGTTTATGCTTGTTGAAGTGATAAACGTCTTATACCTCAGGAAATCCAAAGTATCCCTCGCGATGTCATCCCCATATAGAGCCACAAAGCACTTGATGCCTGCTTCACTTATGGCTTGTGAGGTGGAGTCTGGCCGAAGGAAGACCTCCACTTGCTCAGCAAGTGGTTCACTCTTGCTCAGAAGTGTGGTGATTTTGGTCTTTCCTTGGCCAAACAGTACTGAGGTGGTATCGCACCCGGTAAACGCGTGGGTGAATAGTACCGTTTCTGGTAATCGCCGGGAGCCCTGGTGATTGTAGGAGGTTATAGAGTAGTGACGTGACAGCAACCAGCTTCACCCTTGGTGCTCTTCTCAAGATAGACGTTTGTCCCTTCAGCACCTAAACCATTGAGAAGAACGAGCAGGTCGACGTCTTCTCCCACTATGACGATCCGATCGGCTACCGCTCTTTTTGAAAGCGCCATCATGACGATCTCTCGATCCGCATCTTCTTCGGCAACAGCCACTTCTACTCCATCCTTCTGAAAGGCGTCACAGAGAAGAGTTATAAGGCGTCTCTTATTGTTCTCATTGCCCAATACATGCTCTTGAGCAATTTGAACTACTGTGGATTCATCCAACGTCAATTCGTAGCTGGAATGAGCTGCGTAGTGCCGGAGTCTTTCCGCTGTTTTGGTGTTTTTTTTGGTAGCATCTTCGGGGTAGCCGTCAAAAACGATGGAGACGTTCTTCCCACAGTGGTTTCGGACGTAGTTGGTATAATGCGTGTCCCTTTGTTGGAGCCCGTCTCCACTATGAATATGTCATCGCCAAAACGTTTTTCGAGGTAAGTTTTCGCTGTTTTGACATCAGGGATACAATCACCCTTTATTTGCTGCAGAAGGTGTGATAAATGAAACTGACATTCATCACTATTTTCCATTAGGTAATCGTACACACACTCCATTGCTTCTTCAGTATTACTAACTGGACGATAACCTTTCTTATTCCCAGTAGCAGATGGTAATTGAAACAGGCTCCTGTAGCACACTCTGTGGTACCTAAACGTCTGCAGCAACCAGGTCGTCAGTGGCGAGGAGGCGCTCCTCAATGGTCCTTCCCCAATCGTCACCTCGGCGTTTAGCTGCATCTAAAACAATTTGCCTTATGCCCAACTTCTCAACTGTATGGACCATATTCCTTCTTGCCAATGGTAGTTTGCTTTGCTGCTGGAGAAATTATTCAGTGATAGCATCACCACACAAAAAGCAAATCCCTTTCAAGGTAGGAGCCAGTCTACTTGATAATCTTGTCGATGAAGTCTTCGGTTGGGAAGCAGAGTCTCCTCCTCGACGAACTGAGGCTTCAATGTTACGCACAGCTGTATATCTCTTCCTGCATGCATCATGAACGCTGACTTGGTTGCAATTTTGGAGGAAATTTTTATTTTCTGCGAGGCCACGTTTTTGACTCACTTCAATTAGTGCTCGAATTCCTCGTTCTTTGATGATCACAACAGGACCTGTGTCGAGGTCCTCACGACACACGAAACACACGCCCGGACGGATAGACATTTCGCAACACACTGAGAGCTGCCCTGAAAGGGCCGGGTGCGGGTAAGGAGGTCAAGGGGGGGGGGGGACAATGAAAACATTTTGTTAAAATATTAATGGTTCTTTTAAATTTGAGTTAAGTAAGTTTCCCAATTACTGTATTGTTTAAATTTGACTTAAGGTCGTTATACTGGTCGATAATTATGCCATAAAATAAACCCATGATGGCTCATGGGTATAGGTACTAATGGGTACTTGAAATTTGAAATGGTCGTAATTATATTATTACCCTAGGATAACCCCACGATGACTAATGGAATTACTTCACAGCACAATAAAACCATGAAAAGACGTGAGAACAGTTTATTTGCATTTCCCCCCAAAACCCACCTATGACTGTTTTTGGTTATCTGGCGTTCTTGAGAGAACAGTTAGGTCTACAGATATCAATCTAGTTTTAAATGAAAGCTAATTAAATTTACTACAATTTTATTTCATATAATATTTGACGTGGGATACGTGTTTTAGAAAATATTTTACAAAATAAGTGACCATTTCGAAAAAATTTCACTTTTTGGGAAAAATGTCCTATTTTCGAAGAACTGTATCTTGGAAACAAATGGCTGCATATAGCTCGCTTTGATCTCAAATTATAGCAAATTTAGTCTACTTTAAAAGTATGTATACTAACTATACCGGTCAGACCCTTCCTTCACTGAGATGTTGAGCAAAAACTGAAAAGAATCCGAAAATTTCTTGGTTTTATGGGTCCACCGCCGCTCGCACAGCACTTTCGAAGTTGCAAAATTTTTTTTTTATTACTGGTTTAGGTCCTAACAACATATAAAAAAATCAGAATGACCGGACCTTTTGCAAGCACGGATGTACATCTTGACTGGGCTAAATGTACAGAGGACTGACTAAAGATGTATGATGAAATGCCTGAAAGTATGAAGAATGAAGAAAGAATGAACGTATTTAAAAAGAAAAGTTATGCTTACTGTAAAAATATTTAAATTTATCAAATAAAATGTAACTTTGTGCTTATTAGTTTATATTCATGTAGTATAAACTAACTCAATAAAAAAAAACAAAAACAAAACAACTAAATCTCTATAAACAGTATGAAATAACGAATAACATGAAATGTTGTTAATACTGATGGCTTTTGTCATACCTATGTACATAATCAATGTTTCAATATAATGACTGGTGACACGTGACGTCAGCACTAACCATTCAATAATACCAACTTTACAAATTTAAAAAATTTCTTATCGAAGGTTGGCCAGCATCAGCAAAAAAGTACAGAGTAGTAATTTTAGTAGAATTTTCTGGGAAAAGTGGTTAGAATTATCATTGATAATGGGACGGCCGGCGTAGTCCAGCGGTAAGGCTCTTGACTCGCACACCGAAGGTCGCGGGATCGAATCCCGGCGTGGCAAATAAATTTTATTTGAATGAAATAAAACAATAACTTGGTTTGTAACCACGATTTATTAATTTTTATAATACCGACCGGTTTCGCTCTACTCAAGCATCTTCAGGGCATAAAATTCAACTGATCAAAAATACACATAGTGTGAGCTTATAAAGTTAAAGAAAGAGACAAAACATAATACAAAGGAACAGTGACAGAGACGGGTGATATTTAATGAATTACCATATTATATATTCAGGGACAAATCGTCATTTGAACAGGTGATTAAGGGATAAAGTGATTAAGGGTTTTTACTAGTTTATGGGGAATATCCCTAATATCGGGCTGTTGGACACATTTAGCTGATTATTAAAAGGATTTGGGTTTTTGTTTTAACGGCTTTCTTTATTTCAAGTGATTCTAAATTAATGAGTCTTGATTTTTTTTTGTAATCTGAAAACAAAGAAAACAATTTATGTGTTAAAGAAAAGTTTAAAATAAGCATAACTTTGATCTATCCTAACAAAGGAAAGCATTTTGACGACCAGACTGCACTTGTAACAGTTTGAAATTGTAATGCTAAGTAAGCACCCAGTCATTAAGTCGGTTGCCAAAAATTCGAATTGATTTTTAATTCCTAATTGAAAAGATGAATTAGAACAAATTTTAATGACTCCTGCAAACAAATGAAGGAATCCTGCATTCTTATGTTGCATAAAACATACTATGGGCCAAAGACGTTACATACTTTAGACGCGGGGTAGAAATCTCAAAATGGGAAGCCAACAACAAGACAATTGTAGAGTAGTCGATTTCTAGTACTTTAGTACTAAAATGCCACGCGTCAAGTAAGGTCGTGTCCTACTAGTAAGTAAATTGCATTAAAAAGCGCCAAAATTCCCTCCTGTGTTAAGTGTGATGAGAAAATCTTTCCATTACACGGTAAACAGTCGTAAAAGCGAAGGAATAACATTTCATTTGTAAATACATGCAAATTACTTATTATTATCGATTATAAAAATAATACAACTGCTTTCCGCCCAAAGACTTTATGCGTCATTAGAGAACTCAAGGCCTACTAAAGTACAGGTCTGGATGCGCAACAGCCAAATTACAAAATCGATGCCATGCCGTCGCTAAGTAAAATTTACTTTTTATAAAAATAATCTAATGATTCTTTATTTACTTGCCTGCGGTAAAACAACATACAAATCAGCAGAAACAACAAATACAATAACAATCAACGCCATTTGCAAACTATCGTTGTTCATTATAGCTATTTGACACCTCAAAATTCGACTGGTGCCCAGACCTCCTAATTTAGTTGGCCTTGAGACAGTATTCGACGGAACTTTTGAATTTTGAATACGAAAATGCCGCCCGCGTTCTATCTTTTGTTTCGTTCATATGCACATATTCTTTTAAGCGTCTATCTTTATCATACACGAATAACTTTTGAATTAAGAAATTATTGAAAATCGCTGAAAACAAAAGAGTTTTGATTAATTGCCACATTATATCTTGAGTTTGTGAGACTATGGCAAGTCTATTTATATAACGTCATTGCTATGGGCAAGCTAATTTATCAAACAGTTCCAAATAGGAAGTCAGAGGGTCTGGACGTTTGTTTCGACGTGGTAGACACATACTACAGTGGATTGCTATTGACCTGTGTAATACTTCGTTAGATTTGAGTTTAATAAATTATTATTGATTTAATATTTTGTTCAATTTGAACTGGCGCCCACCCTTGTAGATGTTCTTTTTAAAAATATTTGATTTTATTTTAAAAACGTGACAAGCTATCGATTGATTTTATTAGTTTCTAAACATGACCCTGAGTTTAAAATATTAGAATAATATTATTTTGTTTATGAATTAGAGTCTCACGTTCTGGTTTCGTTATTATTGAATAATATAATTTTATTGTTGTGACACGATTCTTTTTATTTTATCTATTAATGTCTTATTATACAGGGTTTTCCAATAAGAGGTGTTATTTTAATATTCAAAGAAAAATGCCATTTTTTAATATAAATGATCGGATGATAATTTCATTATAAAGAGGAAGGTATGCCGTTAATAGTGGAAAAAAAAACATCAGGCAAATGACCACCACGACCACGCTTACAGGACCATATCCTTTTCATGAAATTTTCCAAAACCAAATCGCAAAGTGGCTGCCCTATGTCCTCGTTAGCCTGACGAATTCGTATTTGGGGTCTTGAATCGACGCTGGGCTGTTGGCGTAGACCTTCTCTTTCACGTGGCCCCAAAGGAAGAAGTCGCAAGGTGTTAAATCACAAGATTTCGGTGGCCAATTGTGATCACCTCTTCGAGAGATAACACGGTCCGGAAACTTTTCCCGTAAAAGATGCATGGTTTCGTTGCTTGTGTGGCACGTAGCGCCGTCTTGTTGAAAATAAACGTTGTCCAGATCAATACCATCCAATTCCGGCCATAAAAAATCATCAAATCTCTCGATAGCGCAATCCATTCACCGTAACTGTTGCTCCAGCCTCAATTTAATAATTTAATTTAATAATTTAAATGCGTTGTTGAAGCGTGTATCGTTTCATTTTTATTAATGGCGTAGTTTCTACTTGTCAAATGTCAAAAAATGACAGCTCCAAAAGTGACATCTACCGAAATAGCGGGCTATTCAAAATAACACCTCTTATTGGAAAACCCTGTATATTAATATTTATCATTATGGCAGGTAGAAGTACTCTTTCCAACCTAATTATTTATGAAAATTTTATAACCAATGCTTTTAAAGAAAAAAAAACAAGTAGACTTAGTCTATACTGATTTTAGTAAAGCTTTTGATTCAGTTTCCCATAAAATTCTCATTTGGAAATTAGAAAAACTTGGTATACGTGGTAATATATTAAACTGGTTTGAAAGTTATCTTACTGGAAGACAACAAATTGTTAGAATAAAATCCTCCCTGTCGGAAAAAAATTATGCAACATGTGGAGTTCCACAGGGTTCACACCTTGGCCCAATTTTATTTATTTTGTTTATAAATGATCTAACAAAATTATTTCATGATGTATTTTTCTTACTTTTTGCTGATGACCTCAAAATGTTTAGAATTATTCAAACATTCTTCAAGATAATATCAACAAATTGTTATTTTGGTGTAATGAAAATAGACTTTACTTAAATATCTCTAAATGCCAAGTGGTTAGATTAACTCGAATAAAAAATCCAGTGATCTTTAATTATAACATTGATAACAATAATCTCGAGACATTAACACAAATTAAAGACTTGGGCATCACTTTTCAATCAAATCTTTCATTTGTTAACCATATAACAGAAATCTCTAATAAGGGCTTAAACATGTTGGGATTTATAACTAGGCTTACTAGAAATTTTAACAATACAAAGTGTATTAAATTGTTATATTTTGCCTATGTTAGAAGTCAACTTGAGTACAATTCTCCCGTCTGGATTCCACATTATAGTATACATGTACAAGCTGTTGAAAGAATACAAAACAAATTCTTACGTTTTCTAAATTTTAAAATGGGTATTCCACCGATTATATTGAACTACAACACTATTTTAAATGATATGAATATGCTCAAATTGTCCGACAGAAGAATTTTCACTGACTTGGTATTTCTATATAAAATTCTAAATGATTTAGTTGATAGTCTGATATTGCTAGAATTGATAAGCTTCCGGATTCCACTACGTAATACCAGAAGTCAGGATTTATTTCAGTGCAAAAATTCTGGAACTAACTACCATACGTATTCATCTTTGCCCAGAATACTTATGGAGGGAAACAATTATACCAAGTCAGTGGACATCTTCAATTTATCTTTAAACAAATATAATATAATATATTGTTATGAAGGCAGTTCATTTATGTTTTATGTACAATAAATACTATGTATTTCGTTGCAAAAACCTATTATATTTCTTTGTTAAAGAAATAGTATTTATATATTATTTAATCAATTTGTAAATTTCATACTTATGTAAAAGCCCCGTAAAAGGGCGTAAATAAATAAATAAATAAATAAAAATTGTAATATGTTTACCAAAACGCCTATGGAATGTAAGTCAAGTGTGTGGATTATACGCAAGGGTGTATATATAAGAGTGGGGGGGGGGGTTAGTGGTTGAAGATGTTCGAAAATAGAATTTGATTTGACAATCATTGTTTTCCAAATTGTCATCCTCAAGGTTTCCAAATTGACATTTTTGACAGGTTTTCCAAGAGTTTTTGTAATGATTAAAAAAAATTCCAGATGTATTGTCATGTGGTTGTAATAATCCAGAAACCTTCGCGTGGGCTTAAATAAGGTATTTTGAAAGTTTCAAACATTTCCCATGCTTAATATAGCAACGCATAGCGGATATACATACATATAAACATTTTTAGATTTTTCTATACGTAGATAACTTTTTTAATATAATTTTTTTTAATTCAAATTTAAAAAAGTTTTAAAAATGACTCATCTTACGTTTTTTCTAACTAAAATTACTGAGAAAAAAAAATAAACACACATATATTTTATTAGGCAAATTTTATTGTTAACTAACTTATTTATCGTTCATGTAAAATAAAAAAAAATGTAATAAAAAATGCCCAAAGTTTCATAAATAAGATGAAACTTTGGTTTCACAAAAGCGTACATTTTAATTATTTAGTGGTTAGGGGCCATTCATAAATTACGTAATTACGTGTCCCTGTCACATTTGTGAGATCCCCCTTCCCCCTAGGGACGTCACATATTTTGCAATTTTACATCTAAAAATAATCGAAATAGTGGTTCAATTTTTTTTACATGTGACGTCACAGAGCTAATGACCCCCCCCCATACCCCCTGTCAAACAATGTCACTCTTCCCTATTCCCCCCTTAAGGTGTTACGTAATTTATGAATGACCCCTTAACTTTTAGATTCGAATATAAAGCGAAGTATTTTTTCTTTATAATATTGTTTGGAACATAATTTTAAGAATACAGTAAGGGAGACACATCGATTTCTATGAGACCTATGTGAGTTGTTTGTGATTTCGTTTGTTGGTGGTGTTGGTTTCCTTTTAAATCTAAATGGAAGACATAGTTTCTAGTGTTACCCAATCATTACACTGCCTCCAGGCAGTCTGGAGCAGTTGGGTCTCTTGTGCGGTACCCATACACATACACAAGCTACTCCGAGTCAATTGACGGTTTGTTTTCAGCCAGTGGAAAGTCTGTAGTGCAGGGGATAGGGAGAGGAAGGTTGAAAATAATTACATTAAGAATGGTTTGTTTTGTCGTTCGGAGAGGGCGCCAGTTCATTTAAACTAATTATAACAAACACATTTTTTCTCTAGACGATATTTTTATTGCAAATAAATCATTTTAAAACACGTTTTTTTAACAAATATCGTCCTTGAATTTCGTGTAATCTGAAAACAAAGAAAAATATATTTGTTAAACAAGTTTATAATAAACATAACTCTGATCTATTCTAAAAGTTGAAAGCATTAATTTGACGACCATACTGAAATAACTGGAATGAAAGTCGAGTTTGGATTGTACGCAAGGATGTATATATAAGGGGTTTAGGGGGTTCACCTACTCCCCCTCGGCCATAGTATTTTGTGGAAAAAAAAGAGAATAGTACTCGTAGATTGCTTTTCTGGTAAATACAGCACTACTATTTGCACCATCTCTTTTCTCATTGTGATCATTGAAGTCCCAACAAACCACAAGGAAATATCTAAAGAAGATGAATAACCAAGATAGACAGCGATGCTTACCCGTTCCCGCTTTACAGTTATACCATGTCATTTCGCACTCGCTAGAGAAATCCATTATGTTCCCATGGCTGTCCTTGGCGCAGATGGGGATATAAATTATAGGACACAAGTGGCAGTTGTCAGACAGGGCAGGGGTCATCACCAGGAACACTGACAAATTACAATATTGATGACATTCAAAATTCCACCATGAAATGGGCAGGCATTAAACAAAATGATGCATTCTTGGAGAAATGTGTTGGGAAGTGTGTTTATGAGAGAGAGAAAAGTAGATTCCTAAAATGGCTACATTTCACAGAATTCACCCTCATTTAAATATAGTTATCATCGTTCTTGTAAACTTCTTCTTCTTCTTCAATGGCGCTACAGCCCATTTCGAGCCTTGGCCTCCTTCAAAATAAGCCTCCACCGCCCTCTGTCCTCGGCCGTCGTCTTCCAATCTGCAACATGGAGTAATCCTCTTGCATCCTTCCTGACATCATCCTCCCATCTCAGTCTAGGTCTGCCCGCCTTTCGTTTACCTCCCGGGTGTCCTGTCAGAACCTTCTTCGGTACTCGTGTGCTTGGCATTCGGTGCACATGTCCGGTCCATCTTAATCTTTGGAGTCTTAAATGGGTGGAGAGTCTGGGAGCTTGGTAAATATCATAGAGCTCATTATTGTGGCGGATTCTCCATGCCTCTCCCTCTCGCACCGCTCCTAAGATTCTTCGAAGTACCTTTCTTTCGAAGATGTCCAGCCGATCCGCTGACTTTGTTGTCAGTGTTCCCGCCTCACATCCATAGGCCAAGACCGTTCTGATAATTGTTTTATATAAGGTTATTTTGGTTTTCCTATGGACGTTTTGGGATTTGAACACTGGCAGCAACGCGAAGTAAGTTTTGTTAGCGGCTGTAATGCGCTTTCTTACTTCTACTGGGTCTTCATTGCGTTCTTGTAAACATACTTCCCAAATGGAAACTTTAATTTTTTAAAATATCGTATCTCATGTTTTTGTAAACCTATAATAATTATGGAATTTTATGTTTAAATAACATTAAATATATCTTTCCTAATACTTAACAATTTTTGTGAATTGTAATAATTGTACTTTTGAATGTAGCTATAACTTTGTGGTTTTTTTAAAAATTTTATTTTTTTATATGAATACCGCACAAGAGTCCCAACTGTTCCCGTCTGGAGCCAGTGAGACTATGGCATCCCCAATGGGGGTATGTTGTGAGGCTGAAGGTAGTGGGGAGTGGAAGGAGATGGGGAAGAGGAAGGTGGGGAATTACCTGGCTATTCAGATCTGGTCACCAAACACGGCTAATGCCATTTCAAGCAACGTTTCAATTCTGAATGGTGGTCTTACACCAGGGCGATACTTAGAGTATCTTCCACTCTGGAACGTGCCGCAAATATACTATATATTCTTTTCAATGAATGAATTGTGAAATAACACAAATTAATCAAATAAAATTTATTTGCCACGCCGGGATTCGATCCCGCGACCTTTGGTTTGCGAGTCAAGAGCCTTACCGCTGGGCTACGCCGGCCGTCTTATCCGCCGCTGGTTATCCATTATAGATAAATGAAACAATGTTACTTTGTTTGAACCACTTGTATATTTGTTTAAAGCCGACCGGTTTAGGAACGACCGTTCCTTCTTCAGGGCAAATGTATACTGATTTTACAATTACAAAATAGTGGGTGGGAACAATGTATTATTACTAAGGATTGTGGTAGGGGTGGAGGCGTTCTAGGTATTAATGAAGAGTGGGTGGGTAGGGGAATATATCCATGATTGGGCTGTAAGATAATATTTTTTGTTTGTTGATAATAGATTAAATATTTTTAAGGGATTTTTTTTTTATTTCCAAGGCTTCTAAGTTATAGTTAATACCAAGAGTATTTATCCCCGTTTTTTTTTCAAAACTATGGTTATTTTCAATGATATGGTTAGCGAACGCAGAAAAAATATTATTATTACGACACCTTAAATGTTCTTCGATTCTGATTTCAAAATTACCAGTTGTTTTTCCAACATAAATTAATTAATTCCGGAATATATAAAATGTAATGATTGTCCCTCATTTTATATTGGAAAAATAATTCGTAATTTTGAAATCAGAATCAAAGAACATTTAAGGTGTCTTAATAATAATAATTTTTCTGAGTTCGCTAAACATATCGTTGAAAATAACCTTAGTTTTGAAAAAAATACGGGGATAAATATTCTTCATATTAACCATAAAGGAAAACGCTTAGATAACTTAGAAGCCTTGGAAATAAATAAAAAAATCCTTAAAAATAATGAATCTATTATCAACAAACAAAAAATATTATCTTACAGCCCAATTATGGATATGTTCCCCTACCCACCCACTCTTCATTAGTGCCTAGCAACCGCCCTACCACAATCCTGTGTAATAATACATTGTTCTTACCCACTATTTTGTAATTTTCAAATCAGTATACGTTTGCCCTGAAGAAGGAACGGTCGTTCCGAAACCGGTCGGCTTTAAACAAACAAAGAAGTGGTTCAAACAAAGTAACATTGCTTCATTTATCTATTATAATTGTATTTATTGTACATTTACCAGAAAAAAATCCCCATAAAATGAACCTATTTTCTTAGAAATATTTTGACGGTGCAGATCGTGAGAGAGAAAAAGTGGAGAAAAATTACAAATTTAACTCATATTAGGATTTATTATCCATTACAATCACAGACATATGAATATTACTCATATGTCTATGATTACAGTATTTGAAATTTCCCCCATCGACATGTTTTTGTGTGTGACATGATTACTGCAAAAGCGTATTTGTTTACAATGTAATATTTAAAAAAAATTGATTTAAATTATTTTGAATCTTAAAAAAACTTAGAATATTATATTTACCAAATGCGAAGAAAAGGAAGAATTTCATCTTGGAACGTCAGCAACTAGTCAGTGTATGTCACAAACCGATGGAAGGGACTAATTAAAATAAAAACACAAATAACATCTTTATATAGGTATCTGATTATCTAGAGTCAATGGAACTAAGCATTAGTACAAGTGCTTTACTTTACAGGATCGCATTGGACATATAAAACTCTCAAAAAATGGGTTTAAAAAAATCCGTAAAAATAATTGTTTTTTAACATTTTTCATCGCCAAATCAAAAATCATCTTCGTATTCCGTGCGTTATTATAAAAATCTGATTTCAGTTGCCTTTATTATTACCGTGACGATCTACGCTACGGTACCGTGACGGCAAAAAATAGCAATAAACATACGTTCCTTATCGATGTAAATAATTATCACATTATATAATGGTGTGACAAAAGATGAGACACACACAAAACAAATTTGACTATTTCCTCCAAATTACTACTTTTTCCTTTGGAGGAAACAGATAAGGTACATCTTAATATGGCTCAGACATTGCGATGGGAATTGTTTCATTTTCTTCATACATTTGAGTGAGATGTATGATAATTATTTTTTTTGCCGGCAACCCGGGCGTTTATTGAAATAACATTAACACATACAAACAAGTAAGTAACCCGCCTCACTATACAAGGTCTGTTCTGAGACGGGTACATATAAATGCATACATATACGCATGCATGCACATAATCATAAAAACATAAGTATACAGAATCTAGATAAAATTATTGTAAATTGTTGTTGGTTATAGTGGGATGTACATAATGTCATAAAACCAAAAATATAAAAAGAACTAGCTGGTACCCGGCATGCGTCGCTATGCCATTTAATAAAGAAATTTTTCCTCCCTGCGTGTCCTTTCGCATTCGTCCCATTCCCCTTCCCCTCTCGCGTTCCCACTCCACCTTCCCTCTCCCCACACTACTCCCCCTTCCCCCATCCCGCGAACACCCTTCCCGAGTTCGCCTCCTCCCTCCCAGATTACCTTCCCTGATTCCCCTCTCGCGAACCCCCTACCCAAGTTCCCCTCCCCCCTCTCATATACATTCAGTCCCGCTACATTCAGTTTTCAAACAGCTTGCGTGTTAACTATTGCAATTTTTTTTTATAAATTTCATATTGCCATAGCTCACCAGTAGTTTTATACAAACCTTGTCCTGACAATAACGAACACAAAAGAAAAAGAATAATCCAATTTGGTGCAGTCATTCGGAAGTTATGCGCGTACATACATTTTGGCGATTCATTTTTATTCATATATATATAGATATAGATAGATTATTGAAAATTGTTATAAGGTTATCATGGAATGTACATAGTGTCATAAAACCAAAAATATAAAAAGAATTATTGAAAATTGTTATAAGGTTATCATGGAATGTACATAGTGTCATAAAACCAAAAATATAAAAAGAATTATTGAAAATTGTTATAAGGTTATCATGGAATGTACATAGTGTCATAAAACCAAAAATATAAAAAGAATTATTGAAAATTGTTATAAGGTTATCATGGAATGTACATAGTGTCATAAAACCAAAAATATAAAAAGAATTATTGAAAATTGTTATAAGGTTATCATGGAATGTACATAGTGTCATAAAACCAAAAATATAAAAAGAATTATTGAAAATTGTTGGTTATCATGGAATGTACATAGTGTCATAAAACCAAAAATATAAAAAGAATTATTGAAAATTGTTATAAGGTTATCATGGAATTTACATAGTGTCATAAAACCAAAAATCTTAACAGAGTTAATGGAAATTAATATAAGTTTTTCATGGAATGTGTATATATATAAATATATAGTTTCATAAAATCAAGAATTTCGTTAAAACTTTAAAAACACATAGTAATGCCAAGATCTAAATATAAACATAGTAACAATTCACCAAAATAATATAAATAAACGTATGAGGTAATAGTAAACTTAGGATAAAGCTATACGAGAAATCCTATTTCGATACTATTTAGATTAATCTTTGCGATGAATCGGTTTACAGTACGAACATCAAAAAATATGCTTCGGATAAATTGAAGCTTTTACTAGGTTTTCGATGTAATGGAATTACAATAAAAGTATTATTTACATAACAAAAAATATAAGCGCAAACCACTTAAAAAAAATATTTTTCCATGACTTAACTATAAAGTAACATAAAAAACCATTTTTAAAAAATACCCCTTTATGGCTAAGACTATTTTTGAGGTTTTGTATGTTCTAACATTTTTTCATTCTTATATAAAATTATGTACAAAATAAATAAAAGCCACTTTTTCGCTTACTTGCCTCGTGCAAATAAGACGCTCGATTTTAAATTTTGCAGGCACGAGAAACGAAATATTCCTAGCGTTCATATTCCTCTTAACGTGCTAATTATTGTATGTTTCCTTTAGGGGGGTGCAGCCATACGTTTACCGTTTATCACACTTTCGACTGGTGTTATTTAGTGTGTAAGAAGGAGCTGCAGCATTATATATTTAAGAACAAAATCAAAAAAAGCATTGACATTTAACGATTTTCAATTTTTGGAATTCACTCACACTTTAATATTATCCTTGTTACTCTATTTCATACTTTTAAAATTATCGTCACGGCAAGTAGTATTGTAGGGGTCTAGAGAGACGTCACGGTGCGATGTGTGAGAGAGATGCAAGAAAATAATTATTTTTTTCTTTTGAGGGAAACCTACGCAGATTGTATAACTCGTCTTCTGAAAGAGGGGTGCAGTTTCGATGTAGGTTCCATGGACCCACGACATCATTTTTAAGAGGAACGGCTACGAGGGCTTTTATCATACAAAACTTAAATTTGGATTAAATACCAAAATAATTTACAAAACTGTTAATATTTCATTGAAGAAGAAGAAAACAATAATAACACAGGCCTGCGACTGTTTTTTTCTTTGAAATAAGAGGTAATTCCCATGTATTTTTGGTTACTGAATTTGGGAAAATAATCAAAAAAAATCTTATACGTAAGATTTTTCCGGAAAACTCAAAATGCTGTGGGATTGCCTATTTTAAGGCGCAAAACGGAGTTTATTGCCGAAATGTATTTTTTTTATTAATTCCAACTTATTATAAATAATGTTATGTTTTATAGACTGAAACAAAACATTTAGTAACTCATGACGATAAAATTAATCAGCGTTGAATCACATATATCGGGATTTTCCATAGTAAGTATGATGAGAGAATGCCGAAATTCACAAGTTACCCACTACCTTCCATGCCCTTTTATTTATTATTTCTGTTCCAACTTTCCTAAGGTGCGTTTCAAAAATGACTTCATGAGGTTGTGTAAATTCTTCTGAGAGTTTTTGCTATATTTGTGGGGAATTTGTAGTGAAAAAACAACAATGAAATATTACTGATTTTGTTAAAAAAGTGTATTTAGCGTATTTGGTGTAAAGATAGGGGGACCAGGAAAAATCTTGGGCACAAGGCTTAATTATAATAGTATATAATGTAAATAAAATATTTTATGACTTAAAATTAATTAAATTTGCATATTTTATGTTTATTTTTTCTTTTGAACATTCCCTACAGAAGTAGTGTAAGGCGGGTTTTGCCTATATTTTAACTTCCACTTTGCGGAAAATCCTTACTTGATGGGTCGAAATGGTTAGCATACTCGGATTCAGCATACCGAAATACATATAATTCACCCATTACCATTTAAAAAAAAATAAAAATGTCAATTTGCAGACCTGTGATGCTCCATAGAGAACTTTCAGACATCCCACACAAACGGAAAAGCTCAAAACGGAGTTTTGAGGGAAAAAGATGTAGATATTATAAAGAATTATAAATCCTTATTGTATTTACATATTATTTTTTATCAAAATGTATTTAAAAATGTAAATAAACCACTAGCAATAATTTTTTTTTTTCATTTCAAAATGCATTTTTACCTATATGTACTGCGGGTTTTGCATAACTTTCATTTTCATTTTGCGGAAAATCCCTACGTGCTGGAAAAAAACTGAGGGCATATTTGGACTCAGCGCACCAAAATACATGCGATTCGCTCATTACGGTGAAAAAAAATCAAAAAGTGTCAATTTGCAGGTCTGTGTAATCTAAAAAAAAAAAAAAATATGAAAGAGAACAAAACGCAGAAAAAGACAATGGTCGCAACTGGGATAAGAACCCAGACCTCTCGTCTAACCAAAAAAACTCACCAGGTACATTTACCTCTTTAGAGCCATCAAGTAATATCATAAAAGACATTAAGTAAGTGTACTACGCTTTATGTCAATCACAAATAGAGTACGGGATAACTGGATGGGGATCTGCCTTGACAACTCACATGGACCGGCTCAATATAGCCCAAAAAGGAGTACTAAAGACAATTTTGAAATTACCGGTTAGAACTCCGACAGAAGAATTGTTTCAAAGCATTTAAGTCTACAACATACAAAAGCTTTATGCAAAAAATATTTTATTTAAAATTGAAAAAAAAAAAAACATATCAGAATACTCCACTGTTCAACATAGATACACAACCAGGGCAATAAACCAAAATATTCTAGCTACAGCCAGTTTGAAAACATCTTTTGGACAAAGAAATATGAAATTCAATGCGACAAAACTATACAACGCTCTACCAACTCAAACAAAAAAATAACAAAAATAAATAAATAAAAACAAAAGTAAAAATATGGTTGAGAGAACAAAGTGAAAATGAACTATCAAACATACTGAAGACCATGTAAAGACAACTGGATACTAAATACAAATGTGGAAAAACTACAGGCCGCCTCAGAACAGGAAACCATAGTGAGGAGGACTGTGAAAAATAAAATAAAATACTTTATAATACCTTAATATAATATAATTTATAAATACATATGTACAAATTTTGCTATAGATGATTAGACGTACGCGTTAACCAATTTCGCTATTGCCACCTTCTGTCAAACCGTCATATTTGTCAATCTCATATTTCAAATTTTAGAATGAAGAATATTATCTATTACTAATTAAATTTTTTCCATATTACGGGCTACTACCCTTTTTATTGGAAACAATTATTCTAAGTATTGGTTTGTAACCTGGATAAATATAACCGAATTTATTTTTATGAAACTTTTGACTTTTTATAAAAGTCTAAATGAATATTCAATTTTTTTTATCAGAAAAACTCTCTTTTTTATACCTTCTTAAGGTAATTCCCATCAATGTAATATATCATTGAAGAAGAAGATAATACTAATAATCTAAAAAAATATGAAAGAGAACAAGACACAGAAAGACAGAAAAAGACAATGATGGCTACTATATTTATTACTAGCTTTTTCCCGCGGCTTCGCTCGCATGGTATTAGGGGTTTCCCACTCCGCCTCCTCCACCTTCCCTCTCCCCACTCCACCACCCTCATCAACCCCCCTCCCCCTCCACCCACCCCTCCACCCATTCCACTCCCCCCTTCAACCACCCTCCCCCTCCCCAAACTCCTCCACCCTCCACCTTTCCTCACCCCACTCCACTCATCCATCAACCCCCCTCTCCCTCCATCTCCTTCTCCACCGACCCCTCCCCCACCCCATACCCCTCCCACTCCACCTCCCCCCACCTTCCACTTCCTTCCCTCTCACCTCTCCCACACCACTCCGCTTCCTCCACCTTCCCTCTTCCCACACCACTCCCCCCATCAACCCCCTTCCCCCCATCCCCTACTCCTCCCCACACCCTCCTCCATCCTTCCCCTTTCCCCTTCCTTCCCTCCCGCCTCTCCCTCCCCTAACCCCCTCCCCACTCCCCCCTCTCACCTCTCGCATTCCACACAGTCATTCCCGATACATTCAGTTTTCAAACTGCTCGCGTGCAACCTATTATAATTTTTTTATACACATTTCATAATGCCAGAACTCAACTGTAGTTTTATACAAAATAACGAACAACAAAAAAAAGAATAGTCCAATTTGGTGTAGTCGTTCGGATTTATGCGCATACATACATTTCGGCGATTCATTTTTAGAGATAGTTATTAAGTACGACGCCAGCAAAGCAATCTTTTTAGAGTAAATTGCCAAATTAAAAAAAAAATAATAAAATCGTTTCCAAGGTGACAATTGGTTTGTTTTTTTCAGACGTTTGCAATAAATTGATTTTGTTACCGACAGAAAATGTATGAAAAATGAAATTATTTTTCATAACGCCCGAGCTCTAAGCTATAGCCTATAGACTATTCTGATGTATGAGCTATATTATTGTAAAGTTTCATTCAAATCCATTCAGTAGTTTTCGCGTGAAAGAGTAACAAACATACATCCATACAAACTTTCCCTTTTATAATTTTAACGCACCAGATTTAAATGTCCGGCTTAAATTTTCCCCCCCAAAAAAAAAATAAAAAAAGAAGGAAAAACTAAACCCTTTCATACACTTCCCCAAATGATTATCCAGTGAATCCACGCTATGCTATTGCACTATACAAGTATTATCAAAACAATACAAGAACAACATGTCAACCTACTAGAGACCAAATGGGAATATAATTCACCGACTCCAGATGTTTTCATATCAGAGGGTTCGGCTCTGTGGCATTTCTAATTGAACCTATAAATCCTACTGATCCCTCAATATAAATATTTAAAAAATCCTTTGTAATCCTACATGTATTTAAAATGACTGATTTTTGCATTTTTATATACAAATTCTTTGACAAATCTAATATGCTTAAATTTTGAATCAGATTCCTAGGTATTATGCCAGTGGCCGAAATAACAAATGGCAATATTTTTATAGTCCGAGAATGCCAAATTCTTTTAATCTCATTTCCTAAATCTGTGTATTTTCTTATTTTTTCAGAAATAGTTTTTTGAATATTACAGGAATTTGGAATAGCTACATCAATGATATAAGTTATTTTTTTAATTTTGTTATGTAAAACTATATCAGGTCTATTATGACTAATTGTTCTGTCTGTTAGTATAGTTTTATCATAATATATTTTATAAAATTCATTTTCTATAAATGAATTTGGTTCATATTCATAATATGGTACTATATTACGGCAGTCAATCAAGTTATGTTTAATTACCAAACTTTGGTGAATTATTTTTAAAACCTGATTGTGCCTAAATGTATACTCGGAAGGCGCTAATATAGAACATCCCGATATAATATGTTCTATAGTTTCGGGAAAAGCCAAACATTTTCTACATAAATCATCAATTTGATTTATATCTTTGATTATATGCTTTCTATAATTTTTAGTATTAATGACTCTATCTTGAATGGCAAGCATAAATCCTTCTATTTCTGCGCTCAACTCTCCAATACTCAACCATTTGTTTGACGAAAGTTTGTCAACATACGTTTGGTTGAGATAATTGAAGTGTTTTGCGTGAATAATTTTATTTGACCAGGAATCTAATAATTCCTGGTTAGTATTTATAAGAATGTTGGCATTCTCGTCATATAAATTTAAAGGTGTAGTAGGATTATTATTTTACATTAAGATAACTCTTCTTCTGCAATGATATATTAGATTGATGGGAATAACCTGTGATGTAATATGTATTTATATTTTTATAGTTTTTTAAATCAAAATGCATAGAATATGTATCTAGTTTAGATATGAGCTATTGTAATTAATCGGGTTTTAAATTATGATCTATGTTGGTCAAATAACTTTTATCGTTTATTGGAAGATTTTTTTAATAATTCGTGTACAAACCGTAATTCTTAGTAATCCAAAAATTTCAGTCGGTTCGGTGGCATAGGACCAAAGTTATGACATATTGAAAGTGTTGCAAAGCGCCCATATAATTATGAATACTTAAAAAGAAATTACTTTGGCGTGTACAAGCCTTAAGGGCCCGCAACCCGGATTTGTACCGATTTATTACTCTTAAAAAAATATATGTTATTCTTGAAGATAATATCTAGACTTTGCCAGCGCCAAAACGCAAATTATATAAAATTCCCTCGATAGAAAAAAATCGCAAAGTATGCTCCAAAAATTATTATTAACACGTTTTTTTCAGTTATTTTACAAGTTATATGTATGAAAAAATTCACACTGTTTTATTTTTTTATTTTTGCTCTATTTTAAACGAGTCGTGTTTTTTTAAACATTTTCGCAATTTTCGCATCGATTTTGTCGCTGTAAATGTTAGCGCTCTCCTCTAACATTCGTAATTTCGTATCTCTCTATCTTCTTCTTTTCGGGCCCGGTTGCAGAGCCTTAATTCTTAGTAAGAATCCAAAATTCCAGTCGGTTCGGTGCCATAGGGCCAAAGTTATGACCTATCGAAAGTGTTACAAAGTGCCCATAGAATTTTTTATGAATACTTTTAAAAATCTTATTTTTGAAGATTTTTTAAATGATTGGTGTACAAGCCTTAATTCTTAATAATAATCCAACATTTCAGTCGATTCAGTGCCATAGGGCTAAAGTTATGATCGATACAAAGTGTTACAAAGCGCCCAAAGAACTATAAAGACTTTTCTATGAAGAAAAATCTTCTTTGGGAAACGTTTTTGGTTGACTCGTGTACAAACCGCAATTCTTAGAAAGAATCCAAAATTCCAGTCGGTTCGGTGCCATAGGGCCAAAGTTATGACCTATCGAAAGTGTTACAAAGTGCCCATAGAATTATCTATAATATAAAAATGTATCGCTGAATGTGTTGCTAAGCGCATAACTTTCAAACGACTGCACCAAATTGGATAATTATTTTTTTGTGTGTTCGTTATTGTCAGGACAACTTTCGGTGAGCTCTGGCATTATGAAATTTGTATAAAAATTGCTATTCGTGGCACGCGAGGAAGCAGCTGTTGCTATGGAAAGCGGGAGGGAGGGACAGATGGGGGATGGGAACGAGGGAGGGGGGGGGGGAACCTGGGAGGGGGGAGGGGGACCTGGGATGGGGGAGGGGAACTCAGGAAGAGGGTTCGCGGGACGGGGGAAGGGGGGGAGTGGAGTGGGGAGAGGGAAGGTGGAGGTGACGGAATGGGAAAGCGAGAGGGGAAGAGGACGCAGGAGAAGAAGGGGAGGCGGAAGGGGAACGGGACGAATGGGAAAGGACACTCAGGGAGAAATAATTTCTTTATTAAATGGCATAGCAACGCATGCCGGGGACCAGCTAGTTTATGAATACTTTTAAAAATCTTATTTTGGTAGATTTTTTAAATGATTGGTGTACAAGCCTTAATTCTTAGTAATAATCCAAAATTTCAGTCGGTTCAGTGCCATAGGACTAAAGCAGTGGTTCCCAACCTTTTTCTGACACGGGACCACTTGACGTTTATTTTTTTGACAGGGACCACAAGCAGTGACGTAGCGAGGGTTTCAGAGAGTTTCACCCCCAAGACCACAATTATCTAGCACCCCCCCAGGACGGACAATATTTTTATGAAGTCAAAATTTGTGTTTTGTCAAAACTTTAATGGTGGGGGGGTGACACCACGTTATCCGCGCTATCTATCCCTCCCGTTGTGCTATCCGTCCCAGGAACCACCCATGCTAGCCTAAGCCACTGCTTGTGGTCAGTGGCGTAGACTAACATGGGTGGCACCCGGGACGGATAGCACAACAAGAGGGGCGTAATGGGATAGGGTAGGACGCATACTAGTAGAATATTTTCCACAACGGAGGGGGCGGAATAGGATAGGGTGGGACCGATTCTAGCAGAATATTTACCACAACGGAGGGGGTAGAACGGGGTAGGATGGGATGGGGCGAAACGGAATACCATAATGGCCACTGACCACAAGGTATAATAATGAAAAACTGAATATTGTCCCGATTTTTTTATTCATACTTCTCGACCAGGGACCGCCCACGCGCTGGCTTGTTTATTGACCGGAGGACCATCGCGGACCATCGTCTAGCCTCTTGCGGACCAGTAGTGGTCCGCGGACCACTGGTTGGGAAACCCTGGTCTAAAGTTATGATCGATCGAAAATGTTACAAAGCGCTCATAGAACAATGAAGACTTAAAAAACTGAATTTTGCATGATTTGTTTTGTTATTTTGACTCTGTAATAACATGGTTCCATCTGGCTCTGACCCCATTCTGAGAAAACGGGTTTCAAAGATTTGAATGACTATATTATTAATTTTAATATGTAAACAACTTTACAGTATTGTTTTGGGTATGCAGACACGGATAGTTGTAGGTCATTAACCTAACTGATGTGTCATTAACAATCATTTAAAATTAAAAATATGAAATCTGGAAAAGCAGTTTTATCAGTTGAAACCTTCTTATGCAGTTAAATGATTTCAAGTAAGTAAACATGTATCATCACAACACTAAAATATTCTTACAGCACTAGCAGTTAAAATAGGTTTTTGTTGCTAGGCCCAGCGGGCGGCTTTTGTTCCGGCTTCGCCCAGTTTGAGTGTTGCTGTCCATTTTATAAATCCGATAGGAACTGGTTCCAAAAATAGCCGGTTCCTCGGATTCACCGTGATCCAGTGGCAGCTAGTGACCGGGACAAAGTTTATTCATAAATAGATACACTTCTGTTTGTATCTATTTGTGAATCGAGTATGTACGACAGACGCAAGGCTATTAATACTGTTTGATGATATAAGTTTTTTTGCACATCTCTCTTCCAGAATGTATTAATATCGCACTTTTAAGAAATTTAGGAATGAAATCAAATAATAAATAAAATGGATTTATTAACTAGCTTTTTCCCGCGGCTTCGCTCGCATGGTATTAGGGGGGTTCCCACCCCCCTTCTCCCCCCAAATTCAAATAGCATCGCCTGAAAATTTGACAGTTCGTCAGATGGAACGCTCTGTATAGATAAGTGCGAATTGATGTTTCAAAACAAAGTTTAAAGTTGGTGTAACAAGGTTCCATGAGCGGTTGAAACCTTGTTTCACAAATTACAGTAAATAGCTGATGCAGTTGGAACTTTTAATACATTTTATTTCCTTTAATTTGCATTATTTGATGGTGGTGTCTATAGAAGAAATAAAGAATATTGCGGTAGGTCACGTCACCCCATGTGGTTCGCTACGTTTGGTGACTTTATTAGCAGAGGTGCCTGGGTTTGTGGAGTGAGGTTCGTCCAGGTCTTGCCGGCCGATGTGTCTGCCCATCTGCTGCATGGCGGGCCGGATCGAGAGATGCTGGTTGAGGGAGGTCTTTTTACCTCTCAAGCCAGAATCCCATTAACACAACACCTTGCACCGCAATTGGAGGAATGGATTCATACGTTCCTCACCCTGCACACACTGACCCCCGGATTCCTGCACACCTCTTTTACCTAGTTTCTTCCTAGAACTTTCTCTCCTTCCTTTCCTTAAAAAAACCTTGACCCAGCATCCTCTAAGATGATATAGGCCCCGAGGGAAATTATTTTCCTCGGGTGTGTGGAGCTAATGAAAAAAATGAACATGATGAAATAATATCAGAACTTGAAATTTAAATAAGTGTTCAAATTACATAAAAAAAACCTGCCCTAAGAGACAGAGCGCTTGAAAAATAGACAAATGGTACAAGGTCATTGGCGATATTGGTTTCCATTCAAATCTACATCATGGAAGACGTTATTTCATTACATTAGTGCATTTGCTCTACCCGTACTTATACACAAGCCATTCCGGGTCAATGAGGGTTTGTTTTCAGCCAGTGGAAAGTCTGCAGTGAAGGAGATAGGGAGAGGAAGGTTGAAAATAATTACATTAAGAGCGCTGCTGGTCGCTGCGAACATTTATGAATAGGTATTTTAAAAAATCTCTTTTATTTCACTCTCTGACAGTAGTCAGAATCGCGCTATAGATGTGTGAGTGAATGCAGGCCTTGTGTGTGTGGGCCACGCGCTTCACCCGTGTCGAATTATTATTTCTGCCGACCACGCATGTTCCAATCTGCAAATGTGTAGAGACAAGACCGCTCGCAGGGGCGTCCTATTGTAAGCGTCCTATGAATATGCTATTATAGCTACGTATCGTTGTTGCGCGCACAAAATATCCTGTGGGTATTTTAGAATATTAGGATACATAATAAAAAAAAACCGAAAAAAAAAATTGGGGACCCATATTTTTATTTATTTTCATTAATTGTAGAGTTATTTTTGATACCATGTTTGGGTGAAAACAAGTGGGCTTAATATACATTTTTTTATTAAAACCGACAATTTTTTCTTAAATTTTGCATTCAGGATTTTTGTGCGCACTTTTTATGCACATATGATATTTTGTGTAGCAAACGTAGGAAAGGCAACTTGACCTTTCTCATAGGACCCATATCCCTCAGGCCTCGGGCATATTTTTTCATAAGGTCGAAATATTTCCGCTTTGCAATAAAATCCAAATAAATGGAATATTTCTGATAGTATCCGAAAACTAAAAATTGTTTTTGAAAGGCGATGAAATACGCTTTTAAATTTTGAAATCCGAAATAAACCTTTGCTTTTCAAATATAAAAATTTTGAACGCACACATAAATTTTTTTTAAATGACTCATCTTACGTTTTTTCTAACTAAAATTACTGATAACGAAAAAAATAAAAACACGTACATATTTATTACACAAATGTATTGTTAACATTTCCGTCACCTCACTTTTTTATTGTTTCATGTAAAAATAATTAATAGATACAAAATTCCATAAGTTTCATAAACTTTGGTTTTATAAAGGTGTACAATTCAATTATTTTGTGGTTAACTTTTGAATTTGAATATAAAGTTTGATATTTTCTCTTTCTCTTTCGAACACCGTTTAAAACTTATTTCTCAACATAATAGTAAGGGAGACACAAGATCGATATGAGTTGTTCCCAAAGCTAACAAATAGCCGAGGGGGGGGGGTAAATTTGGATTTGTGACCAAAACACCCAAATAAACTGAAAATGTATTTTTTTAGCAAAAGGTAGAGAAAATATCTTGTGCTGATAAATATGTTTTATTTTATTTATTTTTGTTTCAAATTACGAAATATTGGTCTTAAAAAAATTAATTTCGTATGATTTTGGATGCAACTTAATTTTTTGGTAATTTTTTGACAGTTAAATAGAAATATTAAAAAAATATTTTTGCTTTACCTACTGAGTTAATATTGAAGAAAATATATATATTTTAATATTTAATATAGATGTATAATTGTAGAGTGGAGTTATATAAATTACATATGGTGTACATACATAGGATACGGTTACATACTAAAATATTGTGCACTTGGGAGAAATTCGAAAAATCTAAATAAAATAGAGGTGAATATAGATTAATAATAAATAGAAAGAATGTGAAAAACAGGTAATTATTTAGTTTTTTTTTTTTTTTTTGAATGTAGCTATTACTTTGTGGTTATCCATTATAGAATAATGAAATAATTTTACTTTGTATAAACCACTTAATTGATGTGCAAATCCGACCGGTTTCGGAACAAACGTTCCTTCGTCAGGGAAAGCAAAATTAGTTAAAGCTTTCCCTGACGAAGGAACGTTTGTTCCGAAACCGGTCGGATTTGCACATCAATTAAGTGGTTTATACAAAGTAAAATTATTTCATTATTCTATAATTATTTAGTTAATTATTCCTGATGAAGTTTGAGTTTCAGTTTATTGATGTCTTTGGTTTTTTTTATTTCAATGGGAAGGTTGTTGAAAAACTTTATTCCTAAATAGATGTAATTGTTTTGCATTAGTTTGGTATTAAATTTTGGTATTTTGATGTTATCTTCATATCTTTTTGATTTTAGTTTAAAATTTTTTGATGATATTATCTTTGTAAATTTGGGTAATTGCATTTTTCTTGAAGATATTCTCTACTCGAGGCACCGTGAAATCTGCGAAAAGCGTTTCTGTTGGATAAGTGGAGGGTTTCTTTAGGATTACTTTAATGATTAGTTTCTGGATTACTTTGATCGGGGTTAGAATATTGTTGTATGACCCCCCCCCCCCCCCATGCAATAATTCCATATTGAATTAATGACTGGATTAGTGCATAGTATACTCTTTTTAGATTGTTGAGATTATTATTTTTTTTTTTTATATGAGCTCCACACAGGAGGCCCTGAGGAAAATAATTTCTCTGAAAGCCTAGGTCATCTTTGGGGATGCTGTGTGTATATTATTAAAAAAACATTTCTTTGGGTAATTTTAATTTATGTGCGACAAATTTGAGTTAAAAAAATAATACGATTTCTTGCACACAAAAAGACTTTTTTTCTCCTTTTAATTTTATAGTTTTATATTTTTTTTATATTTCTGTAGTATATAGGGATTTAATTTTATAATTTTATATTTTTTTATATTTCTGTAGTATATGTAGTATATTTTTTTAAATAATTACCATTTAATGGTAATTATTTAAAAAAATAACATAACATTTTTAAGTAACATTTTTAAGTAATGGTCAGAGTTGCCTCTAAAATGATTAAAAAGATGAATTTTTGAAAAATGGGATATATTTGTCAGATTATTTAGGAAACCGTGGTGAATCAAAAGGTGTAAACAAAAAAAAAATTTGGTCGAAAACCTCACATGGGATATTTTGTGAATGCAACGACGATATTTTCTCAAGAGTTTTGAGAATAAATATATATATATATTTTTTTATACGTTATTAATTTATCGAAAAAAAACATTCTTGCATCTATTTATTATATACTTGATGTGGAAAATAACATAGTTACTATATTAAGCCAAATAATGTATATGCGGATATACAATTGGATATATGCATAATAATAATTATACTAAAAAGGTTTTATTTCTGGAAGTGCAAAAGTCATACAGCTTCATATGTGCTAGAGCTACAAAACTACACTACTTGGATGTTTTTGACCACAAATGTTTAAAAAACTGAATGCATTGATTGAAATTGCACAAACGAATTGGTTATGGCGACCCAGCTTGAAATGCTGCAAATGGGTCCAATCTTTGTGGCGTCATTTTTAGTTAAATGAGAACAAATAACTTTGTAAAAACAGCTTTATGTAATCAATATTATCAACATATTTCGAAAAAAGAGTGTTCTCTTCGTCAGGATAAGATTAATATTAAAAGACAAACAAGTATAGGCATATGAGAATTATAGACAAAATATTAAAGGGAGAGGTGATTAATTACTTAAAAATATCACAAAATGCAATTATACATATAAAATGAAATATAAAAATTATTTTTAAGTTAAATACCCTTATAGTATAGCAAAGTCATTGGAGAAGCTGTGTAGAGGTTATTTTTAATGAAAGGAAGGAGAGGAATTTCTGGGTAGGTAAAAGTATGAAATGATGGTGGAGAGAGTCCGGCTGTAGAGATCAAAAGATCTCCCACTTCCAGTTTCTCCCAATCCGGCCCACCACGCAGTAAGTGGACAAAATCATCCGCCACCAAAACCCACGCAGACCTTACCTGTGAACCCGGGAACCCATGCTCAGTCACCAAACATAGCGGACCACTTGGGGTGACCAAGTGGCGGGGGTGTTGGTTATCCAATAAATGGTTCCCGGGGCGATGGTACCTATAACGCCTCCCAAATTAAAAATTTATTATAGTACTTGACATAAACAATTTTAATTTTGCACAATTTTAGTATGAAAGCTCGGTCAGTATTGGTATACCGCGATGAGTCACTGAACAGAAAAAAAAACGAATAAAAAATATCGATTACTCGGGCAAGGACAACACTAGTCTACCGATAAAATTCGTTACATCACTACTACGCTTTATATGTATTTGTCAAAACCCTCGTTCCCCGGCCCCCCCAGGAGAACTGAGCGAAAGAGACACCTGCACGTCGGGCCGAAAATACCTAAATAAAATCTTCGAAATCGATGTTTTGTATTCCCTATTTTTCTTCTCCAAAACTGGACCGATATTAAATTTTTTTTTCACTAACTGTATTAAAAGAAAATATTCTATGTCGGTACGTTTTGCTTTTTTTCAAAATACATTGTTTAGTTTGTATACTGAACGTTTTTTGACGGCGTTTAAATTAGGCAATTTTATTCATTTTTGGAAGGTCCTAACTTCTATAAGAAGTAAATTATCAAAAAAAACAAAACGTACCGACACGCTAGTGGTCAATATCTATATTATGTAAAAAATAATTTTGCTCTAGGGTCAAAATCCAGAGAGATAAACGGGGAATACGTTTGTATGGAAAAACGCCGCTAGTATTTCCTCTTAAGGATACTTTGTTTTGTCGTTCGGAGATGGCGCCAGTTCATATAAATAAGGGAAATTAATTATAATAAACACGTTTTTTATCTAGACGATTAATTTTATTGCATATAAATCATTTTAAGACAACATTATTTAACATTTTCCGTGCTTGAATTTTGTGTAGTCTGAAAACAAAGAAAAAAATACAAGTTAAAAAATTTAAAATAAACATAACTTTGATCTATCCTAACACTTTTCCGGACATGTCCGGAAATACAGGTCTTTGTCCGGAATGCGGGGGGAATTCTAAACAGTCCGGAATTTTTACAATTAAGTGGAGATTGATATAAAAAATGAAATAAACCAAATTATTTTAATCAAAGTAAAAACACCACTTCTGATGTTTAATTAATTTTAAACAAAATGTCTAGAAACTTATACACTTAAAGCCCAAAAAATTAAAAAAAGTTTATTATATACAAAAGTCCGTCCCCCCCCCCGATGCGGGTTTTCACATGCCACGATGCATAACGACATTCATATTATATTTACAAGAAAGTCCGTAATTTTTATCAAATGTCAGGAATTTTCTCCGGAATTTTGATTTTTTGATCTGGGAACCCTAATCAAGTGTGTGGATCAGTGGCGGTACTTTACAGGGGGACAATGGGGACAGTCCCCACTAGTTTTACCCGAAACCTACTAAAGGAAATAACAGTCAATGCTTTGTCTTCACCAAAATAAACGAATTTTTAAACATCATAACATTCGCAGAAATAAAGTACACAAAATTATTCCGGATGATTTTAATAAGACCCGCGCGACAACTCATGTACGGCGCATGAGAACACCGGTCTATTTCTCAGTGCGCAGAATTTACTGCGCACTTAGGGGACGATCCGAGCTCTCCCCATAGGCGTTATGGTTGATTCCTTTCGTTGTTTCGCGATCGTATGCAACCGCGCATGCGCGATCGTATGTGAACTCAAATACCGTGGGGATAATTCTTTGGATCCACACTGAACCATTTGTTTGTGGATTTATGGGCGGGAATCGCTCGGGTTCAAATTATGTTCGATAATAATCTTGCAAGATAAAGATTTATTTGTATTATTCTCTATTGTAAATTGGCATATATCTATAGACATTTTATATTATTTTGTGTTTCGATATCCGATTAGCATGATTAGACCATCAACATTTTTTTTTAGAAATTTTATATTATATTTTACGGGTAGTGAGATTACGGTACGGTACAGAGGGGTTAGGGGGTTCAACCCCTCCCCCCTATCGACCTCATCATTATGTAAGAAAAAAGGCAATAGTACTCGTAGATTACTTTCCAGGTAAATAAATACAGCACTATTATTACCACCACCCCTTTTATCTTTAAGGTGTAAATAATAAGCTGTGTTGATTCCAAACAAACTTTCTAATAAATATTCCAGCCCCCTCCACAAAGCGCAAAACAGTGCGAAAACAGCGTCCTTGAGGGCTTTAGCAGCGCCAAAGGACATCTGACTTGTCTAGTCCTGCCTCCACTACAAGATATTTGATCAATCCAACACATCGGTGATCTGCTTCTTCTCTTCCCAAACACCGGAAAAGCGTTTATCAACGTTTATTCAGGTCAGAGTTCCCAGCTTGGTGAGCAATGTGTCAAAAGTATCTTAGGGTAGTGTTTAGTTCTGAAACAGCTTAAAAACTAAACACATGTTCCCAAGTCCTTCATTGTTATTTTTTCCTTTATCTTCCTCCTTTCCTTGAAAGTCCCTACTTAGGTACTACAAAAGAAGAAGATTTTACATGCTTACATGGAACACATCTCCAATATTGCACAAAATCTAAGATTACCTACAACAAATGAGTTGAAAAATTCGCGTTGATATCGTTCACATCTCGCTTTCGAAATCTCGCTATTAATCGCAAAAAATACTAATTAATTAACCCCAAAGTGTCGGTAATTGCGACCATCGATGACGAGCATGAAGATTGGTCAGGAACAGCGGATGAACCCATCAAAAGGTAGGGACTTTCTCCTTTCAATTGCCAAATTCTGTGGTTGAGGTTAAAAAACGCAGTCAACTATCTTGTTTCACACAAATTAGATTTACAGCTCACATCCCTCTCGTGTCACGATTTTGGTCGTTACAGGAAGGCTGTAACAGATATTTGATCCCATATTGTAGTTGCCTTGCTCTTCCAGAATTTATACAGGGTGTCCGTGGGTAAAGTGCATTAACTTCAGTAGGTGATTCTACATGATATTATAAATAAAAAGCAGCTGTTATAAATAAACAGCTTTATTATTTTCCGCTGTTACGATACGGGCCGGTCACAACGATGCAATGTTGCCACAATCGTGCCCGGCGGGCGCTCAGCAAGTAAGATCGTACCTCACACTAAGGATTTTTAGTAGGTACGTCTTTTTTATGGGAAAAAAATGTTGAAATTTTGGAAAAAGTTGTTATACTTTTTTATTCTTACCATCATGTAGAATCACCTCCCGAATTTAATGCACTTTACCCCCGTATATCACTGCTCTAATCTGTCCACGGAATCCTGAACAACAATGAAACGACTAAAGAAGATGAATAACCGAGATAGACAATGACACTTACCCGCTCCCGTGTTACAGTTGTCTAATAGCATAAGGCACTCGCTCGAAAAGAACTTTTTGTTCCCATGGCTGTCCTTGGCGCACAAGGGATCCAAGATCAGGGGGCAGAACCGTGGGCAGTCGGAAGACGAATATGCTAGGGCGGTGGTCATCACCAGGAACACTGGGAAATTACAATATTGATGGCATTCAATACTCCACCATAAAACAGCCACCAACAAGTCTCAAATCAAATGATGCATACTTAGAGAAAGTGGATGAGTTTATACTATTGGGGAGTGTGTTGACAAGAGATAGAAAGGCTTCACAGATCAGGGGGCAGAACCGGGGGCAGTCGGAAGACGAATATGCTAGGGCGGTGGTCATCACCAGGAACACTGGGAAATTACAATATTGATGGCATTCAATACTCCACCATAAAACAGCCACCAACAGGTCTCAAATCAAATGATGCATACTTGGAGAAAGTGGATGAGTTTATATTGTTGGGGAGTGTGTTGACAAGAGATGGAAAGGCTTCATTTCCCAGCATTCATTCTCATTTCTATATCGTTATCATCTCTCTCGTAAACATACTTCCCAAATGCACAAACGCTTGTGCGTTTGTGCATTTGGGAAGTATGTTACTTTACATCTGCTTGCTCCAAATATTCATCCTATCCAATGCCGAGCATTTTGCTTTGGCTTATTTCGGGGTGTTGCCTACAACACGGCTGAAACAGTTAGAATTAAACATATCGATCACGGATATTTGAAAAGCTGTAAAGCACCAAATGTTAATTGTTCATGATAACGAAAAGAAGGTTTTTGTTTTGAACTTTTATAAAAAAATAACATTGAATAGAATTTCAATTCAGATTACTCAATTTTTTTAGTAAATTTCTTTTAACAGTATCCAACATATTTAAAATTTCCAGAAAAAAATCTCTTAACGCTCTTATTTTCCTAGAAATATTTCGACGACACAGATCGAAACAGAAAAAAATTGAGAAAAATGACAAAATTTAACAGATTTATTGTGAAAAAAAAAATTCTAATTTCCGCCTTCAACATGTTTTAAAGCTCAAGAGCTAGTACTCTTCATTGGCGTAGAATTTCAAAAATCATGTATCTTTTCATTAAATAAAAAAAAAAAAAAAATATAGGGATTTAATTATCCGGGGTCAATGGAACTAAACATATAAACACGTGCTTTACTTTACAGGGTCGCATTGAACCTGTAGAATTCTCGAGAAATTGGTTTTAAAATAAATCTTTAAAACTGACTTTTTTAATCACAACTGAATCCTACCATTGGGTTTATAAATACCTAAGAATCGATTGATTCCGTGCAGCAACGACAGCTTTAAAGAACTGTTTTGACAAAAGAATCGTAAAAAATACATTAAGAACACGAGAATGGTTTTCTTTCACGGTGTGTCAGATACATTTGAAGTTAGTTAAATAGTAAAATATATAATAAATCATGTACGTGTTCCGTGCGTAATTATAGATATCTTGTTTCAGAGTATAAATATTCCACATAATACAGGAAAACCATTTATGTGATCTGAGTGCAAGTATTACAAAATAAGCTGGTGGATTCCTATACAGATTTATTCTTAACCCCCAGGCTAGTTTTAGAACTACTTATATAGGTCTCACAGAATTCTTTGAGTCTCACTTACATATGTAAATATATTTTAAACGGTGTTAGAAAGAGAAAACACTGCGCTTTATATTCAAATCTAATAGTTAACGACAGTCGAAAATGAGACAAACGGTGAACGAATGTCTGCATCCCCCTAAAGGAAACGAACAACCATTATCATACATCTCTCTCACACGTATCTATAAAGGAAATGTACACACGTATTTTGCATAGGTATGTCACAATTTTTGATGTATAAGAAAGAGCTGCAGCATTATAGCGATAATGAACGTATGTTTATTGCCTTTTTTGCCGTCATGGTACCGTAGTCGTGAATCTTCACGGTAATAATAAAAGCGCTCATTTATTTCCGAAATTGCCTAGCAACTAGATTATTTTGTGAAGAATTTGCTCTAATATCCTTGTATGCAATTAATTCACCTTAGAATTAATGCATGCAAATAATTGATGTTCCAAGCATATAGAAAATCTATGCCAAAAACATTTTAGTACATCACCACAAAAATGATTCAGAGGCAGACACCTCACATGCTCATAAAACCAGAGCCAAACAAACAGACATACTTAATATACCAAAGTGTAACTCTTCATTTGGACAAAGAAGTTCTGAATTTTTAGCAGCAAAGTTATATAACAAACTCCCACTTAGTATCAAACAAATTAAAACAAAAAATACCTACATTAAGGACATTAAATGTTGGCTGAAGGAACTATCGGAAAATGAACTTACTACTATACTTAAAACATCGTCATAGAAGTTTCTGGAAAACCTTATCCAAACAATGAAGTTAAACCATAGAAGTCGCTGAAAAACCTATCCAAAGCATAGTCCCCCTCAGCACAGGATCTCCTAGTGAGGAGGACTACGAATATATTTTCTATTTTATATATACATCTAACTAACATGTTTCATTTAAAAATGTAAAAAATATTATATAGTTACTAAATTTAAAAAAAAAACTAAGAAAAAAAAAATCTAAGCTAGCAGTTTTGGATGCTATGTAATACATGCAACTAAAAATTTCACACGTAATTGGGTAATTTTTTGAAATTTGATCATTAAATTCGTTTGCTGGATCAAAATCAAAAGGTACCTTATTTAAGGCTTTGGCAATATTGGCATTGACAGCTATTTCTGCGTTGGAGACGAAAGTTTGCAAATCCACTGCGAAAACTTTTAAAAATTTGGCCCTGTTCACTGCTTATCAATGTTTGGAGTTGTCGATAATTTTTGCTTTTGTTGACACAGCACACAAACACTTGCAATTATAAACACTACTTTAGTAAACAAGTGCTGCTTGTTAAAATTAGCTGAGATTTATGTTTAATAATTCAATGTAATTAATTTAAATGTTTAATTTTGACGGGAGCAGATCAAAAGATGTTTTTTGAATAAAGTGATATAAAGACTGCAAAATAATATATAAAGAATATTATTTTGCAGTCTGTCAATCTATTATTGAGTATGGTATCATAGCATGGGGAGGCGGTACTGCATCAGCACTAAATCCAATCATAAAGGCACAAAAAACGATTTTAAAAATAATTCTTAGACTACCCCTAATTACGGACTCGAACTTCATCTTTAATATTATGAATGTGTTTGACGTTCGTCAGATATATGCAAAAACAATCCTCACTCATTTATATACAAACATACATAAATACTATTAAAAAATACTAAATTCTCGCTGTGCTCGAAACAATAACAAAGATTTACTACAAATTCTTATAACTCATACTACTTTTGGTCAACGAAGCTTCAGATACCTTGCAACAAGACTTTACAACATTCTTCCAATTAATATAAAAAAATGTGATTCACAAAAAATTTAAAAAAAAAAACATTAAAATTTGGATAAAAAAATAATGATAGAGCATTTACCGATGCACTAACCTAAATTCGAAATTAGTAATGAACCAATGCTGTTATTATTGTACCAATGTTATTGTTATTATTAATTAATACAACAATCTATTGTGTTTACATTCTAATATAAGTGTAGGTATGTTCACAGCATTATAAATTGATGTAAAATAACTGCCTCAACATAGGCTAGCCTAGTGAGGCAGGTTACGAGAAACCTAAATTTATAATTATAAATCTCTACTCTCTAAGTACCTCCTGTTTATATGTATATTGTTTTTTGTTATAAACTTTTGTACTAATGTTACTTTTAAAATATCGTAAGATGTACTTTTTTTCTTGAAGTTATAAATCTTTAAATTTTTGTTCAATAAAGATATATTATTATTATTATTATTAAAGTCGGATCTTCTCCGACCGATTTTTTTTTACATAAAACCTCACATGAGGACTTGAGGAAAATAATTTACCTAAGAGCCTAGGTCAGTTGAGGAGAGGAAGGAGTGAAAATGACTCCAGATACTAATATCTACAGCCTGTATGTCGGACGAATATCTACAGCTCATATGTTGAACTAATATCCACGAACTTCAGAGTGTTGACTAATATCTGCAGAGCTAAGGTCGGAGGAATATCTATGACGGTCCCAGTGTTGACAAATATCTACAGAGCGTAGGTTGAACTTGTTGGATGTTGTGTGTTGTGATTGTCCTATTTTATATTTAAATTCATGTAGCACTGAACATTTACTTAACATTTATTCTAATCTAGATGTGTAGAGCCCTTTATCTTAAACTTTCGCGTCTATGCCACCTCTTACTAAAATATCGCCATAAAATGTCCGTCTAAAATCTCCTTTGTCTGTGGCCGCGTGGAACTTTCTCTTTTGGTCTATAAATGGCGTGTCTTGTCATTCTTGAAAACATTCTACTTTCTCAATCTTAGAAACAGTCTCTCGATATTGTTATTATCCTCGTCTAAACTCTGCTTGTTTAGCAAACCGTCTTTCACTTCTGTAATTAATTAGTCTAAATTATCGTCGCAGTCAAGTGCTCAGACCAAACCTCTCTGTAAAAGTTATTCATCAGAATAAACAGAACAAACATCCAGTATCAGAACACAAGTGTTTTTACTACAAAAGGATTACCTCAAAATACCCCTCTCTATCACTCATTGTACCGTTCCTCGGTGTGGAACAGAAGGAAGTCAACAAGGGCAGCTCAGACTTACAACCTGACTACAGACTATCTGGAGAGATCCACACCTGGAGCTGCGCAGAACTAATATCTACAGAGCGTAGGTTGGACTAATCAGCTAAATGTGTCCAATAGTCCGATATTAGGGATTTTTACATACATACTTACATAAGTTAAGTTTTTTAAACTGCATACGCAATATTACGTTATTCCATATGCTACACATAATTGCAAATCCAACCTCTGCCAGTGCTGTAGATATTCGTCAACACTTTGGTTCTCATAGATATTAGTCAGCAGTTTGAGCTGTAGATATTCGTCAACACTTTGGTTCTCATAGATATTAGTCAACAGTTTGAGCTGTACATATTCGTCAACACTTTGGTTCTCATAGATATTAGTTCGATTTTTTCAGCTTTTGGAATTCCTGTAGATATTAGTAGACGCCTCCGTGAAAATTGGTCTTGAAGATACTCATGTTGTAGGAAGGACCGACAAATCGTTCCACAGCCGAGCTGTTGATTTCAAGAATGCGTTTAATTTTTCTTCGAGTAAATCAAATGTAAATTTTAGGTCTTTTAACTACAACAAGAACTCCAAGGTAGATCAAAGATAATTTTATTGGCAAAAGAATATACAACAATCCAATATAAATGCCCCCTCCCCCCAACGGACCGATAATATATTTTACCTTTTAAAGGCAAACTAATGCAGAAGAGAGAGAAAATAATTAATTCATCCTATTTATTGACTTACTACAGGGTCCATTGAGGGGGAAGACTATAGCCACTCCCGACATCTATGTGAAAAACCCCGAACTACAACTATGCCTAACATCTCTGTCAGGAGCGGAGAAACATTTCACCCCTTACCCAACTAAATACTAGCTTTATTTCAAGAGGGCATTACCAGAGAAAACCAGAAATATGTCATTTTCAAATCAGATTTTAGACGTATTGACTCTTTTTCACAAAAAAATTATAAATGGATTTCGAAAGATTGTTCTTTTATCTAGCATTTGTATGTAATAAATTTTGAGAAATTTTGAGAAATTTTTTTAATTTTTAGTATAATAAGGTTATTCCATAGGTCGTTGGCAGATTTGTTCAATTTTCAAAAAAGTTTTTGTATTATTCCACACCCATTTCAAATAATAAAATCATGCAGTAAAATAAATCAATACATTATCTAGCAAACGCATGTTTTAGAATTTTAATTTTAGTTTCAATAAAATCATTAAAAAATATGTACGTACATGTGTTTCTTGACGAAAATTGGTCCATTTGTGTATTTATTTGCGCACTTACAAACTAACATATTTCAGATTTTTTTTTAACATTCTTATTAAATTTAGACATTATTGAAAAATGATAAATACTTATAATCAAAAAATAACTACAAAAAGTACATTATTTTATTAGTTTTATCATCACGCCTTTCAGCATTTTTGGATGAAGGTATAAATTAAAGCTAATTTGAATTGAAATAAATTCGAAATTGAGTTATAATTTTTAAAAGCTGGTACGGAGAATAATTAATCTTTCTCGTTGTAACCGCCCTGCACGATCGTAAGAACAACTTTTGACGAAATGTGGATTTTCGTCCGCTGGCTGGTTAAACGCTCTTAACAAACGAGTCGAAAAAGCCACCCATTCTCATGTGACCAATGTGCGCGTTCGGCGTATTTCTCGACTATGCTATAAGGTATTTTGGTGTTCCAGACCAGACGTGGCTGCCAAATTAAACTGTGGGACGTACTTGCGATTTGTACAGGGTAAGCAGTTGTGTATTATTAAAGTATCTGCGGGCCCTGTACAGTACGCCCAGTTTTTGAGAGGCTAATTTACCTGGCTTCCATGTAGCCCTCGTACCTGTGCTGGTCACTTAGAGTTACTCCAAGCATATCAATGGAGGGCCTGTTCTGAAGATTGCTTCCGTTGAAGGAGACTAGATTTTCATTTCGATCCCTTTTAGACTTAATCAGACAAGATTGGGTCTTTGAAACGTTAAATTCAACGAGATTTAATCAATTTTTTCGAAAAATTGGGGTGTTGCCTAATACACAAATTTTGTTTAATGATCTGCGGTGAAAATGTGTCTACACATCGGCCATTAACCAGCTGCCGAGTGTTTAAATTTCATCGAACGATGATCTTGCGATGAACCCTTGCAACTGTACAGGCCGGTTCCGATGAGAACGATTAATTATTCTCCATACCAACATTTCAACATAATAACTCAATATCGATTTTATTTTATTAAAAATTTGCTTTGGTAAATACCTAACTAACTAACTAACTAACCATCACGCCGTTTCACCGCAGGGGTAGGCAGAGAGGACGGACCGCCAAACAACTCGGTCTTGGCACACACTCTTTGCCTCACTCACATTCATACCTAGTCTCATACATTCTCTTCTATTATTCCGACTTAAGTATCTGATTCACTTGATCGTGCCATGTCTTTCTCGGGCGTCCCCGATTTCTTCCACTATTCACATTCGCGTCGTATATTCTTCTTACGCTACTTTCTTCGTTCATTCGCTCTACATACCCAAACCAACAGAGGGTCCCTTTCTTAATCTTACTCATTATGCTTACATCAGCCTTACATTCTTTTCTTATATCCACATTTCTCACACGATCATACATTGTTTTACCACACATACGTCTCAGGGATCTCATTTCAACAGCATTCAGTTTACTTTCATCCTTCCTCTGCCAGTTCCATGCCTCACTGTCATGCATCAGGGTAGGTACCAGGACTCCATTGTGGACTGCTAGCTTCGATTTTTTTGACAGTTTTTTAGGTAATTTTTTGGGATTGGTGTCCATGGCTATTACGAATAATTTTTAGAAAAAAACTTTAGGATTTGCCTTAATCACTGTAAAAGGAAACTTATTGCATCACGGCTGGCGGAAAATAATGCATTTTAATTTTCAATGTCATTAAATAAAATTTCATTTCGCGAACCGATCTACGACAGCCCGCCCGCTGCCGCCCGCCATTCTGTCACTGTTATGTTGTTGGTATCCCTGACCTCACACAAACGAGAACTAGATACGATTGTAGCCGACTTCGTGGGATACATGATGGGCGCGTAATTATGAAAAACAGAATTAATAATATCTGGAATGGAGACAGACCATTCAAATCCTGGGATGTTTTTTAAAATAAAGATAATATACACAAGCCCGCTACACAAACCCTGCGTAGCCAAACAAACCATTCAAAAACGTAGGTTGTTTTTTAAAGTAAAGATAACATACACAAGCCCGCTACATAAACCCTGCGTAGCCAAACAAACCATTCAAAACGTAGGCTGTTTTTTAAAGTAAAGATAACATACACAGGCCCGCTACACAAACCCTGCGTAGCCAAACAAACCATTCAAAAACGTAGGCTGTTTTTTAAAGTAAAGATAACATACACAAGCCCGCTACACAAACCCTGCGTAGCCAAACAAACCATTCAAAACGTAGGCTGTTTTTTAAAGTAAAGATAACATACACAGGCCCGCTACACAAACCCTGCGTAGCCAAACAAACCATTCAAAAACGTAGGCTGTTTTTTAAAGTAAAGATAACATACACAAGCCCGCTACACAAACCCTGCGTAGCCAAACAAACCATTCAAAACGTAGGCTGTTTTTTAAAGAAAAGATAACATACACAGGCCCGCTACACAAACCCTGCGTAGCCAAACAAACCATTCAAAAACGTAGGCTGTTTTTTAAAGTAAAGATAACATACACAAGCCCGCTACACAAACCCTGCGTAGCCAAACAAACCATTCAAAAACGTAGGCTGTTTTTTAAAGTAAAGATAACATACACAAGCCCGCTACGTTTACATTATATTATTAATTCTGTTTTTCATAATTACGCGCCCATCATGTATCTCACGAAGTCGGCTACAATCGTATCTAGTTCTCGTTTGTGTGAGGTCAGGGATGCCAACAACATAACAGTGACAGAATGGCGGGCGGCAGCGGGCGGGCTGTCGTAGATCGGTACGCGAAGTGAAATTTTATTTAATGACATTGAAAATTAAAATGCATTCTTTTCCGCCAGCCGTGATGCAAAAAGTTTCCTTTTATAGTGATTAAGGCGAATCTAAAGTTTTTTTCTAAAAATTATTCGTAATAGCCATGGACACCAACCCCAAAAATTTACCGTTTTTTATTAGCGCTAACGGCATTCAGTCCACCATTAATGGAGTTACCGGCATTCACCCTTATTTCAATATCTTTATCAGCCTTCCCATCTCTCGTAAACATAGTACCCAGATACACAAAATAAATACCTACTTTCAAAAATGCTCAAACTCGCGATGATAAAACTATTAAAATTATGTACTTTTTAAAATTATTTTTTGATCATAAATATTTATCATTTTTCAATAATGTCTATGCAAAATAAGCAGTAATTTTTTTTTAAATATATTAATTTTTTAAGACCGTAAATAAATATACAAACTAAAGTATTTTCGTCACAAAACAAGGGCGTGGATTTTTTTTATTTTAAACTAATATTTAAATTCTGTAAAGTAGTTTTTCCAAAGAATTTATTGATTTATTTCAATGCATAATTAATTATATGATTTGAAATGTACATTGTGTAATACAAAATTATATTTGAAATTTAACAAATCTGCCAACAGCAAAATCTTATTGTACTAAAAATATAGATATTTTCTCAAAATTTAAAACATAGCTTTACTAGATAAAAGAACAGTCTTTGGAAATGGAAAAATTAATTTCTAATATACACATCAGAAAGATTATTTTATCTAGATTTTAGAACAATTTTTGTTTTTGCAATATGATAAATAATAATTAATATAGAGGTATATTTAAAATGTAAATTGTCGTTACCGCGACTGAATCGGTATAGGTTTTGTAAATACGCATCCCGGTTAGACGAGAGGTCTGGGTTCGAGTCCCAGTTGCGACCATTACCTTTTTATTTTTTTCCGTGTCTTTTTCTCTTTCATATTTTCGTTTAGATTATTATTGTTATCTTCCTCTTCAATGATGTATATACATATATAATTCTGCAACTACTCATGACAAAGTCAAAGTACCATTGATTTATCTACGAATGGGCAAAGTTAAGTGGGAATCTAACACCTCAATCTGTAAGGGCCTTTAACCAGCTACCGGCCGAGAATCTAAATTTCGTCGAAAGATGTTCTCACGATCATACAGGGCGGTTCCAATGAGAAAGATTAATTAATCTCCGTACCATCTTTTTAAAAATTATAACTCAATATCGGTTTTATTTCATTTAAAATTTGCTTAAATTTATACCTGCACCCAAAAATGCTGAAAGGCATGATGTATAAACTATTAAAATAATGTACTTTTGTAATTATTTTTTGATTATAAGTATTTATAATTTTTCAATAATGTCTAAACAAAACAAGAATGTGAAAAAAATCTTAAATATATTATTTATTTATTTTTATTTATTAGAGATAATATATTACAAAATTATTACATAAAATTTATAATACATTACTCCCAATGAGTTTAATAAAACTCATTTCGGGAAGGACAATATTATACATCTAAAGGAAAATTATTTTTACATAAGAACACGGAAATCAATGAACAATACATAGATTTTTAAATGGACTAGACACACTTGATACAGGTAATTGAAGAATATACAAGAGTTACAAAGGAAGACAGATAACTTCGTCACTGGTTAATAAAGTTGCTGAGAAAATATCCTTTTAGAGCCTTTGCCAATATTTTTTTGTTTGATTCTGGTAGTTTTAGGACATTAGGTAATGCGTTGTATTGCTTATGTGCGATGTATTGTAAGGAGTTAATTCCAAATTTAGTTGTGTGTGTAGATGACGATAGGTGTATTTGATTTTGTGATCGTGTTTTGTGCTGGTGTATATCGGAATTAAAGGCTGGTTTAGTGTTGGTGTGTGACGAGTGTTGAATTATTTGTAGGATGGCGTGGTGATGCTATATTTTGGCAGAATGGTAAAGGGAAGAATTTGTGTCAGTGAGTATATGTCTTTGACATGTGTATCCCATGGTAGATGGTATATATTTCTTATGGCTCTATTTTGGATTACTTGTATTTCAGATATTTGTTTCTTAGTAATGGTGCCCCAGATACTAACCAAGTTAACATATAACTTTGTAAGATCGTTAATAAATAGAGGAAGTATTTTCGTCACAAAACACGTGCACGGATCTTTTTTTAATCATTTTATTTAAACTAAAATTAAAATTCTGAAACATAGCTTCCCCGGATGATTTATTTTACTACATGGTTACATGATTTGAAATGTATGTTGTATAATACAAAATATTGTTTGAAAATTTAACGAATCTGCCAATGACCTACGGTATAACCTTATTATACTAAAAATAAACATTTTTTATGAAAATTAAAAACATACCTTTACTAGATAAAAGAACAGTCTTTCGAAATCAATTTTTTAATTTTTTGTGAAAAATGGTCAATATGTCTAAATTTTGGTTTAAAAATGACATATTTCCATAGACATCCAAATGGATAGACAAGCAGTTACAGATGAGGGGTAAAACCAAATTATGGAGAGCGAAGAGGGGAAAGATGACTGTCATTCGTTGAACAATCAATCTGACAGTATATAGGCATCTCGCATTACAATATCACCATTTAGTTCTTAAAAGCAAAATCTGCTTTGAATGAATAGACCTTTTTACATGGGAGCGCGAATTGCTTGCCACGTTCAAAACATATTTGCTAAGGCCAAATGCTCGCCCCAAAAAGACTCGCGCCAATACACATATCAATATTTTGTTTCCGTGTTTAGTTAAAACACTTTTACAAATGTTTCATAATTTACTTACCCCTGTAACCAGCGACGAGCACATTGGAGTACCGCCCACATTCGCTATGTGTACATTGATACGTAGATATATTGTATAGCACAAGCTGCCGTTATTTCGTTAAATGTATGGATGTCAGCTTCTCGCTGTTCACGGCAAGAATGATGACGTCACACATTTTAGATTCAAGCGAGGCTATATCCCCTCCCCATGGAGCGAGCCGGTTCCAAGGAGGAGCTACAGCCGGCGCCATGTGGAGGGGGAAATAATAAGTTTTTATCACTTAGGGCAGGTCCAGATATATTCATATGTCCGTGCATATTTCCGTTTTTTTCTGGTTATTGATATTCTTTATTCGATATTCTGATATTCTTCATATTCTTGATATTCTTCATTCGTTTCAAGTCAATAATTTTGACGTAAATAATTAGTTTAACGCCAATAATTACGTCAGTGACAAAATATGACAAGATGAGTTCAAGTGGAAGTGCTGTATCAGGGAGAAAACACAGATTTCAAATTAGACCGTACTAATATTGACATTTTAATATGGACATTTATTTTTCCGCAAAGATTTCTGGGATAATGTCGAATCGTACATGACCTAATTGTGCCATTTAAGAATTTCCAAACAACAATCATTATCGTAAATTGTTTTAAGTATAGGTTTATAGTTTTTTTATAAAACTCATAATTACGCTCAGCGCACATAACCTCAAAAATTTGTGCGATTTATTCTTAATGTCTTTAGAAGGCTCCTCTATTTGGAAGGCGGGTACCGCCGTCACGGGAAACATTTATGGATAACCAACACATCTGCCGTAGCTCACTCCAAGTAATTCACTACGTATAGTGACTTTTTTTAATTTTTTTTTTTATTATTCATCTTTATTAGTTTTGAGTTACAATTTGTTTTATTCTATGCCTGTCTCACTAGGAGAACCTGTGTTGAGAGCAAGCGCTTAGCATGAGCAGTTTATAATAATAACACATACACAGTACAAATAATAACACAATATTACAAGTAACAGTTAATCATCAACGTAAAATTGAAAAAATAAATACTTATAAGTTAGTTTTGATAAAATTTTTGATGTTGGATCTATTTTGGCTGGTAATCCAGGACTTGGTGTCAGATTTATATTTAAGATACATTGTGTTTTGTCTAATTGCCAGTGGAAGTGTATTATATAGTTTTGTTACAAAGTATCTAAAATTTCTTTGGCCAAAGGTTGTTTTAGCAAAAGGGATAAGTAGGAGATTATGCCCTTTGGTTCTAGTATCGCGAGCAGTTTGGACATTTTCAAAGGTAGTTCTTAGCAGGGGTACCCTGGTTCATGGGGTTAGGTTTGTCTTGATCTTGGTGGCTAATGCATCTGCATGCGGGGCAGGCCGAACCGGAAGAGACTTGATAATGGATATCTTTTGACCTCTCCAGCAGGACTCTGTAAGGTAATTCAGTGGTTACACTGGTTTCCACTCAAATCTGCAAGGAAGACATCGTTTCTAGTATTATCTATTCACTACACCGGCCACACCTTCAGTCAGTTTGGAGCAGTTGGGTCTCTTGTGCGGTACCATACACACACAAGCCTCTTCGCGTCAATTGAGGCTTTGTTTTTAGCCAGTGGAAAGTCTGGAGTGCAGGAGATAGGGAGAGGAAGGATGAGAAGAATTACATTTAGTGTACTTTGGTTTATTGTTCGGAGATGGCGCCAGTTCATTTAAAGGAGGAAAATAATTGCAATTAACACATTTTTTTCTCTAGACGATTCATTTTATTGCAAATAAATCATTTTGAGACACGTTTTTTAACATCTTCCGTCCTTGATTTTTTTGTAATCTGAAAATAAAGAAAAAAATATTTGTTAAAAAAGTTTAAAATAAACATACCTTTGATCTATCCTAAATCCTAACAGTGAGAGACATTAACTTGACGACCAGACTGCACTGACTATTAAAACGCCTATGGAATGAAAGTCTAATGTATGGGATATACGCTAGGGCGTATATAAGGGGTTTAGAGGGTTCACCTCCACCCCTCGGCCATTTAAATTTTTTTTTTTATATGAATACCGCACAAGAGTCTCAACTGCTCCCGTCTGGAGCCAGTGAGACTATGGCATCCCCAATTGGGGTATGTTGTGAGACTGAAGGTAGTGGGGAGGGGAAGGAGATGGGAAAGAGGAAGGTGGGAAGCACCTGGCTATTCAGATCTGGTCACTAAACACGGCTAAATCCATTTCAAGCAACGTTTCAATTCTGAATGGTGGTCTTACACCAGGGCGATACTGAGAGTATCTTCCACTCTGGAACGTGCCGCAAATATGTTATATATTATTTTTAATGAAATAAAGAGAATAGTTATTACATTATTAAATCTATGGAGTTTTTCATAAGTAACCAAATATTTTTGTCCTACAAAAAGTTTCAAAAAAAAGATATCTAGATTATGTTTTTCACACAAAACTAAGTGTATCACATTAAAAAAGTGGATCGTTTTCCAATTAATAAATAATCACAGTGAGAACACATAAACTATAAGAGTGAATTTAAAAACAAAATCTTGAAATTAACATGACAAGTGATATTTGAATTTCAAACCATTTGAATTTGAATTTGAATTTGAAGTTTGAAGATAAGTGACATTTGAAGCCATAGACAAAAAGTTAACAGAATATTGTTATGGCTGTTACTGTAACAAGAGACAATATTTTAAATTTTAAATAGAGTGGGGGCATTTTTGAACCCAAATTGAAGAACCAAAAATGACGGTAGCGAGCTATCTAAGTGAGTTAAAGAGTGAGGTTTCGAAAATTCAGACTGTCAAGGACCAGAAAACAAAAAATACGATTGAACTCATAATAACAAAATTGGAAGATGCTATTAACAAAGAGAGTCTGTCATTACAAGAAAAAATAATTGAATTACAAGAAAACATTATCAGCAGTGATAGAAAATATATCAGCACTTCTAGTAATGCTAGCATATTAGAGGATAAGTCCAAAGATGAGTTTGTAGTGCGTTGAGCTGTCTACAAGTGACATATTTACACAATACGTTACCAGTGCGCTTGATATAAGATTTAAAATTTAAACTAATCAAGAGAGAAGAAAAACAAATTGTTCGATTTGTTAGTTATCATCTACACCAAAGTTTGAATCGAAGCGTCTTTAGCAGCAGATGCGCCAGTAAATGACTTAATACTTTGGAATAGCTTAAAATTGTACGAAGCCATTGATTCCGTAATCAGTATAGCAGCTAGGGGTGTCTTAAAGCGTCACTTATGGTATTTGTCAGATGAACTAGTCTCATTTACCTTGTATTCTGAGAAGCTGTCTGATGCTGAGAAACAGGCCATTGTTCAAAAAATAAATTCTGATGTCGGTAATCCTTCAGTACGAGGTGATTCTGCTAAGCTTACCACAGAGGTTACATTAGAAGCTTTTGCAACACAAAGAACGTGTAAAACGCTGTTAGTCCCTGAGTCTTGGAATAACAGTGTTGATTTCCTTCAAGGTAAATGCTGAGTCAAAATTTTGCGTGTTGTTAATGATACAGCGGAGAGAGGTTTAAACTATTTGAAGATTACAACACGATACTTACTAAGAATGAGGAAGAAAAACAATTTTTACTTCACATCGTTGAACAAAACAGAAAAATCGTTTCTACTGAAACATTCAAAATGGAGTTAACAAACATGGTTTTGAAAGATTGCGACTAATATTATGTTAATTATTGCTTTGTTACCAAATTTTGTTCAAATTTAAATACGTTTTATACTTATTTGACTAAAATACTTGTAATATTAATAAACCTTAAATTACGTGTTTTACTTAAAATCCAGAACTTTTATCAGAAACTTCTAATTCGATGAGCACCCCCTTGTATATAAGATAGGGGGCTGAAATTTTTTACACATAATAGGAATGATAGGTGTAACAAATAAAATGGGTGGCTACATCTATATTTGAAAAAACAAAATTTACTATACAAGCCTGGACCACCTTAATATATATGTTTATACTGTTTCTAATCAATGTTGCATGTTAGTATTTAATGATTTGAGTTTAATCCGATTGTAACCTGAAAATGCAATTACTCATGATTATATTACATGTATATGTATAAAAAAACTAATAAAAAAAAAAAATATCTACGAATGGGCAAAGTTAAGTGGTATCTCAATCTGTAAGGGCCTTTAACCAGCTACCGGCCGAGAATCTAAATTTCGTCGAAAGATGTTCTCACAATCATACAGGGCGGTACCAATGAGAAAGATTAATTATTCTCCGTACCATCTTTTTAAAAATTATAACTCAATATCGGTTTTATTTCATTTAAAATTTGCTTAAATTTATACCTGCATCCAAAAATGCTGAAAGGCGTGATGTATAAACTATTAAAATAATGTACTTTTTGTAATTATTTTTTGATTATAAGTATTTATAATTTTTCAATAATGTCTAAACAAAACAAGAATGTGAAAAAAATCTTAAATATATTATTTTTTTTTTTTATTTATTAGAGATAATATATTACAAAATTATTACATAAAATTTATAATACATTACTCCCAATGAGTTTAATAAAACTCATTTCGGGAAGGACAATATTATACATCTAAAGGAAAATTATTTTTACATAAGAACACGGAAATCAATGAACAATACATAGATTTTTAAATGGACTAGACACACTTGATACAGGTAATTGAAGAATATACAAGAGTTACAAAGGAAGACAGATAACTTCGTCACTGGTTAATAAAGTTGCTGAGAAAATATCCTTTTAGAGCCTTTGCCAATATTTTTTTGTTTGATTCTGGTAGTTTTAGGACATTAGGTAATGCGTTGTATTGCGTATGTGCGATGTATTGTAAGGAGTTAATTCCAAATTTAGTTGTGTGTGTAGATGACGATAGGTGTATTTGATTTTGTGATCGTGTTTTATGCTGGTGTATATCGGAATTAAAGGCTGGTTTAGTGTTGGTGTGTGACGAGTGTTGAATTATTTGTAGGATGGCAGTGGTGATGCTATATTTTGGCAGAATGGTAAAAGGAAGAATTTGTGTCAGTGAGTATATGTCTTTGACATGCTTATCCTTTGGTAGATGGTATATATTTCTTATGGCTCTATTTTGGATTACTTGTATTTCAGATATTTGTTTCTTAGTAATGGTGCCCCAGATACTAACCAAGTAAACATATAACTTTGTAAGATCGTTAATAAATAGAGGAAGTATTTTCGTCACAAAACACGTGCACGGATCTTTTTTTAATCATTTTATTTAAACTAAAATTAAAATTCTGAAACATAGCTTCCCCGGATGATTTATTTTACTACATGGTTACATGATTTGAAATGTATGTTGTATAATACAAAATATTGTTTGAAAATTTAACGAATCTGCCAATGACCTACGGTATAACCTTATTATACTAAAAATAAACATTTTTTATGAAAATTAAAAACATACCTTTACTAGATAAAAGAACAGTCTTTCGAAATCAATTTTTTAATTTTTTGTGAAAAATGGTCAATACGTCTAAATTTTGGTTTAAAAATGACATATTTCCATAGACATCCAAATGGATAGACAAGCAGTTACAGATGAGGGGTAAAACCAAATTATGGAGAGCGAAGAGGGGAAAGATGACTGTCATTCGTTGAACAATCAATCTGACAGTATATAGGCATCTCGCATTACAATATCACCATTTAGTTCTTAAAAGCAAAATCTGCTTTGAATGAATAGACCTTTTTACATGGGAGCGCGAATTGCTTGCCACGTTCAAAACATATTTGCTAAGGCCAAATGCTCGCCCCAAAAAGACTCGCGCCAATACACATATCAATATTTTGTTTCCGTGTTTAGTTAAAACACTTTTACAAATGTTTCATAATTTACTTACCCCTGTAACCAGCGACGAGCACATTGGAGTACCGCCCACATTCGCTATGTGTACATTGATACGTAGATATATTGTATAGCACAAGCTGCCGTTATTTCGTTAAATGTATGGATGTCAGCTTCCCGCTGTTCACGGCAAGAATGATGACGTCACACATTTTAGATTCAAGCGAGGCTATATCCCCTCCCCATGGAGCGAGCCGGTTCCAAGGAGGAGCTACAGCCGGCGCCATGTGGAGGGGGAAATAATTCGTTTTTATCACTTAGGTCCAGATATATTCATATGTCCGTGCATATTTCCGTTTTTTTCTGGTTATTGATATTCTTCATTCGATATTCTGATATTCTTCATATTCTTGATATTCTTCATTCGTTTCAAGTCAATAATTTTGACGTAAATAATTAGTTTAACGCCAATAATTACGTCAGTGACTAAATATGACAAGATTAGTTTAAATACCGAAACAAACTTGCGCTTTTAATTAGACTGACAAAAGAAAAATATTTTCGTGATAAAATAAAAAATGCTGGTCAAGACAGCAAAGAGTTCTGGAAAATCATCAATACAATAACGAACAAAAGCACAAAACAAAAATTATCAAATGAAATTACTCATCAAGGAATCAACATCAACACCGAAAAAAATCCAAAACTTTGTGGTAATATTTTTAACGATTATTTTGCAAATGTAGGCTCTAATCTTGCTTGTAATATTACACCAAACAATAGACAGACTCCCCAACCAGAGCAGAACTCAAATTTTGAAGAAGGTTTTCACACATTTGCTTCAGTAACTCAAAAAGAAGTTGAAAACGCCGTATTAAGTTTAAGGGGATCAGCAAGCCCTGGCTATGACAACATAACTGTACAAACATTGAAAGCCGTACGTGAGATAATCAGCAAGCCAATTGCACATATAATAAATGTTAGTTTGAAGAAAGGTATATTCCCGAACAACTATAAGAAAACTATTGTCATCCCTGTTTTTAAATCTGGAGACGAAAAAAATATTTCCAACTATCGTCCCATAGCACTCACATCAAACATAGCAAAAATCTATGAAAAAATTGTTAAAAAACAACTTAACAACTACATAAAATCAAAGAAGATAATGAGCCCAAACCAGTTTGGATTTAGAGACAATCTCAGCACTCAAGATGCAATTGCTAAATTAACTTCAACAATAATACAAAATTTAGATAATGGAGAAAAGTGTCTTGGTATATTCATCGACCTACGCAAGGCATTTGATAGCATATCACACTCCAAACTCAATGAGAAACTCATGCAAATTGGTTTGGACGGAACAGTACTGTCATGGTTCCAAAGTTATCTAAAAGAGAGATTTCAATCCGTCAAAATAAATGATACCCTAAGTGAACCCAAAACCTCATCATTTGGTATACCGCAAGGAACTGTCATCGGTCCAATCCTTTTTATTATATATGTTAATCAAATGTTCACTCTTCCCATAGTTGGAGATATCATATCTTATGCAGACGACACAGTAGTTATCACTAAAGGGAAATCATGGGAGGAAACGATGATTAAAGCAAATACAAATATATACATACTCAAAACATGGTTTGACCTAAATTGTCTCTCACTAAATACAGAGAAAACTTATTTTATTCCATTCTCTTTGAAAGAAAAAAATGTCGAGAACAATATAACTATTAAAATCCATTCATCACAGTGTGAAAATAAAAGGGAATGCAACGATGACAATTGCCTACAAATAACATGCAAAAATAGTATTAAGTATCTGGGTGTCATTGTAGACAAACACTTAAAATGGAACGAACAAGTCGAAAATACGGTAACCAGAGTAAGAAAACTTATTTACATATTCATTAGATTGAGAAACATTCTATCATCTAGTATGATTAAAACTGTTTATTTCTCTCTTGCCCAATCTATTCTAGAATATGGTATAATCGGGTGGGGGGGAACTTTCAAAACTAACCTCCAACCTGTAGAAAGGGTACAGAGGTTGATTCTAAAAGTTATCACACGAACACCATCTTTATTTCCAACAATACAACTATTTAATTCTTTTAGAGTACTCAGTTTAAATAAAATTTTCAAAAAGAACACACTGTTACAAACACACAAAGATCATTTTAATTCTACAACAACAATCACAAAAATAAGTAACCGTTCAAGATCACGTGGTAATCTAGAAATCCCTAAATTTAATACGAGTGCTTTTCAACAACATTATACTTATCAAGGCATAAAATTTTTTAATGCCCTACCATATAAAATCAAATCCGAAGAAAATTATAAAGTCTTTAAATTACTAATAAAACAACTGCTTGATCAACCAAACACTAATTATAAGTTTTAATTTCAAAGAAAGAATTTCTACGTATATTTTTTGATTACAATGTACTAATTAGTAAAAATTGATCAAGTCTTAATTATAATTTTATGTACTTTATTTCAAAATTAATCACTTAACTCCATCATTAATTAACAAAAAATAAATTATAAATTAATGTAGTCTTCTTATTGATTGCACATATCCTCTTAAAATATTTCATCAACTTTTGAACTGAAATGTAAGCGATTATTGTCGTAAAATAACATTATGTACCTACTCCTGCAATATTATCAGTTAATCCCATTGTCAGAATCAACTATATGTACTTACCATCTCAACACCTACCTATTAAGAGAAATGCAATAATATTATTTTTATTTTTACTACTTCTATTGTATATTATTACTTTTAAAATATCTATACTACATGTATATCTAATTTAGCAACTGCTACGTTAGTATATTTCTTTATTTAATATTTGTTTTTTATTCATAAGTTTTATTTGTTTCTTAATTTAAATATATATAGTATAATATCTTATTTTTTATCTTTTTTCTGTAATGACACGACTCCCCAATTTAAACACGAGAAATTTTTTCTCTTTTAAATTGGGTAGATTCATTAACAAGAAATTATTTTATTTGTAATTATTTTTAAGAACCATGTATTTTCCTTATGTAAATCTGTTATATGTATGTATATTTCAAATAAAAAAAAAAAAAAAAAAAATAAAAAAAAAGTGGAAGTGCTGTATCAGGGAGAAAACACAGATTTCAAATTAGACCATACTAATATTGACATTTTCATATGGACATTTATTTTTCCGAAAAGATTTCTGGGATAATGTCGAATCGTACATGACCACGGACATATGAATTTATCTGGACCTGCCCTAAGTGATAAAAACGTATTATTTCCCCCTCCACATGGCGCCGGCTGTAGCTCCTCCTTGGAACCGGCTCGCTCCATGGGGAGGGGATATAGCCTCGCTTGAATCTAAAATGTGTGACGTCATCATTCTTGCCGTGAACAGCGAGAAGCTGACATCCATACATTTAACGAAATAACGGCAGCTTGTGCTATACAATATATCTACGTATCAATGTACACATAGCGAATGTGGGCGGTACTCCAATGTGCTCGTCGCTGGTTACAGGGGTAAGTAAATTATGAAACATTTGTAAAAGTGTTTTAACTAAACACGGAAACAAAATATTGATATGTGTATTGCCGCGAGTCTTTTTGGGGCGAGCATTTGGCCTTAGCAAATATGTTTTGAACGTGGCAAGCAATTCGCGCTCCCATGTAAAAAGGTCTATTCATTCAAAGCAGATTTTGCTTTTAAGAACTAAATGGTGATATTGTAATGCGAGATGCCTATATACTGTCAGATTGATTGTTCAACGAATGACAGTCATCTTTCCCCTCTTCGCTCTCCATAATTTGGTTTTACCCCTCATCTATAACTGCTTGTCTATCCATTTGGATGTCTATGTACATGACCTAATTGTGCCATTTAAGAATTTCAAAACAACAATCATTATCGTAAATTGTTTTAAGTATAGGTTTATAGTTTTTTATAAAACTCATAATTACGCTCAGCGCACATAACCTCAAAAATTTGTGCGATTTATTCTCAATGTCTTTAGAAGGCTCCTCTATTTGGAAGGCGGGTACCGCCGTCACGGGAAACATTTATGGATAACCAACACATCTGCCGTAGCTCACTCCAAGTAATTCACTACGTATAGTGACTTCTTTAATTTTTTTTTTTTTATTATTCATCTTTATTAGTTTTGAGTTACAATTTGTTTTATTCTATGCCTGTCTCACTAGGAGAACCTGTGTTGAGAGCAAGCGCTTAGCATGAGCAGTTTATAATAATAACACATACACAGTACAAATAATAACACAATATTACAAGTAACAGTTAATCATCAACGTAAAATTGAAAAAATAAATACTTATAAGTTAGTTTTGATAAAATTTTTGATGTTGGATCTATTTTGGCTGGTAATCCAGGACTTGGTGTCAGATTTATATTTAAGATACATTGTGTTTTGTCTAATTGCCAGTGGAAGTGTATTATATAGTTTTGTTGCAAAGTATCTAAAATTTCTTTGGCCAAAGGTTGTTTTAGCAAAAGGGATAAGTAGGAGATTATGCCCTTTGGTTCTAGTATCGCGAGCAGTTTGGACATTTTCAAAGGTAGTTCTTAGCAGGGGTACCCTGGTTCATGGGGTTAGGTTTGTCTTGATCTTGGTGGCTAATGCATCTGCATGCGGGGCAGGCCGAACCGGAAGAGACTTGATAATGGATATCTTTTGACCTCTCCAGCAGGACTCTGTAAGGTAATTCAGTGGTTACACTGGTTTCCACTCAAATCTGCAAGGAAGACATCGTTTCTAGTATTATCTATTCACTACACCGGCCACACCTTCAGTCAGTTTGGAGCAGTTGGGTCTCTTGTGCGGTACCATACACACACAAGCCTCTTCGCGTCAATTGAGGCTTTGTTTTTAGCCAGTGGAAAGTCTGGAGTGCAGGAGATAGGGAGAGGAAGGATGAGAAGAATTACATTTAGTGTACTTTGGTTTATTGTTCGGAGATGGCGTCAGTTCATTTAAAGGAGGAAAATAATTGCAATAAACTAATTTTTTTCTCCAGACGATTCATTTTATTGCAAATAAATCATTTTGAGACACGTTTTTTAACATCTTCCGTCCTTGATTTTTTTGTAATCTGAAAATAAAGAAAAAAATATTTGTTAAAAAAGTTTAAAATAAACATACCTTTGATCTATCCTAAATCCTAACAGTGAGAGGCATTAACTTGACGACCAGACTGCACTGACTATTAAAACGCCTATGGAATGAAAGTCAAATGTATGGGATATACGCTAGGGCGTATATAAGGGGTTTAGAAGGTTCACCACTACCCCTCGGCCATTTAATTTTTTTTTATATGAATACCGCACAAGAGTCTCAACTGCTCCCGTCTGGAGCCAGTGAGACTATGGCATCCCCAATTGGGGTATGTTGTGAGACTGAAGGTAGTGGGGAGGGGAAGGAGATGGGAAAGAGGAAGGTGGGAAGCACCTGGCTATTCAGATCTGGTCACTAAACACGGCTAAATCCATTTCAAGCAACGTTTCAATTCTGAATGGTGGTCTTACACCAGGGCGATACTGAGAGTATCTTCCACTCTGGAACGTGCCGCAAATATGTTATATATTATTTTTAATGAAATAAAGAGAATAGTTATTACATTATTAAATCTATGGAGTTTTTCATAAGTAACCAAATATTTTTGTCCTACAAAAAGTTTCAAAAAAACGATATCTAGATTATGTTTTTCACACAAAACTAAGTGTATCACATTAAAAAAGTGGATCGTTTTCCAATTAATAAATAATCACAGTGAGAACACATAAACTATAAGAGTGAATTTAAAAACAAAATCTTGAAATTAACATGACAAGTGATATTTGAATTTCAAACCATTTGAATTTGAATTTGAATTTGAAGTTTGAAGATAAGTGACATTTGAAGCCATAGACAAAAAGTTAACAGAATATTGTTATGGCTGTTACTGTAACAAGAGACAATATTTTAAATTTTAAATAGAGTGGGGGCATTTTTGAACCCAAATTGAAGAACCAAAAATGACGGTAGCGAGCTATCTAAGTGAGTTAAAGAGTGAGGTTTCGAAAATTCAGACTGTCAAGGACCAGAAAACAAAAAATACGATTGAACTCATAATAACAAAATTGGAAGATGCTATTAACAAAGAGAGTCTGTCATTACAAGAAAAAATAATTGAATTACAAGAAAACATTATCAGCAGTGATAGAAAATATATCAGTAACTTAGAAAAATATCAAAATCTGGAAAACAAGGCTACTACGAGAAGTTACGCTAGCATCACCAGTGGAAAAAACACAACACCCAATATTCCAGTATACCCCATTATAATTAAAACTAAAAATGATAACGAAGACATAAAAGAAACCATCACGAAGAACATCAAAATATCTAAACTAGGAATCGGAGTAAGTAGCTTCAGGAAGACATCAAAAAATGAATTAATAATAAATTTACAAAAAGCGGATGATATGGCCAACATAAGAAATGAAATTACAAAGTTAAAACTTGAAGGAATACACGTTGAAAGCATTGATAAAAAAAGACCGTGCATGATCTTTAAAGGAATAGACGAAAAATATACACAAGAAGAATTTATATCAGATTTGATTCTGCAAAATGAAGACATAAAAATTATTTACGAAATGGACCCAAACCAGATAAAATACAAAGGAACCATACAAATTAAAAAATTTAAACAAAAAAATATAATTCTCGAAACCAGTGGAAATCTCAGAAATCTTCTAATTTCGAAAAAAGCGTAAACCTAGGATTTTACCAAATTAAAGTAGAGGATTGCAACCCCCTAATGCAATGTTACCATTGCCAAAAATATGGTCACACAGCAATGCGTTGCCTCCAACCACCGAACAAACCAATATGCCTTCATTGTGCGGGTGAACATAACCTAAAAAACTGCAACAATAAGAACGAAATACCAAAATGCATTAATTGCACAGAACTTAATTTAAAATTTAATACTACGACTCCAACAGACCACAAATCAAATAGTGAAAAATGCAAACACAGATTGAAAATGCTTAACTTTGCTCAAGAAAAAATTAATTATAATTCAAAATGACCGAATACATAGTAAAACAAATTGACGAAAAATACAAAATAAACCAAGAAATATGTCAAAATATCAAAGAAGTTAATAAGTGGTGCGTTACAAACAGTTCCCCCTTTTTATTACTACACATGAACATTCGAAGCATCGCAAAAAACCTTGATGAATTTTTGATAAATATAAATGATCTGTTTTTATCGCCCGCCTGCATAGTGTTAACAGAAACGCACTGTAATAACGATCAACACATTAATGCACTACCCAACTACAAAGGCATCGCAACAACAACACCAATTAATAAAAATAGTGGTATAATTATATTTGTTCATGACGAGTGTGAAATTATTAACATTGAAGAAATTGATATACAACATGTAAATTGTCTAAAAATAGATATAAAATTAAAAAACAAATTATACAGAATTATAACAGTATACAGAACACACAAATCAAACATAACTAACTTCATAAATGAACTATATGAATATCTAAGCAAATTATCGAAAATTCTTACTTTTGTATGTGGTGATTTCAATATAAACATCTCTGCTAACCATAACTCGATAGAAAAAAATAATTTCATTAACATAATGACACACCTCAACTTTAAATCTTGTATTAATAGTAACACTCGAGAAATTAAAAACCAAACTCCATCATGTATAGACCATATCTGGTGTAATATACATTTGAATGAAATAAAAAATATTAAATCTACTGTTTGGAAAACTAATATAACTGACCATTACGCGTGTCTTATATTACATGAGACAAATAAAAAACTAAACACAATACCCAAATTAAATCTTCCATATTCCCAAATAGACTATGAATTATTAAAAAAATCATTAATAAATGAAAAATGGGAAGAAGTTTTAAAAAATAAATGCACCAACCAAAGTGCCTTACTGTTTGAAAAAACTTTAACTAAACACGTTTTAGAAGCAACAAAAACAACACAGATCGTCCCCAATTCAAAAACAAAGAAAATTAAACCATGGATTACTCTAAGATTAATAAAAGCCATTAGAAAAAAAAATAAAATTTTATAAAATAACACAAAGACCACTAGTTAACAATAAAATTATAATATATTATAAAAAGTATAAAAATATATTAACTACTCTAATTAGAAAAACGAAAAACGACTATTACTCAAAAATTATAACAGAAGCTAAAGACAATAATAAAAAAATATGGTCAACAATAAATGAAATAATAAATAAAAATAAAACATATAAGCACATATCCGAAATATCAGATGGGAAATTAATATATAATGTACAAAATAACACAAAAAAATGTTGTAATATTTTAAATAACCATTTTAATAACGTTGGAAAAAACCTAGCAAAATCCATAAATTCAACCAATATATCAAATCCACAACACAGAACACAATGTCAAATAAATAAATTTGAGCCAGTCACAGAAGCCGACATTGACAGAACTATTTCGGAACTAAAAGGAGGTTCTGCCCCCGGCTTTGATAACATAAATGCTAAGACAATAAAAGCGATGAAAACATACTTAATTCTCCCAATAACACATATAATAAACCTAAGTCTAGCAAATGGCGAATTTCCCAATAATTACAAAAGAGCTATTATAACTCCCATTTATAAAACAGACTGTCCTAAAGATCCACAAAATTACCGCCCGATTTCCCTTCTATCAAATATATCAAAAATATATGAGAAAATTGTAAAAAAACAAATTTGGACATTCTTAGATGAAAATAAAATAATTAATGATAATCAATTCGGCTTCAAAAAAAATACAAGTACTCACGACGCGATAGCAAAAATAACCAACTATTTATATACGGCCCTAGATTCCGATAAAAAATGTATCGGAATATTTATAGACTTGAAAAAAGCTTTCGACAGCATATCACATAAAAAATTAATAAATAAATTAAAATCTATAGGAATTAATGGGAAAGTCTTAGCATGGATAGCTAGTTATTTACATGAAAGACCACAACAAGTAAAATTACTAAATCAAGTCAGCGATTCAAAATATAGCGATTTTTCAATACCCCAAGGTACAGTTTTGGGACCATTGATATTTATTATATATGTTAATGATATATTCAATATTTCTAAATATGGAGACATTGTCTCCTACGCTGACGACACAGTCCTATTACTAAAAGCAAACACCTGGTCTGAATTAAACAAAATGGCAAATACAGATATCAATGCACTAAAATTGTGGTTTGATAAAAACCTGTTGACTTTAAATTCTAAAAAAACCTATTATTTACCATTTTTCATTAAAAAACAAGAAACACCTAAAGAAATAAACTTAATAATCCACTCTGTGACAAATACAGAAAACCACAAATGTAATATATCATGTTCAAAAATAGAAAGCAAAACTGATATTAAGTACCTGGGCATAACAATAGACCAGCGTTTAAAATGGTCTCCACACATAAATATTCTGAACAACAGAATAAGGAAACTAACATATATATTTAGATGTTTAAGAGATATTTTAAACGAAAAGTTACTTAGAACCACATACTTCGCTTTCTGTCAATCAATTATACAATACGGCATTATAGGATGGGGCGGTACATATAAAAATCAAACACAAACAATTTACATATCACAAAAACTAATAATAAAAACAATTTTAAAAAAACCCTACTCATATTCGTCAGAACTTTTATTCAAACAATTTAAGGTCAGAAAATTAAGTGCATTATACTTTTATCATGCAACATTACAAATTTATAAAGATAATATTAAAAATCAAGTTGCACCCTTTAAAAATAACAGAAGTCTTAGACAAACATCAATACTTCCCACTCCAAAATGTAAAAAAAAAATTGGACAATTGAGTCATAAATATCTCGGAGCAAAATTTTTTAATCATTACCAGAAAAAATTAGAAACATGAATACCAATATAAAAAGTTTTAAAACTCACCTAAAAAATTATACTGAAAACTTAAACTGAATGATATTAAAAAAGCAATACAATAACACCCCCCCATACACACAAGCCTTGCTTAATTATGGGGGTACATCAAATATTCTACTATGTAATTAATTACTGTATAAAATTTATTTGTAATTTATGTACCTTCTATTACTAATAAAAAAAAAAAAAAAAAAAAGTTCTCGTAGATTGCTTTCCTGGTAAATAACGCTCTCTATTTGCACATCTCTTTTCTCATTGTGATCATTGAGGTACCAAAAACTTTATAATAATTTTTCCAACCCTCTCTCCAAGTAAGCCAAGGCGCCAATACCTGACACCTAATACACCCAATACACCTAATACACCTAATACACCCAATACACCTAGTACACCTAATACACCCAATACAGCGGTCCTGCCTCCACTACTAGATCAATACAATACATGTTTTATTTGGCAGCCAGCTCTATTCTGGAGCCCCAAAATACCTGAAAAAAACTCTCGACTCTGTGCAGAAATAGGCGGTCCGTCTGACAGATTCACCTAATTTAACAAACGAATTGCAATCTTTAGAGCACAGGCGTCGGGTGGAAATGCTATCCGTGTTCTACCGGTATTTCAATAGAAAGCGTCATTGATCCATTTGGCACCAGTGCATAGTCGGGAAACACGCCAGACGCGTGCCCAACATATATGTATAAGGTTGACATTTATCACATGAGAACGGGTCGCTTCTTCGACTCGTTTTTGTGTTCAACAGCTCGACTGTGGAACGATTTGCCGGCCTTTGTATTTTCCTCCTTCCAACAACATGGCTCTCTTCAAGACCAATGTTCATTCCTTCCTCTCCTAAAAAAGACCCTTCACACAGAATCTTAGATGACAAAGGTCCTGAGGGAAATTATTTTTCTCAGGGCCTCCTGTGTGAAGTTAATTTAAAAAATAATAATAATAATATTTTCATTTAAAATAATAATTTCTGTGTTGGTGATCATGGGCCGACATGATCACCAACACAGAAATTCTCAGGCGGGCTAGAGCAGATAGAGAACTGCTTACATTCATAAAAATCCGGAAAATTTCATATTTGGGTCATATACTCATTACTCATACTACGAGGGGAGAAGTATCACTTGCTCCATTTAATATTGAAAGGAAAGATAGAGAGTCGCCGAGGGCCTGGTAGGAGACAAATGTCTTGGCTGCGCAATATACGAGAGTGGACCGGCATTAGAAGTGTGGAGGAGCTATTCCGGGCAGCGCAAGACAGAGATACATTTTCAAGAGTGATCGCCAACGTCGGGGGGACCTGATACGGCACACAAAGAAGAAGAAGAACAAAATAATAAAAACACTTTTCCAGTGACCGTGAGTTTATCCAGTTCTGTTTGTCAGTTTGGTGAGCAATGTGTCCAAAGTATCTTAGGATAGGCTGTAGCTGACTGTAGAAACCGTATTGTAGATGTCTAGCTTTTCAGAATTAATATGTTCATACGAGGTATGTAGGTAATACTCTTCCAAAATTAACAGAAGGTTGTCCACGGAATCCTGAACAACAAGGAAACCTGTAAAGAAGATAAATAACCAAAATAGACAGTGACACTTACCTTCTCCGTGGATACAGTTGTGCATTTTCATTTGGCACTCGAGTGTGAATTGCTTGGTGTTCCCATGGCTATCCTTGCCGCAAATGGGTATAACGATCAAGGGGCAGATCTGGGGGCAGTCGGAAGACGAACGTGCTAGGGCAGTGGTCATCACTAGGAACACTGGGAAATTACAATATTGATGACATTCAAAATTGCACCATAAAACAGCCAGGAATTTAACCAAAAAATGTGAAATGTACTTGGAGAAATGTGTCGGGAAACATGTTGACGAGAGAGGGAAAGGCTGGTTTCTGAAATGGCGTCATTTCCCAGAAATCACCCTCATTTGAATATCGTTATCATCTTTCTCGAAAACATCGGTACTTCCCAAATGCACTTGCTCCAAATATGCATCGTATCCAATGCCGGGCATTTTGCTTGTGGCTTATTTCGGGGTGTTGCGTGCAACACGGTCGAAACAAATGATGTAAATGACAAAATGTTAATTTGTTCAGAAGAGCGAAAAGAAAGTTTTATTTTTTTTTTCAAAAAATCATGTCTCCTGTTTTTGAACCCATAATAATTATTAAATTTTATGTATAAAAAACATTGTATAGATCTTTCATAATACTTAACAATTTTTGTAAATTATTTTAAAAACTGTATATATTGTGCACTTTCCAGAAAAAAATTCTCTCAAAATGCTCATATTTTCATAGAAATATTTCGACGAGATAGATCGATGGAGAAAAAAAACGAAGAAAAATGACAAATTTAACTCATTTTTGGATTTATTTATTGTTTTACATGTAAATTTCCCCCGTCGACATGTTTTTTTGTGACGTTTGACGATTAAATTGGTTTTTAATATTATTTTGAAAAATTTAGATTTACATTACTTAGAATCTTTAAAAAAATGTAGAACGTCAGAAACTTAGTCAATGTATGTCACAAAACGATGGATGGGACTAATTAAAATAAAAACACAAAATAGCAACTTTATATAGGGATTTCATTATCTAGGTTCAATGTTACTAAATATGTACAGGAACTTTACTGTCAGGGTCGCATTGGACCTATAAAATTTTGAACACTTTCATGCACACATTACACGTTAAATAAGTATAAAGTAGTTAAATAATAGATAATAATAATAATTTATTTTTTTTGTGAAATTTTTTCCATGGGAAAGCTAATAGCTCAGAAATGCACAAAATAATTTGCAAGGCAGATAGAAACATTACACCTTTAAATTTATATGACGAGAATGCCAACATTCTTAAAAAAACTAACCAGGAATTATTAGATTCCTGGTCAAATAAAATTATTCATGCAAAACACTTCAATTATCTCAACCAAACGTATGTTAATAAACTTTCGTCAAACAAATGGTTGAGTATTGGAGAGTTGAGCGCAGAAATAGAAGGATTTATGCTTGCCATTCAAGATAGAGTCATTAATACTAAAAATTATAGGAAGCATATAATCAAAGATATAAATCAAATTGATGATTTATGTAGAAAATGTTTGGCTTTTCCGGAAAATGTATTCTGTATTAGTGCCGACCGAGTATACATTTAGGCACATTCAGGTTTTAAAAATAATCCACCAATGTTTGGTAATTAAACATAACTTAATTTACTGCCGTAATATAATAGAACCAAATTCATTTTTAGAAAATGAATTTATTAAAATATATTATGATAAGACAGAACAACTAGTCATTATAGACCTAATATAGTTTTACATGACAAAATTAAAAAAAAAACTTATATCATTGATGTAGATATTCCAAATTCCTGTAATATTCAAAAATCTATTTCTAAAAAAATAAGAAAATATGCAGGAAAATATTTAGGAAATGAGATTAAAAGAATTTGGCATTCTCAGACTATAAAAATATTACCATTTGTTATTTCGGCTACTGGCATTATACCTGGGTCTCTCATTCAAAATTTAGGCATATTAGATTTGCCAAAGAATTTATATATAAAAATGCAAAAATCAGTCATTTTAAATACATGTAAAAAAGATTTTTTAAATATTTATATTGAGGGATCAGTAGGATTTATAGGTCCAATTAGGAGTTTCACCGAGCCGAACCCTCTGATATGAAAATATCTGGAGTCGGTGAATTATTTTCCCATTTGGTCTCTTTGACATGTTGTTCTTGTATTATTTTGTATTTATTATACTTACATAGTGCAAGTGCATAACGTGGATTGACTAGGTGATCATTTGTGGAAAAGTGCGTGAAAAGGTTAAGTTTTTCTTGCGGGAACGATTTAAACCGGACATAAAATCTGAAGCCTTTATTCGGACAGTAAATTACATAACTTTATTTATAATGTTATGTAATTTAAAATCTTTCGTACCCCTTAACTAACATATTTAGAATGTCACTAGGAGCAGGAAAATTTCCTACAAAGTTCAAAGGAGCAACTATAATCCCTACTCATAAAACGGGTTCAAAAAGCAACATTGAAAACTATCGCCCAATCTCAATGCTAACGGTATTTAGTAAACTCTTTGAGGAAATTATCTACGATCAAATTTATACAACAGTTGTTTGCAACATACAAAACCAACAACATGGATTTCTACAAAAAGGTCGGTACTTACAAATTTGGTAAATTTCACGGAATATTTAACAAGCAATATGGACCATAAAAACCAAGAAGATGTAATCTACACGGATTACTCTAAGGCCTTCGATAAGTTAAACCATTTTATTCTAATTAAAAACTAAAACAATTAGGCATGCACGGTGACCTACTTCGGTGGCTTACTTCATACCTTTGGAGTAGACTTCAATGTGTATCAGTTGAGGGAACTAAGTCCAGCTTCTTTTCCGTGCCCTCCGGTGTACCTCAAGGTTCTCATTTAGGGCCATTATTATTTAATTATTTATTATATATATGATATTCACAAATGTTTTTTACACGCCAATTACCTAGCTTATGCAGACGATAAAAAAATATACCTAGTTATCAAATAAATCGAAGATTGCATTAAACTTCAAGAGGACCTCAATCGACTTTTTATCTACTGTGAATCAAACAAACTGGTAGTAAATACCTCAAAATGCAATAAATTATCATTTACACGTAATAAAAATAAAATTCCTTTTGAGTATAGATTAAATGGGTCACTTATCAAAGAAGTAGAATATATCAGGGACCTTGGGGTATTACTGGATGTTAAATTAAATTTTATACAATACACTGATGAAATCATCAACAAGGCCAACAAAATGCTAGGATTTATTATTCGAATAACGAAACCTTTTCACAACCTTAAGACTCTATATTCCCTTTACACAGCGTTCATCCGTCCCTACTTAGAACACTGCACACCGATCTGGACTCCTTTCTACCAAGCTCACATTGATAGAATCGAAAAAATCCAATAAAAAATTTTTAACCACATAAATTATAAACACAAATTACACTTCTTAAATTACAACGAATCTATTACCACAATTTCAACTCCCTTTATACACGACGTTTAATTTTTGACCAAACTTTATTATTTAAAATTGTTAATAATGGCCTGGACTCGCCAGAGCTAACCAACTTAATAAATATTCATTTGCCTACATGTAGAACTAACATTATAAAAAATTCAACAATTCCCCGTATGTGTGCGCAATATAACACAAAATTTCAAAATATAGACATTTTTAGCCATACACTACAAAAATACCGATTAGAAGTAACACGTACGATCGAAAATTAATACGAGAGTGTGAAAAGTATCCGGAGCATCTCCTATCCTCCTCCTTTATTCCCCTTCCTCTCCTCCTCACCTCAAATTAATTTTAATATGTAATAAAACTCTATCTCCAATCAATTTTAACATAGGAGACTTTTTTGGCTTGACTCGATTTAACAATGTATATTTTTATTTTTATGTTTTATGTATAAGCTGTTTGTCCCTTACTAATAAATAAATAAATAATATTTATAACGATTATCATGCATCGACTCCCTGTCTATACGTCACTAATTGACAAAGGCCTCTTCCAACTGTCGCCATTTCTCTCTATCATTAGCTTCTCTTGTCCATGTACCACCTGCTATGGCTTTGATGTCGTCTACCTCGTTTTCTCTTCTTGTCACTTGTATTTTTCACTTCCTCTGATTGTGTGGCCTGATCACTTCCAGCTATTTTATTGTTTTTATGACATCTTTTGTTCTTGTTTGTTTCTTAATGGTTTCAATTTTTATTCTATCAGACAGTCTTTTCCATATCATACTTCTTTCCATGGAGTTTTAACAAGTTTCGAGCTTCTTGTATGAAGTAGTTAAATAAGTATAAAATCATCTTCGTATTCCGTACGCAATTATAGAAATCTGGTTTTAGAATGAGATAATGCATTTTATTATCACCGTAACGATCCGCGCTTACGGTACTGTGACGACAAAAAAGGCAATAAATATACGTTCGTTTTCGCCGTAATGCTGCAGCTCTTTCTTATACATTAAATAACGGTGAGACAAACAAAATACGTGTGACTGCTTCCTCCAAAGTACTTTTTCCTTTGGAGGAAACAGACATATCTAATTAGGGTTCGGGGAATTGCGTTCCATTTTATTTTTTGGTTTGAGGGAGATGTATGATAATTATTATATGTTTCCTTTGGGGAGGTGCAGAAATACGTTCACCGTTTGTCTCTTTTTCTACTGTATTTGTTTTGTGTGTAAGAAAGAGCTGCAGATATGTTTTTAAGAACAAAAGCAAAACCATCAGTGCATTGACATTTGACGTTTATGATTTCTCGGAATTCACTCACACTTCAATATTGTAACTATATTCCATACTTTCAAAATTATCGTCAAGGCTAGTAGTATTGTAGGGGCCTACCGAGACGTCACGGTGCGGTGTATAAGAGAGATGCAAGAAAATTATAACTTTTTTTTTTTCATTTTCAAAAGATGAGAAATGTATCTCATCTTTTGAAAGAGCTGCAGCATTATTGTGATAAGAAAAGTATGTTCATTGCCTTTTTTATGCCGTCACGGTACCGTGATCGTAAATCGTCACGGTAATAATGAAAGTGCTAAATAAATTATAATTCATAAATATTCTGCAAAATGCAGAAAAACCGTTTACATGTTTCGAATGCAATGATTATACTTTAAGCTTATGGACTCGTATGCAGATTTATTACTAGTCTTGTGGTCAAAATGCGCAGATACAATTCCAGTTGCGGATTCGCTATCTTGATAGTTAAACTAGAATATTTTTTAAACTACTTAAGTGAAGTCATGGGTCCAAGGGATCTATATATAACGCTCTAAACACACTTTATAGGTACTAGTGATGTAACGAATGTCATTTTTTGAGCATTCGCGAATGCGAATATCTGCTACCGACATTTGCGAAGGTGAATGCGAATGTGAATATTGAGTTTTTTTTTAAATTTGGCGCCAATTATGTATGACTTAGCGGCTCAAGTTTGCATCTTATTCCGAGAATTTCCGAGTTGATCCGAAAAAGCCGATCGGTTGTTTTATTTCATTTGTCGTCTGCTCGTAAACAAAAACAAGTGAATTTTAAGGTTAGAGTGTGATTGATTAGTGATTGACATGAGTAAATCAAATTCTAGTGAAATTTGCGACGCTGAACAAGCTAAATGCAAGCTGTGCAACAAGGAATATTCTAGAAAAGGAAAAACTACAACGGCTGTGAGAAATCATTTGAAGGCAATGCATAAAATAAAGTTTTCCGAATTAGAAAAGTGTGAAAAACGAAAACCGGATGCATCTAAAACACTTGAAGTGGCATCATCATCCCATCAAAGTACCAAATCCTATATGAAACAGATATCGCTTCAAGAATGTGCCGATAAAACGAAACAGTGGGATAATAAATCTATGACTACAATATGGTACAATATGGTCTTATTGGATGGGGAAGCTCATGCGATTCCACTATAAAACCAGTCCTCAGCACAAAGGGCAATTCTGAAAATTATACTTAGAGTACCCATCAGAACCCCTACAGACTGTGTTTTTAAAGCGCTGAATTTAATGTCACTGAAACAATTATATACAAAAGATATTCTAATTTACGCATTCAAAAATCAGGATAACTTTACACAGACAAACTCGGGCCGATTCACAATATCTACATTACAACATACATTCTACCAACCTACAACTAAAACGACTTTTGGACAAAGAAATATGCAATACTTCTCTATAAAATTATTTAATTTACTCCCTCTTGCAATAAAATCCATTAAAAAAATAGCTGCCTTCAAAAGAAGCACAAAAATATGGATTATGGACATGGGAAGGAAGAAAATAGAATCAATTTTGCAACCAAACAAAGAATAATGCTTGTTTTGTACTTTATTTTAGATCTAACTTCATAATTTTCCTCGGTAATATTCTAGCATAGGTATTTACTTATAATTCAAATAATAAAACTTGTACAATGTGTCCTTAGAACGGGGTACCCCAGTAAGGACACATTTTCTCTAAAAAACTGAAAAAATAAAATAAATAAATGAAGTCGTTGGCCGTTGATAATTATACATAATTATAATAAGTGAAATGGTTGCCTTGAAAGACTTGCCATTTGGTTTCGTAGAAAGTGTTGGATTCGTAAGATTTATCTTATGAAGCATTGTTAATCCTATAATTTAAAGTCTCGTCTCTTTTTTCTGATGTTCATTTTCGCAAAACATTCGCTCGAACTTTGCGAAAGCGAATGCGAATATGCAAAAATATATGAATATTCGCGAATACATACGGAATTACATCACTAGAAGGTAGAGACACGCGGGGCGAAGTTGTGGATAGAATAGGATGAGGAAGGCAGAGAGGTGCAGTTTTGATGTAGGTCCCATGGACCCACGACTCTTTCATACAAAACTTAAATTTGGACGTGTGGCCAAAACACGCTACCAAACTGATTAATATTTTTTTAAATCAAAAGGTATAGAATATTTAGGTCGGATATGCGCTATTGTTATTAATTAGATTTTTAATTATGATCTATATAGGCCATTAAAAACTGAATTTTGCATGAATTATTTTATTATTTTGACCCTGGAATAACAAAGTTCCGTCTGGCTCTGACCCCATTCTGAGAAAACGGGCTTCAAAGATTTGAATGACTATATTAATTTGAATATGTAATCAACTTGGAAGACATCTGTAATAACTCCTATTCAGAAAATTGATAACCCAAACAAATTAGACGACCTTAGACTGATCAATTGTTTACCCAAATATGAACAAATACTGGAATACATTGTAAAGGAGAAATTAAATTAATATATTGAGGCCAAGCAGATATTAGTTCAACAATCTGGTTTTAGAAATAAATGTTCTTGTGAAATTGTTATTTTTCTATGTAATAGACGAGTGGAAAAATTTGACGGATAAAAAAGTAAAATTATTGCAGTATTTCTAGACTTAAAACGGGCATTGAAAAAAATCGACAGAGATAGATTAATCAAAAATTAAGAAATATTGGAAATAATGGTAAAGAAACTAAGTGGTTTGTCGATTACCTATCAGAAAGTATACAAGTAACTGAATATGGTGGTATAACATCTGAACCACATCAGATTAATAAAGGCGTTCCGCAGGGTTCTGTCTTAGGTCCATTATTATTCATTATATATATAAATGATATTATCAAAGTGTTAAACTCTTTGCTGAAGATACATTGTTATACAAAGCCAGTAAAACAATTACAGGGTGCCATTGAAAAAATATAAATTGACCTAAATTATGAAACGCTTTGGCTAAATCAAAACAAACTAAAATTGAATGTTTTGAAAACAAAGTTTTCAATTGTGGATAGCCTAGGTGGAAACGAGCAGGCAATACTAAAAATTGACAGCGTAAATATAGAAAGGGTTAGCAGTATTAAATATCTGGGTGTAATATTAGATGATAAATTAAAATTCGACGAATACTTAGAATACATTACAAAGAAAATTGCTAAAAATTTGGAATCCTAAAAAGGATAACTTGGATCTCAAGACACCGCGCCTTGTTTACAATTCAATTGTAACTCTGCATTTAAGTTATTGTTCCAGTGTTTTATTCTTATGTAACGAAGCCCAATATAATAAACTACAGGTTATACAAAATAGGGGGATGAAGATGATTTTACAATGCAACATTTTTACTAGAGTTAAAATTATGTTACAAAATTTAAATATGATGGCAACCAAACAATATAAATATAATATACAATATGTTAACAATGATGTACAAGCTTAAAAATAATGCTCCCAAATTATCAGAAAAGTAATATAATATACCATGAAAATGTTCACAATTATCCTATGAGAAGGCACAGAGATTTTAGGTTTCCCAAAACTAAACATTCGTGCACACAAAGCAGAGCGTTTTATAAAGGGCAAAATCTTTATATTAACCCATAAGTAATGGAAGCCTCAAGCCTTAGCACTTTTCGTAGGACATGTACTCAATTTGGGAGGCGGGAATGGGTACCGCCGCCCCGGGAACCTTTATTGGATAACCAACACCTCTGCCATAGTTCACCCCAAGTGGTTCGCTACGTTTGGTGATTTAGCAGGGGTGCCCGGGTTCATGGGGATGAGGTTTGTCTAGGTCTTGGAGGCGGATGACCAGGACATACTGAACCCCAGATTCCTACCCACCCCTTAAACCCTTTTCCTTTCCAGAACTCTCCTCTCCTTCCTTTCCTTAAAAAAACCCTCCACACAGCATCTTCAAAGATGACATAGACCCTGAGGGAAATTATTTTCCTCAGGGCCTCCTGTGTGGAGCTCATTAAAAAAAAAACTTTGTATGTTAAAAATAATTTTTGATTGTTGAACATACTCACCAATATTATCTGAGTCACCTAGTTATCTCGTATAACTTATTTTTGTCTAGTTGCCTTTTTTTCTTAAAATGTATTTGTAAATGTTGCTTTATCCTAAATAAAGATACAAAAACAAACAAACTTTATATTGTTTAGTCAATATTTGAAGTTGTCGATAAGTTTTGCTTTTGTTGACACAGCACACAAACACTTGCAATTAAAAGCACTATTTTGTTAGTAAATAAATATTAATAAAATGATTAATATTAAATATTAATATTAATATAACTATATATATTTTTTTTACGTTAACTCCACGCAGGAGGCCCTGAGGAAAATAATTTCCCTCAGGGCCTATGTCATCTGGGATGCTGTGTGGAGGGTCTTTTTGAGGAGAGGAAGGAATGAACATTCGTCTTGAAGAGACCCATGTTGTAGGAAGGAGGAAACACAGAGCTGTTGAGCACAAGAACGAGTCGAAGAAACGACCCGTTCTCATGTGGCAAATGTTAACCGTGTACAAATGTTGGGCACGCGTTTGGCGTGTTTCCCGACTATGCACCGGTGCCGAAGGGATCAATGATGCTAGTTCCTCGGAGCATCTTCCATTGTAATACCGGTAGAACAAGGATAGCTCCCTCTCTAAACATGAGAATTTCTCAATTAGGGAGGTATTGTTACCACTAATATTATATATTATATACATTGGTTAATTATATATTATATGTATTGGTTAAATAAATAAAAGCATTCCCACCCGACGCCTGTGCTCTAAAGATTGCAATCCGTCTGTTAAGATGGGAGAATCTATCAAACGTACCGCTCGTTTCTGCACAGAGTCGAGGGTATTTTTCAGGTATTTTGGAGCTCCAGACCAGAGGTGGCTGCTAAATTCAACCGTGGGGCGCACTTGTGATTTGTACAGGGTTAGCAGTTGTGTACTATTAAAGTATCTGCGGGCCCTGTACAGTACGCCCAGTTTCTGTGAGGCTAACTTTACTCTGGCTTCGATGGAGCCCCCATACCTGAGATGGTCACTTAGGGTTACACCAAGCATTTCGATGGAGGGCCTGTTAGGAAGATTGCTTCCGTTGAAAGAGACTAGGTTTTCATTTCGATCCCTTTTAGACGTAATCAGAAAGATTGCAGGGTCTTTGAAACATTAAATTCAACGAGATTAACTATGTTGCGTGCATATAAATTAATATTAACTATGTTGCATGCATGGGCCGGGCATAGCCTCGGCTGGCCGATGCATGACCTTTGGAATTGTCAACCGAGTCGCGTTTTCAAATTTACATATTTATATTCTTTAAAGCGAAGCTACAGCTGGGTTTCATATTTAATTTTGGGAGGCGGATATAGGTACCACCTACCACCACCCCGGGAACCATTTATTGGTAAACCAACACCTCTGCTATAGGTCAACCCAAGTGGTTCGCTTCATTTGGTGATTTAGCAGTAGTTCCCGGGTTCATGGGGTGAGGTTTGTCCGGGACTTGGCGGCAGATGTGTCTGCCCACCAGCTGCATGGCAATGTTTTTTTCAGTAATTCTTTGACAATAATAAACGAAAATATGAAAGAGGACAAGTGACATAAAAAGACAATGGTCGCAACTACATTTATTACTGTTATCTTCTTCTTCAGTGATATATTACATTTATGGAAAAACCTTCAAAAGTTTTAAAAATAAACAAAAATTTTAACAAAACAAAAAAACGACTTCAAAAAATGCACTAAAAAGTAAAAAAAAAATTTCGTATTCTTCTACAACTTTATAATGAACTTACCTTTTCTACTCATCAATATGTACGTACGATTGTTATTTTTGGAGTCGGTGTCGGCGGGAGAGGAGCTGTCAAGTGAACACGCCGGGCCGCGGGTACCTTGGTTGACACCGACTCCAAAAATAACAATCGTACCTACATATTGATGAGTAGAAAAGGTAAGTTGATTATAAAGTTGTAGAAGAATACGAAATTATTTTTTTACTTTTTAGTGCATTTTTTGAAGTCGTTTTTTTTGTTTTGTTAAAATTTTTGTTTATTTTTTTATTTTTAGTGAATCTGAAGTACACTAACTAATTCGGTTAAAATTCGGCCGAGTATCGTAAATCTGTTCTTCAGAATTGGAGAGTTCCGTTGCTTTGTCATGGATCCCATAATCAGAACCTAACCAAACTCTCATCAAACTACCCTTGAAGTACATCCTTTCCAATAAAAAAAGAATCATCGAAATCGGTTGGCGTGATATTGAGTTATTCGTTCATTTGTCGCGCGCATATTAATGCAAATTTAAGATTTATATGGTTTTCGCATGGATGCCATTGTCAGAACTAGTACAAATTAAAATGGGACCACACGGGAAGCACCAGCTTTTAAATAAAAAAAAGAATTATCAATATCGGTTCACCCAGTCGAAAGTTCTGAGGTAACAAACATAAAAAAAAAAATACAGTCGAATTGAGAACCTCCTCCTTTTCGAAGTCGTTTAAAAATAGAGTTTTTCTTATAAAAAAATTGAATAATATTTTTTTTAAATCAAAAGGCACACGAGAAGAATATCTAGTTCACATATGTGCTTATTAATTGAGTTTTAAATGATGATCTATATAGGTCATTAAAAAACTGAATTTTGCATAATATATTTTATTATTTGACCCTAGAATACCAAGGTTCCATCTAGTCCTGACCCCATTCTGAGAAAACGGGTTTCAAAGATTTTATTGTCTATATTAATTAGAATATGTAATCAACTTTTATATTGTTTTGAGTATGCAGACACGGTTAGTTGTAGGTCATTAACCTTAATTGATGTCATTAACAACCATTTAAACTTTGAAATACGAAATCTGAAAAAGCAGTTTTATCACCTTATTGCGCAGTTTTAAACGATTTCAAGTACCTAAGTAAATATGTTTCATCACAATACTAAAATATTATTACAGTACTAGCAGTTAAAATAGGTTTTTGCTGCTAGGCCCAGCGGACGGCTTTTGTTCCGGCTTCGCCCAGTTTGAGTGTTGATGTCCATTTTATAAATCCTATAGGAACTGGTTCCAAAAATAGCCGGTTCCTCGGATTCACTGTGATCCAGTGGCAGCTAGTCACCGGGACAAAGTATATTCAAAAATAGATACACTTCCGTTTGTATCTACTTATGTATCGAGTGTGTACGACAGATGCAAGGCTATTAATACCGTTTGATGATATCAGTTTTTTTTGCACACCTCTCTTCCAGAATTTATTAATATCCTACTTTTAGGAAATTTAGAGATGAAATCAAACAATAAATAAAATGGATTTATTAATAGCTAGCTTTTTTCCGCAGCTTCGCTCGCATGGTATTAGGGGGGTTCCTAATCCGCCTCCCCCTCTCCCCCCCCTTCCCCTCCTCATACCCCCCTCTCCGCCCTCCACCCTCATTAATTCATGTTATATTTAGTTTTCAAACTGCTCGCGTGCCACCTACTGCAACTTTTTTATACAAATTTCATAATGCCAGAGCTCACCACTAGTTTTATACAAAAAAACGAGTGTGCTTTAGACCACACGACTGAAGTAAAATTTCACTAACTTATAAAAGGACATATGACATTGACATACGTTGACGTTGACATTGAAATTGACATTAACATTGACATTGATATTGATATTGATATTGACATTGAAGACATGTAGAATCACCTCCCGAAATTAATGCACTTTTCCCCCGGACACCCTGTTTTTAAATTTTGGTAGTGAAAATGTAAATTGGCCTAAAAAATATATACCGGTGGATTCCCCGAAAAAGTACGTAAAATAAAAGAAACTTAAAATTTTATATACAGATTCCTTTTCTTAAGAAAATTTGTATTAAAACTGTCACTTTACTTTTAATCATATTCATACAATTTTATTTCAAAATTAGAAGTTAAACTTTGTTATCTTGGTTAAGGATATAAAAAGATTTATCTAATTGTAAGATAATATTGTTATTTCCCAGTGTTCCTGGAGATGACCACCGTTCTAGCACGTGCTTATTGGGACTGCCCACGACAATGTCCCCCGACTTATGACCCCCTGTGCGTCAAGAACAGCCGAGGGGACACCAGGGACTTTTTTAACGAGTGCCTTATGTTAGTGGATAACTGTAACGATCTTGAGGGTAAGTGTCATTGTCATTTCTCTTCTATAGTCAGATTTTGTTGTTCAGTGTTGCAGTGTTGCAGTGTAACGGCGGAACCCGTTCCCGCCTCCCAAATTGAAATTATAAGTCCCGCCTCCCACTTTACAAATATAAGACAAAAAACGTCCCGATAAACTACTTTATAGCAGTTTGTCGAACGGTTTCTTCACATGTGAGTCAATAGTTACATTTTTACAATTATATAAAGTAAAAAAAATTTCAGAAATATAGAGAAAATAAAAATTATAAAAATGTAAATAACAATTTTAAAGTCTTTATAATAATATGTCATTGTAGGCTAATTAATTCTTCAGTAAATTCACCAATTGTTTGTTTTGGGCACAGTTTTTAATTTCAGCAGGTAACATATTTAAACAAATGGGAATCATGTAATTTAACGTTCTTTGTCCATATTTATTTGTATGCTTAGGTACAATTAGTCCTTCATTAAAGTTAAAACTAGTATTATGGTTGTGTTCCAGCCTGTTTATATATAAAGGGTTATTTATGTGCTGAAATATAATTTTGCACCACAGAATTGCTCTCACTGAAATAATTTTGAGACTTTGATAAAAGTATGGAATATTATGCCTCTCTTTGCATAAATTTTTTTCAGCTAATAATTTAACCAATGAATTTTGCACTGATTGAACATATATATTTAATTTCAAATAAATAAATTGTTTTTCCCTTCATGTCCTTTCCCGTGCGTCCCCGTTCCCCTCCCGCGTCCCCTTCCCCTTGCGCGTTCCCCTTCCACCTTACCCGCCTTCCCTCTCTCCTCTCCCGCTCCCCCGTCCCGCCAATCCCCTCCTGCGTTCCACTTATTCAGACCCAGTACATTCAGTTTTCAAATAGCTCCCGTGCCACCAAATACAAAAATACAAACAAAATAGAGAGTGTAAGTGATTTAACATTTTTTTAATGTTTGCATTCAAAATTTTAATATTTATAAATGTTAATATTTACTTGTTTACCTTTCAAAAACAGTTTTTAGTATTCGGCTACGTTCAGAAATGTTTCATTTATAGAGCTTTAATTGCGAAGCGGAAATAACACAAAGTTTTTTTAAATCTGACAGTTCGTTTAAGACAAAAAACTTGCATAATCGCAAAATACCTGAGTGGTTAAAACCTTTTTAATAAATGATTATTGTAGCGCGCCGTTTTTACGCTTGCCACTACACCATCTCTTTCCCCCGTACAGCGCCATCCTGCTCACCCACCCCTAAGCAAACCAGGATGCGCCGACGCCTTCTGCGCATCTCCCACCCTCGAGCCGCTACATAAACCACACCCCGCAAACAAGGAATGGGCTATATAACAGGCTGCGCGCCCTAAATTAGTCAGTTCGTCTGCAGCTCGCTCTTGGCTAGTACGCTCTCTTAGTTGCGCTTCGTCCTCTGGCACGACCCTCTAAGGAGTATTCTACTACCATAAGTAAAGCACCAACCAGACCCCCGACTGCTGCCTTAGTTGTGCTTCGTCCTATGGTACGACCCTCTAAGCAGAACCACCAGTACCGGATTATCCCTAAGGCAGAGTAGGCAACTGCCTAGGGGCCCCGCATCGGCTAGGGGCCCCGCGTCCCGAGAAAAAATGACTTGCTTCAATTAGTGAGCAACAAAATTTCGGAAAAAGTCAGCTTTCAAGATGTTTTAATTTTTTTATTAGGAAGATTTACAGGTTAATAACATTAGATACATGCATTAAAGAAAACAACAAATTATAATAATTAGGTTATAACCCAATAAATGACTAATTTTCACATCATGCACAAACAATAAATAAAAAGTCTATAATTAAAACAAATATATAAATATAGTTAACTTTTTTTATATTTAATATTTAACTTTTCTTTTCTTCTCTTTGTCGCAACATTACTTAGTATCTCAAGTGATTGAAGGTGCCGTGTGTGGTTTATATAGGAATTTGTTTTGTTTTTTTTTTTGCTTTTATTTCTAATTATGTGTTTAAAATATAAATGTTGTACAAGCTTCAGTATGCACTACCTATCTCCTTAAATTCTTTGGGAAAGATTATCTGGAAGAGATCACTTTAGTGACAAGACGGCTCATTGTAATGTTTTTTTAATAATACATATTTTTGTTTCTATGTGTGTGTCCTTTTATGTGCAATAAATGGCTATTGTCTTTTATTGTTTTGCATTCATTTTTTTATTGAATGGGGTGAAGGCATACCTTTCGTAATGTAGTAAAAGAACAGATTAATTATGAATAAAATTACGTTTTGGTAGAAAAATTTTTTTTTTGAAGTTGGAAAAGGGTAAAGTGCAGTGGCGGACTAAGCCCGTCAGAAGCCCGGGGCGGCAAAGTTTAATGAATGCCCCCCCCCCTTAGAGAAGTTGATGTAATTTTACAAGTTTTTTATTCAGTTCACACGGGCCTCTGATTCTGGGGGGCTTCCAAACGCCTCCATGTTCCCTTGATCAAATCATAAACAAGGCTTTAAGGACACTGCAAAAAAAAAAAAAATTCATTTTATTTTCGGAAAGATGCATTTGTTAATAATGCTCTCACCATTTGAGGAAATTGATAAAATTGATGGAGATACAGCATTTTATATGAAACTGTTTTAAACAGTTTGTATGTTGAATTATCCTCAGCAAAACCTGGTTGACAAGATATTAAAAAAAAAACTATACAATCGATTTGGATGCGCCAAGTTTTAAATCTGTTCGAAAATCTACTGTCTATGGCATAGGAGACTTGTTGTACATTCATGTACTTACCTTTCACCCCTTACCCCCCCCCCCCCCTTAAAGCCTGGTCAAGGATTTGATCTAGGGATCAAGGAGGCGTCTGTAGACCCCTTCAACCCCCCCCCCCTAGTCCGCCATTGGTAAAGGGGCCCCGAGACGTAGATTGCCTAGGGGCCCCGAAATGGTTAATCCGGCCCTGAGAACCACAGTCAGTTTTGTTGTTCCCAAAGCCTAACGGCAAGGTTCCCTCCGATCCCTTGCTCAGTTAATTAGTGAATTGATACATTGTGACTATTTTTACCATATTATGTGATCTGTGAACTTACTTTCTTAAATAAATAACCTTTACCAACAATTGTGTTATATTATTTAAAATGTCTGATGTTAGAACTCTGTCATACATACGAGTATGTATACGAAAATACAACAGAGTTGGTTTTGATAATTATTTTGGGTATAGAAATGAGCAAAATTAATGCTTTGGCTCAAAGGTCATTTTTGAAAAAAAATTCAATTAGAAGTGACGATATATTTTATTTATTTATTTATTATTAGTTTCAATAGCAAGGTTTGTGCATGTATGTATAATGTATAGTATAAGTATAGATTCTTTTTTTTTCACAGACCTCCTCAATAGGATTTCCTGTTCTGAGGTGGCCTGTAGTTTTTTAAAATATTGTTAGCAGACCTACATGGGGGTCCCTACATTCTGCCGACAGACTAGCTCAGGTTTTAGTCAGCAGAGCGGGAGAGGCCCTCACCACCAGGGTGGTAGGATCTGTGAGGCGTGTGTGTGGCTTCCCTGAAATAAAGCTCAAATTTCTACGGGCTGGGGGAAGGCAGTGAAACCAGTAACCAGGGTAAACAACAGTTATATTGGGTAAAACACCTGCGTAAACACAATATCACAATAATGCATACAGAGTAATTCAGGGTAGCAACAACAGTTATATCTAAAATGGAGGAATCTGTCCCTATAATCTCTCTGGAAGGGCTATTTATCTCCGCGGTGAATTTACTGCGAACACACGCAAATATGGCGGAATATAACAGCTTGGGTACTCACAGTGAGCGTTTGGACTCTTGTATCTTCCGTATCGGGAAAGAATTCGGCCATTCTTGGTGTCCTAGTGTATCACTTAGCAAAAACACGTTCCATGCTTCCGCGTGGAACTTTCTGGAATGCGCGCGGAACGATTCTCACATTATGCGTGCGCACTAGACCGGGAGTTGCAGGGAAGTCGGGAAGTGGCGGTTGGTGGCTCGCTACCGACGGTCTTGGGTTCCGCCGCCGGTAGCGCGCCGGCAAGCTAGCGGAGGGGGAGCGAAACTGTAGTTTGCGCAGTGGCGTGCGCTACAACTTGGGAGGAGGGGCCGAGTAATTTACAGGGGCGTATTTGTGTATCGTAACAATATTTGTATTTGGTTATGGATTGTCTATATATCGTCTTCATGATGTTTGTAATTTTATTATCACTTTGATCTCTCAGCCATGTTTTTACTTTTGTTTTAAATGTATTCATTTCCTTTATATTTTTGATTTGATCTGGTAGAGCGTTGTATAATTTCATAGCATAAAATTTATTATTTCTCTGTCCAAAAGATGTGTTCAAACTGGGAGTAACCAGGATGTTATTGCTTACTGCCTTGGTTGAGTATTTATGTTGGGCAGTGGAGTTTACATATACGTTTTTTTCAGTTTAAATAAAATATTTTTGGATAAAGTTTCTGTACATTGAAGACTTGAAAGTTATTAAATATTTCTTCCGTCGGAGTTCTAAGCGGAACTTTCAGTATTGTCTTTAGTACTCCTTTTTGGGCTATATTGAGTCTCTCTGTGTGATTAACTCTGGAAGAGCTAGTAATCCACAATATGGTATTAAATGTCTGCTACAGTCTATCCTAGAATACTTGCTAAGGTGTCTACATCCAATTCGGTCACTTTTAACTGTATCATACTTTGACTAAGAGCTACCAACGTTATCTTCATTTTCTTAACGCGCATATTATTGGCTGCTATCTTTATATATAAATTTTTTATGTTTAATTTTGTTATCATAGAGAAGAATGCATGCATGGTGGTCAGTTATATTCGTTTTCCAAACAATTGATTTCATTTTGTCGATATCTTTAATATTTATGTTAGTCCATATAGGTCTAAACATATATGGACTATACAATACTAAATTTATCTTGAATGAATATGACGAGACCACTATTTTTATTGATGTTTATTTTGGTTGTAACATAATTATATTCTGGTAAATGATAGGTGGGTGATTCGTCATTAGTAAAAGTTTCTGATAATATTATGATGTCAGGTTTTTTATTTAGATTGTTTAATTTTAGAATTAATTCATCCCAATTTCGTTCCATACTTCGTATATTACTATGAAAAATGAAAATATTATTGAGATTCTTTGAGATTATGTCATTACATGAATCGGTGTATACACACTCATATTCTTGTATTTTAAAATTATTTTCTAATTCATTAGCTATGAAGTCATCCATTTAGTAAAAATATTAATGTGATATTGATTTCTTTTAAATATATACAGTATTTTCAAAGTAGAGTTTGACATAGAGTTAGTAATACAAATACAGATTTTATAATGTGTAGATTGTTGAAGAATGTTCCGGTTTTTATTGATCATATATTGATTGATCACATCTTTATCATTAGGGAACGTACCCATACTACGTGACACGTTTAGGGGGGGGGGGGGGTCTTCAAAATGTCACGCTCCATACAAATGAGCAGAGGGTTGCTTAGGATTTTGGTCACCGGGGGGGGGGGGGGGTGTGTTAAAAATTGCAAAAAGTTGGTCACGTAGTATGGGTACGTTCCCTTACTAGCATAGTCATTTACAATATTTAAATGCATATCTCGTATAATAATATTATTTATATTTCTAAAATTCGATAAAATGTTTTTTGATTCTACTATAAATTGTTGTACTGTAGACTTATTCTAGACTTATGTGTATGATTGCAAGATTCAAACACGAACTAAATGCTATCTAGATAGTATTAGATTAGATAGTGACCGAATTGGATATAGACACCTTAGCTCAGTTGGTAGAGCTTTGCCATGTAAGCAGAAAGTCCTGGGTTCGAGTCACAGAGGTGCCAATATCTTTTTCTGATTTTTCTGTCTCCAAATTTTCGATTGAGTTTCGCTAATATTGTCTTCATTTAATTATATAAAACAATTTTAGGTTTTACTCATAAAGTTAAAAATAAATATTTTTTCTTTGTTTTCAGATTACGAAAAAATCAAAAGGGGATACTGTCACTGAAAAAAAAAACATATCTTAAAATTATTTATTTGCAATAAAATAAATCGTCTAGAGAAAAAAATGTGTTAATCATAATTAATTCCCTTCCTTTAAATGAACTGGCGCCATCTTTGAACTCTCCAGCTGGACCCTCTCGACCAACTTCCTTGCACCGCATTGGTAGGGATGTATTCTCACATCCGTCCCTCCTAGACACTCTCACCCCCAAATTCCTACCCACCCCTCATACCTTTTTTCTTCCCAGAACTTTTTCTCCTTCCTTTGGCTAAAAAGACCCTCCACACAGCATCTCAGAGGGATTTTTTTCCTCAGGTCCTCCTGTGTGGAGCTGTTGTAAAAAAAATAAAAAAATGTCTTCCATATAGATTTGAATGGTAACGGATGTCGCCACAGACTTAGTACCTTTTGCGCTCTGTGTTTCTTAGCACAGGTTGTTTCACAGAATTTGAACAATTACTCAAGTTTCAAAGTAAAAATTCAAGTTCATCTGCAGTCATTTCTCTATATAATTGCTTCGGAAAGAGTGACACAGTAGCCAGCATAATATAGAGCCACGGCCATATTCTGACTCCTAAAGTAAGGGAAAAGTGAGCTTACTCTCGCCCACCCGCTGACAATTCAGTAATATCGCTTTTTTTACATTAGCTCCACTCAGGAGGCACCGAGGAAAACAATTTCCCTCGGGGCCTATGTCATCTTTGGGGATGCTGTGTGGAGGGTTTTCATAAGGGAAAGGAAGGAGAAGAAGATATAGGAAGGAAAAAGGTATGAGGGGTGTCCGGCTGGAAAGGTCAAAAGGCCTCCCTCAGTTAGTCTCCACCGATCCAGCCCGCCATGCAATGGTTGGGAAAACGTTTCCGCCACCAAGACGTAGACAAAGCTCATCCCATGAACCCGGGCACCTTTTCTAAGTCACCAAACGTAACGAACCATTTGGGGTGACCTGTGGCAGGGGTGTTGGTTGTCCAATAAATGGTTCCCGGGGCGGCGGTACCCATACCCGCCTCCCAAATTAATCACTAGGAAAGAGAATTTGGGATGACAGTTAGGTAAGTATTTAAATTATTAAGAATATTTATTTTATTTAAACATCACTTTAATCTTTTAATAATTTTTAAATAAATATTACAATGCTGGTACATTTTATTTTATTTAAGTGCGTCGTAAATTTAATTTGAAAAATACATAAAGTTTAAAAAAGTTCTTAAGTATGCACAAAACACATAAATAAAACAATGCAGAACCCAGGCAGAGCATTACAGACGAACCAAATCAAAATCCAGAAAAAAAATTAAATCACAATATTTTTTTTAATTGAGTTTAACTTTTACAAAAACAATTTTAAGAATATCGGAAATAATTATGATGCTTTCCTACCTCCGACAAATAATAAATCCGATTAATTCTGCCCAGGTTCAATTTAAAACAAATTAAGAAATATGGCCCTTACTTGTAAAAAATAATACTTTTATTGTTTATTTTGGTTTTGATTAAAAAAAAGAATGATTACATAAAATTACCTATCAACTATTAAGAATATATTTTTTAAAGATTTTAATTTTAGAAACTAATTGAGTTCATGAATTATGCGTGAAAAAACTTAAGTCCACATATCATTTGAAAATTACCAAAAAAATGTAATTAAATTTAGAAAACTTATTTGAAATATCTTAAAAAGTTGTATATTATACGTTTATGTTTAATTGTATATTTCTAGCTATGTCTATTAAAACGTTTTGTATTTTAGTTTTATAAAAATATTATAATAGTTAATAAGTAAAATGCTTTAAAATGGCATTAAAAAATAAATAATAATGAGAATGAATAACTTTTATAAACAATACTTTGGAATAAATACGGTCGTATTTATTATTTAATTTAATAATAAAATAAGTCATTTATCCAAATTGACGAAATTCAGTCCATCCTTTGCCGTCCTCTTAGTTATTCTGCAAGAAAATAAATAAAACAAATTAATATTGGTGTTCAGCATTCTGTAGAAAATTAAGTGGTAATTTTTTTGTATTTAAGGTTAAACGTCACGTACGTTATAATCTACGCATTCACAGATGGCGCCAATCCAATTATTTTAGGTTTTAAAACCTTTTGCATGTTACGCTTTAAAATATTAAGATAAATTAATTGTTTGCGCACGTACATATCTAAAATGATTATAAATAAATAGTTTTGTCCATAAACAAACCCAAATTTTTCAAGAAAGGCTGAAAAATTCAATTTTGTATCGGTGAATCAATCCAATATTGTATTTTTCAGCCTTTCTTGAAAGATTTGGGTTTGTTTATGGACAAAACTATTTATTTATATTCATTTTAAATATGTACGGTCGCAAATAATTAATTCACCTCCATGTTATAAAGCAAAACGTATTAAAAACCTAAAATAATTTGATTGGCGCCATCTGTGAATGCGTAGATTATAACGTACGTGACGTTTAACCTTAAGGCTCTGCAACCGGGCTCGAAAAGAAGAAGATGGAGAGATACGAAATTACGAATGTTAGAGGGGAGCGCTAACATTTACAGCGACAAAATCGATGCGAAAAATAACTTGTAAAATAACTGAAAAAAACGTGTTAATAATAATTTTTGGAGCATACTTTGCGATTTTTTTCTATCGACGGAATTTTATATAATTTGCGTTTCGGCGCGGGCAAAGTCTAGATATTATCTTCAAGAATAACATATATTTTTTAAGAGCTTTAAAACTTACCGTGTTTAAGCGAAATATGTAATAAATTGGTAGAAATCCGGGTTGCGGGCCCTTAAGCCGCCGCTACCCGAATTTCTACCGATTTCTTACATATCTCACAACATTTGAAGTTTTTAAGCTCTTAAAAAAATATGTTATTTTTGAAGATAATGTCTATACATTCCACATGCCGAAACGCAAATTATATGAAATTTATATATTAAAAAATTCAAATATATTAAAAAAAAATTGCAAAGCATGCTCCGAAAATTATTTTCAAAACGTTTGTTTCAGTTATTTTACAAATTATATGTATGAAAAAATGCAAAATGTTTCTTTAAATGCTGTTTTAGACAACCTCCACGAGATTTTTGCTCTATTTTAAACAAGTCATGATTTAGTAAACATTTTCAGAATCTTCGATTCAATTTTATCGTTTTAAATATTAGCGCGCTTTCTCCAACATTCGTAATGACATATCTTTCCATCTTCTTCTTTTTAAGCCCCCGCTACAGCGCCTAATAGAAAATATAAAATACGGCGCCTTAATAGAAAATATAAAATTTGGATTAAAAAAGAGCATTTAACTATTTTTATACTAGCTGGGGTTCCCGACTTCGCTCAGCGAGTTGATATGAGATAGAACTGGCGTTCGAACCTACGACGGATGTTGCTTTATATACCCCTACCACCCATACAAAAAAGGGTTCGAATGGTCCACAATATTTCAGATCATTCCAGAGTGTTCTGGAATGTTCAACAATGATCTGGGATATTCCGGGATGTTCCCGAATATTCCACAACATTCCAGAATGTTCCAGGGTGTTCTGGAATATTATGGAATGCTTTCAAATACTCTCTAATGTTCTGGACTGTTCTACAAATTTCTAGAGGGCGAAACTTTCAGCCTTTGTATTTTCAAAAGCACACCCTTCAGGTAAAAACGGGAACCTTCTTCGTGGATGGGGGATAGAGGTCTACAACACCGTATAACTCCCTTGATCGTACCGGGACTAGTTTCTGAGTTTTAGCGGCTTGCTCATTATACACTATCTTTTATAATATATATTGATTTATAATATAATTTAGATCACATTTTAAAATGTAAGGCTTAACCTACCCCACCCAGACTGTCACTTCTAACCCAGAAAAAGCGACGACGTTTATTAAAATTGGCGCAAACACATTCGCGCTCTCATTCTTGCATCTTGTTTGGTTAAGTTAGATAGGGTTAGGTTATGTTAGTTAAAGGTTCGGTTAGGTGTTAGGTTATACTAGGTTTGATTGTTACAATGGTTAGGTAGGGTATAACGGGTTTTGCTACTTACAATAGTGGGGTACACAAAGGTTCCGATAGAGTCTTTGCCTAGGGCATTGCGCGCCACGCAGGTGTACCGGCCCATGTCGGACCAACGCAGACCCTGAATGATCAGCTCTCCGGAGCTCATGATCTGGAAGAAGAAAAAGAGGTTATTGTTAGAAAGAAATTTCATTGTTGCATTGTATATTTCTTGTGATCATAAACCCATAAAATCCTCATAAAAAGAAGCATGAAAGTCAGCTAATAAGAATGTATTTTTTAGTATTGGGTATACCACAGGGGACTGACCATGGACCCATCTTATTAAATAAATAAATAAAAACATCTCCAAACAATAGATGTAATTACAGACACAAGAGGGACGCAACATTATGTAGTGCAATTTATATTGTCATGCATTCCAGATGGAAGAGACCAGAAATTTTTATTATGTTCCTTGATCCATCACCTCCTCACAACTAGCAGCAGAGAACCAGATGTCTAGACAATATTGATATTTGAAAGACCACGGGTTACGAAACTTGAACGTATAATTAAAAAAAAACGTCTTTGATCACCGTGGCATCAAATAGAGAAAATAAAATAGCTTGACAAGATAATAGGACACACAATCTCAAGGAAGTATATCAGTTATGCCCAAGCCATTCGAGGCTAGTATTTCAAGCCAGGCGTCTTATGCTGGCAAGATCCTGGCCTAGTCTCCTGTAAGAAATTCTAAGCTAGTATCATTGTTGTGAATAAAGTAACTACAAGCCCGTAGAGAAAAAACAACACACACTAGCCTTCATAGTAACTTCGATGATGGAGACACCACTAGCTCAAATAATAGAAACCATCCTATTAAACTATCTTGGCTTAAGGTGCTAGTTTCTTAGCTTTCTCGCTAAAAATAAAGCAAGTTCCGTTTACATGTAGTTAGTGTTACAAGCTTACTAGATTACTAGCAATATCTTGCTGCCCTGGCTTGAAATACTAGCTTCGTGAGACACTATAACAATATTTTCCTTTACCTTTTGATACAGGCCCCCTAGTCACTAATTTTTGTAATGAAAGTTACAGGTTTAACTACGTCACATACCCGTATTTGACAGATTTGCAACTTTGGTAGTATTTATCAAGTCGTAAACGCAAACCTTAAACCTACAAACCAGGAAACCAGCGACGCCTCATGACGTCCTTGCATTTTGACAGTTTTATCTGATTTTGGTAGTCCGTAACTCGAACTGTCAACTGGTTTACCAAACTTGTGCATTCGCTGTCCGGTTTACGGGTTACTGGAGAACGGGTTTGATCTTTTTTTTGGTTTAAAAGGTAAGTTATAATGTGATTTATTTCGATTTAAACGATACCTCAACCGAATTGATAAATACTAACCGCCGCAATTTTGAGCACAGCTTATGGAAATGTGTGTACAATGTCTGTTATTAGTGCTTGACGTATTGCTTAATTTACTTATAAACTCCTTATTATTTCCTCATAAATAAATATAATTTAAATACCAACCTTGATTCTTGGATCCTGGTTTGTGATCACGTCATTTTCACTATCCAGCCAGTAGAACTCTGGCCTAGGGTTACCCACGATCTTGCAAGGCAGCACCAAGGTATTACCAGAGGTCTCCACAACAGTCTGGTAGAAGGAGACGATTCTTGGCTTGGAAGGAGCGACTAGAACCTCTTGGTTTAGGAGCAGGTACTCGCTGAGGTTAGTAGTCTTGGGTAGAACATCTGGAAAGTTAAAAAAAATGCCTTAGTTAAATGAAACATTGCGAAAACTAATTGTATTATAGTAATTAAATGGAGAAATAAATTCATTAACACAGAGATCGTTAACAAACGAGGTTTGAAATGGGATGAAACTGGGTTAATCCCATAGCAAGGTAAGCCAATTTTGAAGATGGATATAATTTCAATGAAGATTCTATTTCTCTAGTAGGATTGTAGTTCTCTAGCTTGAGTGGCAATCGGCCAACGTCAAAAACGCCCATCTCGTTCAAGACCCCACTGAGAGACAGCCTGGGTTCTCATTGCCTCGCAAACTCTGGACTGCCATCAATTGATAAGGTGCTCCCATAGCCGCTGTGTTCACATGATGCATAGATGGGGCCTTAAAGAGTCAGCGATGTGTGAATGCGGTCTGTGCAGACCACAGAACATGTGGTCAACGAATGCCCGCTCCATTCATTCCCCGGCGGGATTAATGAGGTCCACAGGGCAACGCCTGAGGTCCTAGACTGGCTTGCAGACCTAGATGTCCCCCTCTGACCCCCCACCATACGAAAGAAGAAGAAGTAGGACTATTAATTAACAAGACACTTCACACACAAAACAACAAAACAAATTTCAGAACTTTCAGAAAAATGGACATTGTTCCGTTCCTTCTCACCTTTTTAAAATTCAGGTCTTTGATTCCCCAGATTGATAGTCTCAAAGTGGTAATATTAGATCACACGTAGTTTGGTTGTCCCTCTCTAAACAAATATCTTCTCTTCTATCAAGCTTTATCTAAAATTTCCTCCCCGCCATTCAACATTTCATCTCTTCTAAGTCTAACTCGACTCCAATCTTTCATGTAATTTTGAAATTTGCCCATGTGAATAAAATTAATACATAAATTAATCTTTCCTCTCTCCATAATTTGAAATGATCGCCTAGAAAACCGTTAAGGGTGAAAGCCAGAAACATTAGAAAAAAAATTAATCTTACTGTGAGTGGTGTGGACTGTTGTGGTTGTGAAGGCAGATTTGGTTCCGGAGCGCGCCAGGCAGGTGTAGGTGATCTTGTCCACGGGCAAGAAGTTGTTGATGATGAGCCTAGAAGTGGCCCTTGCAAGGCCGGGTTCGGTTCCTTCGATCAGTGCATTGTTCTCATAATCGTCGCCCTGTAAATATAAATGGAAAATTGAAATATTGTACCAATCTGGACAGAGCATCTAATATTGGCTGATAATTATATTTTTACATTTATAAGATGGGAAAAATAAGCTCCGTAAGTTATGCCATATATTTTGCTGTCTTAGGTCCATCTTAGACTTACATACTATAACGGCCGTAGTCCCCAATCCTACTGATCAACTGTTGGGCCGAAATTTTGGCTCAACACTCCTCAAATGCCAAAATACGCTATTCCTAACGCAACTCTTGGAACAACTCGGGAACCATTTATTGGATTACCAACACCTCTGCCATAGGTCACCCCAAGTGGTTCGCCACGTTTGGTGACTTAGAAGGGGTGCAGGGGGTGAGGTTTGGATCTGGGCGGCGGATGCATCTGCCCACCAACTGCGTGGCATGCCGGATCGGGAGAGACTGGTTGAGGAAGGCCTGGAGACCTCTCCAGCAGGACTCTTGAATCATCGCCTTGGGGGGATTGATTCATACCCATCACACATGGACAACTAATCCCCAGATTCTTACCCACCCCTCATACCCTTTTCCTTCCTACGATATCCTCTTCTTCTTTTCCCTGAAAACACTCCCCACACAGCAACCACCTGTGTGGAGCTAATGTAAAATAAACTCTCCAACCAACAGGCGAATCGAGCGTTATTAAACAAATCACCAAACTAAACAAATTGATCGATCGAAAAATTGGGAGCAACAGTCGTAAGAAACGTCTGTTTTACCCTTTGCCAATCTGTAGCAACATATGATATTATGGGATGGTGTGATTGTTCTGAATCTGTTATCAATATAATAATTACAGTAAAAACTAATTTTTTCAATTATATTTAAATGTCAATCAACCCCTCAAAAGTACTATTATTCGGTAAAATTAGGGTCATAGATATTCGCAAGTTATTTACTAAGACATGCCTGTGCTAGATACTGAAAAATAATCTGTCGGCGGGTCCACAGCATAAAGCACACACCTGCTTTTCATCAAACCTGGGATGAGTGGTCCTTAAAACTAGAACCATATTCGCTCAACGATTATTCTGGTTCATCGTTCCTAAAATATACAATGGTTGCGGCTCTGTGGTCTCTTCCTAGCATCAAGATGTGTTTCTCTTTCATAGGAACTCAAATATTAGAACTGCTAATATTGCTAATCATAAACGGGAACAATTCAAAACAGCATGTTTTGGTGTTTGTTTCTTTTTTAGTCCCATAAATCACACGAATCGCATAAATCCCACAAATCCCATGAATCCCACGAATCCCACGAATCCCACGAATCCCACAAATCCCACAAATCCCGCGAATCCCACAAATCCCGCGAATCCCACGAATCCCTCACTTAAAAATCCCAATAATGTTGAAACCCTGTGGTATCGCAGGATTGCAAACCCTCTCTGGGATGTAGCTAGGAATCCCGCAATCCCGCGGGATTTGAAATGAGTGCGATATTTGCAAACCCAAGACGTAGCGCTCATGCGGTATGTACGAGTTCAAATGGAAGTATTTAGATGTATTTTACCTCGGTGATCGGCACGTTATCCCGCAGCCAGGTGATAACCGGCGCTGGACCTCCGTCAGCTTCGCACTCTAGCTCGATCCTCGCACCTGATGCTCGTCGGACCACGGGGGGAAGTTCTTTGGTGATCTTGATCCAGCTGGGATGGACGGGTTCGAAGCGTTCAGCTGTGTAAAAAAAAACAATTTATTTTTATTTGTGGGCATAAATAAATTGATAAATCTATCATTTCACAGCCGAACTGTTGGATTCAAGAACGGATCGTAAAAGCCACCCGTTCTCATGTGGCAAATTAATGTCAACTGTGTACTGCATTTGGCGTGTTTCTCGACTGTGCACCGGTGCCGAAGGAATCAATGATGCTAGCTCCTCGGAGCATCTTCCATTGAAATACAGGTAGAACAAGGAGAGCATTTTCACCCGGCGCCTGTGCTCTAAAGATTGCAATTCGATTATTATTTTATTCAGGGTGGATTGTTTAAAAAATCAGAATGTGCAATTCACACGCGGTAGGAGTGAAACTTTCAGAAAAATAAAGTAGACAAGAATGGGGAGACTACGAAGCACCGCACAAAGAGGAGACCGATTTGTTATCTCATTCTCTCGCAGGCTAAATCGTATAAATGCATGTGTTTGACAATTTGTCTTTTTTTAGTGTCGCTATTTTTCGCTTCATCGAGTTTCAAATCACAACGGTGCTAAAGAAGTTTTCACTTCAAAAATCAGAGTGTGAAATTCACACGCGGTAGAAGTGAAATCTTCAGAAAACTAAAGTAGACAGGAGTGGGGAGACTATACAGCACCGAACAAAGAGGAGACCGTTTATACTATCTCATTCTCTCACAGGCATCCTATAGATGTATGTGTTTGTCTCTTTTTAGTGTAGCTATTTTTCGTTTCATCGAATTTCAAATCACAACGGTGCTAAAGAAGTTTTCGTTTCAAAAATTTGACCAATTCATCAAATATTTGAAGTTAATTACCAAGTTCTGTGAAACTTCCATTTAAGTTTTGTGATTATTTCAATTTTATGAAGAAACTGGCCTATAATGATATAATAACATAACTTGAATAGAGTTTACACAGAACGAGATAAATAACTTATAAAAAAAATTAACAACCCGTCCTAAGATAGGAAAATTTATCAAACGGACCGCCCTTTTCTGCACAGTCGATGCTTTTTTCATGTATTTTGGGTCTCCAGACAAGAGATGGCTGCCAAATTCAACATTGTTAGCAGTTGTATATATACTATTAAAGTATCTGCAGTACGCCTAGCTAAACCCAAGTAAAAATTTCAAAATTTTAAGCAATCCCCGACACAAAAAAGAGTTGATGACCTTGAAACGCCTGAACAGATTTTCTTGAATTGTTGCTAAGAATAATATCGATCATATCAGCTTTCAAACGAAAAAAATGCATCATAATCGATCCATTCGTTTACGAGCTACGATGCCACAGACAGACACACAGAAAGTCAAACTTATAAGACCGCTCCATGCGTCGCGTCGGGGGTAGGGTTGCCATCTGTCCGGCTTTAGCCGGACATGTTTGGCTTTTTAAGGTCGTGTCCGGCTAAATATTTATATGTCCGCCCTGTACGGCTTTTGTTAGGCTTTTTGTTAGTGTAACGCGGTGCATGCAGCGCCTGCAACGCAACGCAACGCAAGCTACGCAAGGCGCAACGTACGAGGCGGGGGTGGGCGACAGTGGCTATTCTTCGTTCGAGAGGGTTTTGTCTTTAGTCAACATATCAAAGTCGAATCGAATGTACGGACACTTCAGATATTTCAGTCAACGATGTAATTGACCAGTGTTCACAAATAATCGACAATATAAAAAATGAACTAGAACAAAATTTCTGTCCAATCAAGTTAACCGCATTTTTACGACATTTATCGGAGGCTCACCCAGATCCCGTTGAAGAATTCAAAGGAAAAATGAATAATATGTAAAAAATTGCTAAATACTACTTAAGGTCTTGGACAAGCGAATTCAGTGCCGAATTGAAACACTTTAAGCGGATGACTTTAGCTGAGGTACCAAACTGAGACCACGTAGCAGAAACAATAGACATTCTGTCTAAAAAAAATTTAGATGACAGTTAACTTTTTGACCAATGGCAGAACTTTGCGAATTCAGGCCATGACGCCGACGTTGAAAGAGTTTTCTCTTCAATCAAAAAAGGAACGCATAAATTGCAAACAGAAATAATTGCTAAGATGATGTACACATTGTGTAATTTAAAAATGACATGTCAAGAATTTTATGAAATTATTTCCAAAGAAAACGACGTTTTGGATAAAGTAGGTAAAAAGACCAAATACACAAAATTGTAGATTTTTGTAATTTTTCAATCGAGTCGAGATTTTAATTTATTTTTTTCGTTTTTGTCTACAAAGATAGATAGGTATGTTTCATTATGTATTTGTTTAATGAAAATTTTTAGTTAACTGTTTAACTAGAAAAAGAGTTTTGTTTGTTTGTTTTATAAGTTTATTATGTTATGTCTACAGACAGAAGACTCAATATTCTTTATTTTGTTATTGAAATTTTCTACATAAATGTCAAATGATGACAAGAATAAGACTGATTATTGATTGTTGTTAATAAACTGGTTAATGTGTGATTAATAAGCAACTGTAACTTGTAACAGATTTTTTATTATTATGTATAAAAATTATGTCAAAAATTACGTACGTATGTCCGGCTTTTAGGGCCAAATGTCCGGCCTAATACAGCGCAGAGTCAGGCTTTTTTTATTTTAGAAGATGGCAACCCTAGTCGGGGGTTAACTAAACGGCTGGCAACAGTATGAACGAAATCTCTCACTTATATTGTTTGTAGAATAATTTTGCATACAAATTTCACAGGTGGTGATCCAATCCCGCCGGTTCCAGGAAAACTGAATCACTGAGAATTATTTAGATATTCAGAGGAATAATCGAATAAGCTTCGGAAGCAATCAGTATGAATTATTCAAACAGTATCAATATGCGCATCTTTTACGCACTTGGGATAAAATCGTCAAACAGTAAAATTTGTATTTTAGGTTATACACTACTAAGCAATGCTAAATCATGTGATTAGTATAAACATAGTGTATGAAAATTAGATTCCATTAGATCACTGGATCATTGGTTCTTAACCTTGTTGAAGGTACTGACCCCCACCAGTTTCCTATGAGCATTCACCGAACGCTTTTTAATTGGAAATCGAACCGAATCATATGAGTTGGGGGTGTGTCTTGACCTCCGCCGAACCCACGAGATTGACTCACCGAACCCCTGGGTTCGATTGAACCCAGGTTTAGGCGCCGCTACCCGCATTTCTACCGAAATCTTACACATTTCCCTAAAACATTTGAAGTTTTTAAGCTCTTGTATGTTAAATAAATATATGTTACTTTTGAAGATAATCTCTACAAGCGGCCCACGCTGAAACGTAAATTATGTGAAATTCCCTCGATAGAAAAAAATCGCAAATTATGCTCCAAAAATTATTAAAAACAAGTTTGTTTCTATTATCTTATAAATTATATTAATTATTATAATAATAAGCATGTATTATACATATAAACCTTCCTCTTGAATCACTCTATCTATTGGTGAAAACCGCATTTTGAGCGACTATATTTTATACCATGTAATGAAGAATGTCCCCAGTAACGTGTAGAGTCAGGGTTGGCAGTGATCTGTCCGAGCCCTTTGAAGCGCTCCACGGGGTGAGACAAGGAGATGGATTGGCCTGCCTCTTATTCAACATAGCCTTAGAAAAAGTTATTCGTGACTCAGGCATCGAGATAAGAGCAACGATATTTGACAACTCTGTGCAACTATTGGCTTACGCTGATGATATCGACTATAATCGCGAAAACTCCAGATGCTTTACGTAACGCCTTTATAAATCTTGAAAGCTCTGCCAAAAATATGGGTCTCGTAGTAAAGCAGCAAAAGACCAAATACATGGCTGTAGGATGCACCCAACAAATCCCAACTCTCTCATGTGGAAACCAAAATTTCGAAACGGTACCAAGATTCACATACCTAGGCTCCCTGATAACAAACGACAATAATACCACAGAGGAGATCCAGAAGCGCATAGTGAACGCAAATCGCTGTTATTTCCGCCTACAAAACCAATTAAAGTCCAGACTGCTGTGCAGAAACACGAAGATATTAGTGTACAAAACGCTTATCAGACCAGTACTTACGTACGCAGCTGAGACTTGGGTATTAACTAAGAGGAATTAGCGAGCACTGGACGTTTTTGAAAGAAAAATTTTGAGGCGCATCTTCGGACCGGTTCTAGAAAATGGATTTTGGCACAGACGTTATAACAATGAGCTCTATACTTTGTTTAAGGAGCTAAACGTCGCAAAATTTATAAAATTGGGAAAACTTCGGTGGCTGGGTCATGTGGAGAGAATGACCGAGCATCAAGCACCAAAGTCCCTGCTGAACACAAGACCAATAGGGCGAAGGAGCCTGGGAAGGCCAAGACTAAGATGGAGCGACAACTTCCTCAAAGACATATCTATCTTGGAGCTTCCAAACTGGAGAGAGCTGGCACAAAACTGAGATGAGTGGAGGAAGACTCCTGAGGAGGCCAAGACCCACCAGGGGTTGTAGAGCCAATAGTGATGATGATGATGAATGAAGAATGTAAAAACCCATTAGGGCGTGTAATAAATAAATAAATAAATTAATCAAAATCAACTCAGAACCTCCTTTGAAAAGTCGTTAAAAGTGATGTGCTAATGAGATCAGAAACAGAGATTTAGGTCGAAAAGCGATGTACGGAAGAATTGCGTAAGAATTTCCAGGCAGTCATGAATGAAATTAATTAAATTATAGGTGACTGAACATCTTCGTTGGTTGCTAAGGAAATGTGAAATTATGTGGATGTTAGGTAATTTGAATACATTTAAATTTTCGATGTGTTTCTTTCCACTTTTGGTTAATTTGAATTTTGGTGTGAGATTTTCAGAAATGTAATTAGTACCTACCAATCGTGATTTACTCGTATTTTAACGGTATATTGCCGTGTTAAGGCACGGTATATCCTGCTCAAAAAGAAGAAGGGGATATAATATGTAAAACGAATGTTAGAGGGAGGCGCTAATATTAAAAACGATAATATTTAAGCGAAAATTGTGAAAATGTTTAATAAAATACGACTCGTTTAAAATAGAGCAAAAATCTAGTGGGGAATGTTAAAAATAGTATTTAAGGAAACCCTGTGAATTTGTTCATATATATTACTTATAAAATAACTGAAAAAATCGTGTTTATAATATTTTCGTTAGTTGTTTTTGGGGTGTTATGTCGTTGTGCGCTACCTCCTTCTTTAGCCAACGTTTCTGACAGCGTTGCATTGTCTGGCAGATCGGAGCAGTTGGGCAAATCGACACATCTACTGGATCTGTCGGATCTGCCCTGAGTTTTTTTTGGGGTGTTATGCCGTGTTGCGCTACCTCCTTCTTTAGCCAACGTTTCGGACAGTGTTGCAGTGTCTGGCAGATCGGAGCAGTTGGGCAGATCGACACATTTACCGGATCTGCCCTGATGATGGACACTGTCCGAAACGTTGGCTAAAGAAGGAATTAGCGTAACACGGAATAACACCCTAAAAACAACTAACGAAAATACTTTTGGCCGTGAAAATATAAAAACGTATGTGTTTATAATAATTTTCGGAGCACACTTTGCGATTTTTTCTATCAAGGGAATTTCATATAATTGCCGTTTCGACGTGGGGAATGTGTAGATATTATCTTCAAGAATAACGTTTATTTTTAAGAGCTTTAAAACTTAGTGTTTAAGGGAAATTTGTAAAGCCGGGCCGGGGCTGATACACTTGCGCTATACTCTCAAAGCCAAGCCACGAGAAAACGCGGTCTAACACGGGCATTTATTATATTATTGAAAAAGGGCAAATCGCTTACCATTGGCGTCTAGAGAGTTGTCGACTTGGTTGTTGTCCTCATTGCCATCCTCATACATGGGGATGGAGGCTCCTTCCGCCACACTTTGCAGTGACAGCACCAGCAGTGCGCCGCAGGCGAACAAATACATTGACAGCTGCATAATGGCGTTCGTTGGAAGCTTTCACGAAGTTGAAATGCGATGAGACTGAAACAAAATAAACACAAATTAATAAAGATGAGTCGACCGGTATAAGAAGTGTGGAGGAGCTATTCCTGGCAACGCAAGATAGAGATTGGTACATTTACCAGAGTGATCGCCAAAGTCGGGGGGGGGGGGGCTGATAGGGCACACGAAGAAGAAGAAGAATAAAGATATTTTTTGAAAGAAAGACAAACATTTTGTTACAAATACAAATTACAAATCATTTTTTTTTTTACATTAGCTTCACACAGGAGGCCCTGAGGAAAATAATTTTATAATACTAGCTGACCCAGCTACGCGTTACTGCCACTAACGAAACAAATGCCATCTACTGGATGGTTACTCAACCTTTTAACTCACACCTCCATTTTTTAATTTGCATACAAATCAAATCTTGCCAGCCCGCTCGTCCACAACATACAGACATTCTAATTTATACATTTTATATTTCAACCAATTAACACAAAATCTTGACAAATTATATTGGTGAAAGAAAACCTCACGAAAATCCGTTGAGCAGTTTTTCAGGTTATCTCGAACAAACAGGCAGACAGACGCGGCGGAGGACTTTAATTTATAAAATGTAGAGATGTCATCTTAGAGGATGCCGTGTGGAGGGTTTTTTTAAGGAAAGGAAGGAGAAGAAGTTCTGGGAAAGAAATAGTTATGAGTGGTGGGTAAGAATCTGGGGGGTCATTGTCAATCTTTCACAGAACTTGAATTTTAACACAGAAATTAGATGAATTATTCAAATTCTCTCAGACAACCCATTAAAACAGACCTCACGTCCAACAAAACATGTTTTCTAAAAATAAAAAACTATCATTACTAGATATATTTAATAAATCAAAACTGTCACCTCTCAAATCTCAATTACAATTATTTTTTAAAACTTTCTTCAAACAGGTAGGTACCATTCATAGAATAAAAAAATAAAAAAACAGAAGTGCCTTCACAAAACACATGTTCCATTTAGCACGTGCCCTGTCTCACTTATGTACACTCGATCGAGTTAAAACAGTGCTTTGCCGCCCTCAATCAGTTACGTGAAAATTTTGCTTGTGCAACAAACAATCGTAATGGTACCTACTGTGAAGAATAGTAGTTATATAATGATAGTAGGGAGTGGAAATATATGGTTAGAATAAGGTTTAAAAGTACCTGGCTAATTAGAATCTAGTCTAGTCACTAAACACGGCTAAAGCCATTTCGAGTAACGCGTCTACACGATGGTGGTCTTTTACCAGGTGCAATCCTAAGAGTATCTTTCACTCTGGAATATGTAGACACTACAAAATTAATTTTTGAAGAACTTAAAGTATTAAAATTTAATGATCTGGTCCGAAAAAAAATAATAATTAAAGAAAAACAAAATCATAGCCTTTTAAATGAAAGTCGTACTCGTCAAAAACATATATTTCCTAAACAAAAACGTGACACCTCATTTGCACAACATCATTACACATGTCTAGGGAAAAAATACTTTAATAGCCTACCTGAAAAGATAAAAAAACAATGGAAGACTATAAATGCCTAATAAAGAGCAATTCACTGCAAAAATAACAAAATGTTGAAATTATTTTCATAACTTATATAACTTTTAAATTTGCCTATTTTTTTTAAGTTCCCACCATAATTAATTAGAAGATACAAAAAATATTTTTCATCCCGATACTCGTTCCTCTTCTAATAATCACAAGCGTCTGCTTCTATAGAAGAGAAACGTCATAAAATGAAAAAATCAGTGAAAAATTATTATGTAATTTATTTCGGTGTCAAAATTATTAAACTTTGTAAACTGATTATTCAATAAATAAAAATAAAATTAAATCTATTTCAATTTCGATTTTATTTTCGCGAAACAATAAACGAATGCAAATCTTGGAAGTGGAAAATAATCCACTTCCCGACGTCCGATCGAGATGAAACTCGGCAGATAGACTTGTAGTCGATGAAAATGAATCTGTCAACTTGGTGGCACTCACGCACCCACACGCATTTCTCTTGAATTAACTACTGGCCGGCCCAAGAGATGCCCCGAAAATTCAATATGTATTATAGTAAAAGAACTTTTCAGGGTTGATTTTTCGTTGAACGGACAACTCAGAATTAACTCAACTCAACATCTCCTTTGAAAAGTCAATAAAAGAGTTAAAAAATATATAATTTTTTTTTAAATGGATTAAGTTAGGTTAGGTTATGTGCTATTTTTATTCTTTTTTTCAAAGCTTTTAATGACTTTTAAAGAGTTGACTTTATTTTTCATTTTATTGAAGTAACAAATTAACCAGTAGAAATGAATTAATTGATTAAAGTAATTATTGTTAAATATTCGTAAGTACAATATATGCGTTATTAATAGAAGTGAATAATAAAAATGATTGAAAATAAATAGAATAGAAAAGAATAAAATAGAAATGGCGTGTTAGTTACTTATTTTGTTAAGGCTCCGCAACCGGGCTAGAAAAGAAGAAGATGGAGAGATACGAAATTACGAATATTAGAGGAGAGCGCTGACATTTACAGCGACAAAATCGATGAGAAAATTGCGAAAATGTTTAATAAAACACGACTCGTTTAAAATAGAGCCAAAATATCGCGGGCATTGTCTTAAACAGCATTTAAAGAAACACTGTGATTTTTTTCATACATATAACTTGTAAAATAACTGAAACAAACGTGTTTATAATAATTTTTGGAGCATACTTTGCGATTTTTTCTATCGAGGGAATTTTATATAATTTGCGTTTCGGCACGGGCAGTATCTAGATATTATCTTCAAGAATAACATATATTTTTTTAAGAGCTTTAAAACTTAACGTGTTTAAGGGAGATATGTAAGAAATCGGTAGAAGTTCGGTTTGCGGGCCCTTAATTAAATAGAAGAAGTCGGGGACGCCCGAGGAACACACAGCACGATCAAGTTAATAAAATACTTGACTCGAGAATCAAGAGTCAGAACAACAGAAGAATGTGTACAAATTTGAATGAAGCAAAGAATGTGACAAGACAAGACAGTGTTGTATGGCGGACTCCCCTCTCTGCCTACCCATGCGGAGAAGCGGCGTGATGGTTAATCAAATAGTTAATTTAAAAATTCACTCACTTGATATCTAACGTAGTAGATTTGCCTATTTTGAATTTGAAATCGAAACCAAATATGAAATTGTTGCCAATTTTTCAAATATTAAAGACAATATTTGGTTTCAAAAAGTGACGGAAAAATCTACGAAAATAGATTTGCTAAATAAAACTGTTCTGGTTTTAAGATTTAGAACTTTATTTCGCGCCAAAAAGTGCCGGATGTTAGTCTGGCGCAACCGGAAGTGATACAAACTGGTTTCTGCGAGCGGGCGGTCGCTTAAATAGGGAATTCTGTGAAGATTGGCGACGTCCCTTGGATTTGAAATTCTAAATTCAACGTGATAACTGGCGGACTTCTAATACACATCTCATGAATATATTGATTTCGGGGTGCTCGCGAAGTCATGTCACAATATTTAATGTGTATTTTTTCAAAAATAAACATTCTCAAAATACGATTAATTTGGCAAGAATTTAATTACCTGAACATTACAGTTCCCAGAGTGGAAGATACTCTCGGTATCGGACCACCATTCAGAATTGAAACGATGCTTGAAATGGCTTTGGACGTGTTTGATGACCAGATCTGAATAGCCAGGTACTCCCCCACCATTTTCTACCTCATCTCCTTCCCTTCCCCCCTACCTTCAGCCTCACAGCATACTCCAATTGCGGATGCCATGCGGATGGCTCCAAACGGTTGGAATCAGTTGAGACTCTTGTGCGGTGTTAAAAAAAAATAACACGTGTGTAGTTCACACGCGGTAGAAGTGAAACCTTCAGAAAACTAAACTTCGAGAAAATGAGACGAATGCAGAGTATTGAGAGTAGGATAATTGTAGGATTTATTTATTATAATATTGTTACCAAGTTTAAAAACTTTCAAAATTCCTTCTTTAAGCCCCCGCGAAGGTTTCTGGATTATTACAACCACGTGGTAGTACCTACATCTGAAAAGTTTTTTAATCATTGCAAAAATGTCAAAATGTATAATGACATTTTGCAAAACAGTGATTGTTAAATCAAAATTCAATTTAAATTAACGAATTTAGTACTCGCCTAACGCTTCGATTCGAATCAAGAATTATTATACGTATTTTAAATAGGTACCTATGTGAGTTACCAAATTTGATTGATTGTTCTTTTAATACCTGTATAAAAATGAATATTTGTAACATAAGAAAAATGAAAATTTGAATGAAAAAAATTGTAATTGGAGGCACGCCCGCTATTTGAAAACTGAACATACTGGGACTGAATGCATGGAACGCGGGAGCGACAGAGGGGTGAGGGAAAGCGCGTCGGGAAAGGATAAGCAGGGAACACACTCGCTAGTTTTAAATAAAAAAAATGAAATATTTATCACAATAGGTGCATTACTTCTGTTTCACTTGTATAGTACAGCGGCGGTCACAACGAAAAATTTCTAGTAAATTCTAGTAAGGCTGGGCATTATGAAATACATAGACTTTATTCTGCGAAAAGTATAATTTATCTCACCACTCTTGTTGCTAGGCATACGGCGTGAGTAGGTACCGCACAAGAGTCCCAACAGCTCTCAATCATTTTTAACCAGTGAGACTATGGGGGTTCCGCGATTTTTCATCAAACGGATATTTTGTCGCGAGCAAAACATCCTCCAACAAAATATCTGCTAAAACCTAACCTAAACTAACCTAACCTAACCCAACCTAACCCAACCTAACCTCACAAAAATAATACAGACAACCTGCAAAGGCAATAAATTATTAAATTTTTTATAAGAAAAACTCTCTTTGTTATTCCCATCAACGTAATATATCATTGAAGAAGAAGATAACAACAATAATCTAAACGAAAATAAGAAAGAAAACAAAACACAGAAAAACAGAAAAAAAGATAATGGTCTCAACTGGGACTCGAACCCAGACCTCTCGTCTAACCGCGACGTGCGCGTTAACCAATTTCGCTATTGCCACCTTCTGTCATACCGTCATATTTCAAATTTTAGAATTAACAATATTATCTTCAACTAATTATTTTTCCATATTATGGGCAACTATTCTTTTTATTGGAAACAATCATTCCAAGAATTGGTTTGTAACCTGGATAGCGTCTAGGATAAATTTATTCGAATTTATTCATATGACTTTTTATAAAAGTCGAAATGAATATTCAATTTGCGACCATTGTCTTTTTTCTGTTTTTATGTGTCTTGTTCTCTTTCATATTTTCATTTAGATTATTATTGGTATCTTCTTCTTCAACAAAAAATTATTGTTCAAAAATAGTAAAATGTAAAATAAGGTTAAGTTAGGTTAGGTTAGGCTATGTTGGATTTTAGTAGATATTTTGTTGGGGGATGTTTTGTCCGTAGGATATTTTGTCGGGAATATTTTGTCGGGAATATTTTGTCGGAGTATATTTTGTCGGGAATATTTTGTCGGGAATATTTTGTCGGAGTATATTTTGTCGGGAATATTTTGTCGGAGTATATTTTGTCGGGGATATTTTGTCGCGGGATGAAAACGCGCGGTACGGACTGTGACATCCCCAATTGAGTATGTTGAGGTTGAAAGTATTGGGATGGAAAAGAGATGTGGGAGAAAAGGGTGGGACAATACCTGGCCATTCATGTCTGGTCACTAAACACGGCTAAAGCCATTTCAATCAACGTTTCGATTCTCAATGGTGGTCTTTCACCAGAGCTATTCTGAAAGTATCTTCCACTCTGAAATGTCCCGCAAATATACTGTAATGTTTATTACAGTATATTTGGAGTACATTTTCTAGCTGGTTCCCGGCATGCGTTGCAATGCCATTTAATAAAAAAATTGTTTCTCCTTGCGTGTCCTCTCCCATTCGTCCCGTTTCCTTTCGGCCTCCCCTTCCTCTCCCGCGTCCCCTTCCCCTCTAATGTTACGTTCCCTCTCCCCACTCCACTCCACCCCTTTCCCCGTCCCGCGAACCCTCCCGAGTTCCCCTCCCAGGTTCCCCTTCCCCTCCCTGGATCCCCTCTTCCCCCCTCCTGCGAACTCCCTACCCGAGATCCCCTCCTCCCTCCCGCATTCCGTACATTCAGTCCCTGTACATTAATTTCTCTATTGCAATTTTTTTCATAATGCCAGAGCTCAACAGTATTTTTTATATAAACTTTGTCCTGACAATAACTGAGATGGTATAATCGGTCTCCTATTTGTGCGGTGCTTTGTAGCCTCCCTACTTTTGTCTACTTTAGTTTTCCGAAGGTTTCACTTCTACCACATGTGAATTGCACACTTTTTTTTCATAACATTTAATGATTTTTTAAAGAGGTGTTGAAATTGCATGATTCTAAGTAGTCATGGTAGCGTTCCACTCCATCCTCCGAGTCTACCATTGAGTGGAGCGAATAATAATGTAATATAATAATTTATGTTATATTAAAATAATATATCATAAATTTGAAATATGAGATTGACTAATATGACTGTTTGACGGTAGGCGGCAATGGCGAAATTGTTCCGGATAGACGAGAGGTTCTGGGTCCGAGTCCCAGTTGCGACCATTATCTTTTTTCTGTTTTTCTGTGTCTTATTCTTTTTCATATTTTCGTTTAAATTATTAGTGTTATCTTCTTCTTCACTGATATATTATATTGATGGAAATAACCTTCAAAATTTATAAAAAGAGAGTTTTTCTTATAAAAAATTTAAAAACATTATTATTTAATGGAGTTTGCTGTCATGGTGACGTATTTGTTATAAATTCAATGGACCATGTTTTTTACATTATTATCATATGTTATGATAATAAATTAATCACTTCTATAGTACACCTGTTGGCATAGCAACAGTTTGGTATCCCAATGGTTTATTGAAGTCAATTTATTTAATTCTCTCTCTCTGATTTATTGTTATTGTTGCTATGCGCGTCGAAATCTCATCTTAAAATAATATACAGTTCTGTATCATGTAAATGAATGCTGCTATACTTCATGGCTTCACTGTAATAAATCAGGGTTGGTTAACTTAGCTTTTTTTGATTTTTTTACAGATTGAATCCCTTAAACCCTCCGTATATATACGCCAATGGGCAAGGGCGGATTTAGGGGGGGGGGGCACGGGGGCACGGCCGATTTTTTTGCCAATCCGCCCCTTGTGTCCCCCAGAAAAAAATCCCTGATCCGCCCTTGCCAATGGGAACAGCTCATAATATATATAATATCATAGAAACCGTTGTCTCCCTCACTATTATAGTATTGGAAAGAGAAAACACCACAGCTTATATTAAAATTTGGAAGTTAGCTCCAGAATTATTAAAATGTACACCTCAATGAAACTAAAATTTGGGTAAAAATTATTATATATTAACTTAGTAAATTTTTTATTAATTATTTTTATATGAAACGACCAAAAAGAGAGGTTGCAATTATATTTATAATATTATTTGTCAATTAAACACTATTTTATTTTTTTTATTATCAGTTATTTTTATTCAATAAAAACGTAAAGTAAGCCATTTTTTAACTCTTTCGTGTTTGCATTCAAAATTTTATAATTTAAAATAATACATTTATATTTATAATATTGAAATTTGAAAGCTTATTTCATCACCTTTTTAAAACAGTTTTTAATTTTCGGATACATTCAGAAATATTCCATTTATTTGGTTTTTATTGCAGAGCGCTCAATTTGGGAGGCGGTAACGGGTACCGCCACCCCGGGAAGCGTATTTACAAAACCTATACCGATTCAGTCGCGGTAACGACAATTTACATTTTAAATATACCTCTATATTGGTTATTTTTTTATCACATTGCAAAAACAAAAATTGTTCTAAAATCTAGATAAAATAATCTTTCTGATGTGTATATTAGAAATTAATAATTTTATTTCTAAATATTTAAATTTTAATATTATTCCCATATATTGTAAATACACCTCTATATTGATAATTTTTTATCACTTTGCAAAAACAAAAATTGTTCTAAAATCTAGATAAAATAATCTTTCCAATTTGTATATTAAAAAATAATAATTTTATTTCAAAATATTTAAATTTTGATATTGAAAATTTAAAGCGACTGAAACGCGGTAGGGATTGTAAATACGCCCCCGGGAACCTTTATTGGATAACCAACACCTCTGCCATAGGTCACCCCCAGAGGTTCGCTACATTTGGTGATTTAGCAAGGGTGCCCGGGTTCGTGGGGTGAGGTTTGTCTAGGTCTAAGAGGTGGATAACCAGGACACACTGAACCCCAGATTCCTACCCACCCCTTAAACCCTTTTCCTTCCCAGAACTCTCCTCTCCATCCTTTCCTTAAAAAAAACCCTCCACACAGCTAAGATGACATAGGCCCTAAGGGATTTTTTTTTCCTTAGGGCCTCCTGTGTGGAGCTCATATAAAAAATAAAAATAATAATAATCAATACAAAATAATACAAGAACAACATGTCAACCCACCTTATTTAAAATAATACAAATATATTTATAAAATAAAAATTTAAAAGCTTATTTCATCACCTTTCTAAAACTGTTTTTAGTTTTCGGATGCGTTCAGAAATATTCCATTAATTTGGATTTTATTGCAGAGTGGAAATACACAGAAAATCCTCCGACCTGCTGACAGCGTCATTAACACATTTTAGATTTCAGCTTTTACGGATTTTTAATATATTAAATTTGATTGTAAAATGCGTACTTATGAATAAAATTATATTCTGAATTTGGTGCTGCATATCACGTTTAAAAGACTCCAGTTACTAATATCTACAGCCTGTATGTTGGACGAATATCTACAGCTCATATGTTGAACAAATATCTACGAACTTCAGAGTGTTGACTAATATCTACAGAGCGTAGGTTGGACTAATCAGCTAAATGTGTCCAATAGTCCGATATCAGGGATTTTTACTACATACTTACATAAATTAAGATTTTTAAACTGCATACGCAATATTACGTTATTCCAATATGCTATACATAATTGCAAATCCAACCTCTGCCAGTACTGTAGATATTCGTCAACACTTTGGTTCTCATAGATATTAGTCAACAGTTTGAGCTGTAGATATTCGTCAACACTTTGATTCTCATAGATATTAATTAGATTTTTTCAGTTTTTGGAATTCCTATAGTAATTAGTAGACGCCTCCCGTTTAAAATACATAATTTATTAAACGTTTGACTTATGTCAGCTATAATCTAGACATGTCGATAGTTGACAAAACAGACAAATAAAAATCGATTTCTCAGAATTCCACTGTGTCCTTGAAATTTCAATAATATTTACAAATCATAAATATCCTTTTATTGAATAAAAATAAGGAAAAATGCATTAAAAATCAATTCTAAAGATATGCAGGTTCGACGATAATCCCTATTGACCTATTTTTATCATTTTTTATTCCAGGAGAGATATAAATATTGCATTTGAGGAAAAACTATTGAATAAATAAAAATACAATTGTTATTTTCGATTTGATAATATATTTTTCGCCCCTCAGTTAAGCGCGATTCTCTGTGAAAAGCAGACCGAAACACAGTTAGTTACACCTATTGTAAAAAAGGGTGAGATATTATTGAATTTAATAAATTTATTAACAAACTAATTACATAACCATCAGGCCGTTATCTGAAGGGGTAGGCAGAGAGGACGGACCGCCAAACAACTCGGTCTTGGCACACAGTCTTTGCCTCACTCACATTCATACATACTCTTCCATTTTTCTGACTTTTGATATGGCCCGACTCAAGTATCTGATTCACTTGATCATGCTATGTCTTCCTCAGGCGTCCCGACTTCTTCTTCCATTCACATTTGCGTCATATATTCTTCTCACGCTATTTTCTTCTTCCATTCGCTCTACACGCCCAAACCATCTGAGGGTCTCTTTCTTAATCTTACTCATTATGCTTACCTTACATTCTTTACGGATATCTACATTTCTCAACAATGAGCTCTATACTTTGTTTAAGGAGCTAAACGTCGCAAAATTTATAAAACTGGGAAGACTTCGGTGGCTGGGTCATGTGGACAAAATGACCGAGCATCAAGCACCAAAGTTCCTGCTGAACTCAAGACCAATAGGACGAAGGAGCCTGGGAAGACCAATATTAAGATGGAGCGACAACGTCCTCAAAGACATATCTATCTTGGAGCTTCTAAACTGGAGAGAGCTGGCACAAAACCGAGATGAGTGTATGAAGACTCTTGAGGAGGCAAACACCCACCAGGGGTTGTAGAGCCAATAGTGATGATGATCTACATTTTTCACACGATCACACATGGTTTTACCAACATTCACCTCAGGGAACTCATTTCAGTTTACTATATTCAGTTTACTTTCATCCTTCCTCTGCCAGTTCCGTGCCTCACTGCCATACATCAGGGTAGATACCAGGACTCCATTGTGAACTGCTAGCTTCACTTCTTTTGACAGTTTTTTATTAGCGTCAACAGCAATTCAGTCCTCCATTAATGGAGTTACCTGCATTTACCCTTCTTTCAATATCTCTCGTAAACATACTACCCAGGTACGCAAACTCATCCACCTGCTCCAATATTCATCATTCACAACTATATTGCACACTGTTTTCGTACTCTCTCTTTCAAACACCACAAATTTAGACTTACTTACATTAATCATTAACTCATTCTTCATACACACTTCGTTGATCCTAGTAAATGAGGAAACCCGGTCGTCGAGTCACTCTTTCTACCCCGAATATTGAGCGAAAGGGACAGGTGATGATAAGGAGCCATCCATAAATTACGTCACACCTTAAGGCGAGACTTAAGGGCTCGCAACCCGGATTTGTGCCGATTTATGACATATATCCCTTAAACACGGTAAGTTTTAAAGCTCTTTAAAAAATATATGTTATTCTTGAAGATAATATCTAGACATTACCCGCGCCGAAACGCAAATTATATAAAATTCCCTCGATAGAAAAAAATCGCAAAGTATGCTCCAAAAATTATTATAAACACGTTTGTTTCAGTTATTTTACAAGTTATATGTATGAAAAAAATCACAGTGTTTCTTTAAATGCTGTTTAAGATAATGCCCGCGAGATTTTTGCATATTTTAAACGAGTCGTGTTTTATTAAACATTTTCGCAATTTTCGCATCGATTTTGTGGCTGTAAATGTTAGCGCTCTCCTCTAACATATGTAATTTCGTATCTCTGCATCTTCTTCTTTTCGGGCCCGGTTGCAGAGCCTTAACCACGTTTATCGGGGGTTTGCCCGAGGCTCACATTTTAATTTATTTCGGCGAATAAAATTAAAATGTAAGCCTATAAAAATTAAATTAAAAAATTATTATAAAAATATTATTATTATTCTATCGTCATTATAATTTTGGGGGGTTAATGGTCGGAAGATCAACCTTCGGGTCATCCTATAATATGTATGTCTTTCAGATATTTTCATTACTAGCAACGTTACCAGAATTCTGTAAACTTAAAAAGTGTACGTGTCAGAAGAAACGTAGAGTATTTCATTTTCCAAGAACTATAGCGAGATTGACGTCACTGGTCATTTACTATTGGAAATAAACCACTGCAAAACGTGATATCGGAAAACGAAGACAGACTGCATAATTATTAAAAGTACCAAAGCAGAACCGTGTTAAATCACGGGATATTCTAATTTCTTGACCAAATCAGTTCTTCTATTATGGCGTTCTGTACAGGACTCGCAGATACTTTAATAGTATACAACTGATAACCTAAACTAACCGAAGCCACCTCTGGCCTAGAGTCCGAATATACCTTAAAGAAACCTCGACTCTGTGCAGAAACGAGCGGTCCGTTTGATAGATTCTCCTAACTTAACAAACGGATTGCAATCTTTAGAGCATAGCCGTCAGATGGTAATGCTATTATTGTTCTACCGGTATTACAATAGAAGATGCTCCGAGGAACTAGCGTCATTGATCCCCTCGGCATCGGTGCATAGTTGGAAAATACGCCAAACACGCTACCAACATACGTACAAGGTTGACATTAATTTGTGACTTGAGAACGGGTCGCTTCTTCGACTCGTTCTTGTGTTCCAAGGCTCGGCTGTGGAACGATTTGCCGGCCTTTATGTCCTCCTTCCTACAACATAGGTCTTTTCAAGACCAACCACAGCATCTCAGATGACATAGTTAATGACGGATGACGGAGTTAATGTAAAAAAAAAAACACAACTGATTCCGATTTTTAAAAATACATTTATATTCAAAGCAAATTGGAGTTTATTATTTATTATTATTTTATTATTTTATTATTATTGTACAACAGAATAATTACAATTACAGTACAATTTAGTTACCCTATCAGCATTTAGGCAAGTGACTCTTCAATAATGTTTTTAAGGCATATAAAGAACAGTCACTTACATCCAAATGGTTTGCAATTTCATTTAACAGCACCACTCTCCTCGTCATGCTATGCTTTGCCAAGACGTCTGTTCTGCCGTTCGGTACTTTAAATAAGTCATGATGTCGACTTCGGCTCTAGTGGTCTGGTACATATAAATCATAGCATCCCAAGAGAAATGGGCTATTGATGAAATTGTTCCAAATTTTGAAAGACAGAATAGCAAGACTTGCTTTCCTTCTAGTTTCTAGGCTCACAGAATCAGTTTCCTCAAGTAAGTCAATATGGTGCATGAACCTTGGATAGGTTCCATGCTTCTGCATATAAACATACCTGAGGAATTTCTTCTTGAGTTCATTGAAATTCACGTTCACGCAGGAGAAACTAAAGCATATCAGAGATTATATAGGTAATCTTAGCCCAGGTTAGCGTCTTGACGGAAGATTATTAAAAAAAGGAAATTATTTTCCTTAGGACCTTGTGTGGAGCTGAATTCTTCACGCAGTTGATACCAATGTTGAAAATTACACTTAAATTCAAAACAAATTTGAGACCATTGATCTAGATTTCACTTGTCTTTTAAAGGCAGCTTCACTGGCACTAAATATATCAATATCCGATTTGATTCTTAATTGATTCTGTTCAACAGTAAGATTGCTCTCCCGACTGGCATGACTATTGGCAAATTAGTCCTCCAGGCCGGAAGATAGAACAGTCTATGCTGTCGGTGACGGAGATAACCATCGGGAACAAAGAAACTAATACTCCATGATAGTCGAGTTTTCGAATCCGTCTAAAGTACTCTAAATAAATGTGTAGCAATGTGTACGTCCCATCTAACACGTAGATGGTTCATTCTGAACATAACCAATAGAAAGTCTGTAGATTAGAGCCACAGACAGTCGCCATACTCCCTATTGTAGAGAATTCTGCGAAATTGGGTGGGTTACCCCTTTTTGGAAATTTACCATTAAAATAATCTCTATTTTTTTTTTGGATTCAAAATATTATGCTTTTACTAGCTGACCCGACAAACGTCGTTCTGCCATATAAATTATTTCTTGTGAATACTGTTAAATAAAAAAATTACGAATGTATTTGTAAGTGTGTGGGGATGCGATCTATGACAGAAAGAGGAATGGAGCGCTGTAGACGATGACCGCCGATAAAAGCAAAAAAACACCGACTAAAGTAGGAAAATGAAATGAAGAAAATCAATATGAATTTCGAAGAGCAATTGAGTGTACGATATTTTTTGTCAGTCCGTCGTTAGCCAACACGAATAAGCTCGATGGTTTGCCAACGTGAGAACACTATGCACTATGTGAATGTCTTGCGCATGTGTAGATGAATGAAGTCGTTGAGGTGGACGTAGCGCCATCTGTCATTCAACAACACAAATAATTTCGTTCTGTTTGAAATACGAAGGACGGTTAAATTTGTTCATACAAAAATACTAAAATCGCGACTAAAAATGGAAGGGTGGGGGTAGGAGGGTTAAAATTTGGGGTTATAGGTATTTTTTCGTGTCAAATTAAAAAAAAATAAAAAATAAAAATTGTCAAAAAAATAAATACATAAATATATTCTGGATAGAACACCCTAATCACGTAGCGGTATGAAATATACTTTAAAACCTATTCTCATACCTTCCAAATATACATAAAAAATTTCATAAAAATCGGTCAAGCCGTTTCGGAGGAGTGCGACCACAAACACCGTGACACGAATTTTTTTTATTTATGTAAGATAATTTTTTGTGCATTATTTACCAAGTATATATAAGATTATGGACCAGTTGAATTCTGTGCGAAGGGTGTAAAGTACTCACATAATACATTTGAGACACTTCTCGGTTGAATTTCATGACGATAAAAACACAGGTCATTAGCCTGCATAAAATAAAACCATACTGCATAGTTTTTTGTGTTCTAAAATAGTTATAAGTGTTAAAAATATCAGGAGAAAAAAATATGGCGGAAAATAATGTTTCCAATCATTCAAATTTCCAATTTAATGACAAAGAATAACCAAAAACAAATAATAAACTAAGAAAAACAGATATTAAATAACAAGAATGGAGAGTTATCTATCTATATTCTATCTTCTATCTATCTATCTATCTATCTTCTATCTATCTATCTTCTTCTTCTATCTTCTATATATATATATCTATCTATATAAATAAAAATGAATCGCCGAAATGTATGTACGCGCATAACTTCCGAACGACTGCACCAAATAGGATAATTCTTTTTTTGTTGTGTTCGCCATTGACAGGAGAAGGTTTGTATAAAACTACTGGTGAGCTCTGACATCATGAAATTTGTATAAAAATGAATCGTCGAAATGTATAAACGCGCATAACTTCCGAACGAATGCACCAAATTGCATAATTCTTTTTTTGTTGTGTTCTTTATTATCTGGTGAGCTCTAGCATTATGAAATTTGTATAAAATAATTGCAATAGGTGGTACGCGAGCTGTTTGAAAACTAAATGTACCGGGACTTAATTTATGGAACGCCGGAGGGGGGGGAGAACCAGGGAGGGGGAAGGGGAATCTGGGAGGAGGGAGGGGTACTCGGGAGGGGGGTTACCGGGACGTGGATGAGGCGGAGTGGAAAAGGGAAGAGGATGCGGGAGAGGAATGGGGGGTGTGGGAAGGGGGAGGGAAGAATGGGAAAGGACACGCAGGAAGAAATAATTTCTTTATAAAATGGCATAGCAACGCATGCTGGGTACCAGCTAGTATATATATATAAAAATGAATTGCCAAAATGTATGTACGCGCATAACTTACGACGACTGCACCAAATTGGATAATTATTTTTGCTTTGTGTTCTTTATTGTCAGGTCAAGGTTTGTATAAAAGAAGCGGTGAGCTCTGGCACAATGAAATTAGTATAAAAAAATTGTAATAGGTGGCACGCAAGCTGTTTGAAAACAGAATGTACCGGGACTGAATGGGGGGAGGGGAAGTCGGATAGGGGATTTGCGGGAGTGGGGGGAGTAAAACCCGGGAGGGGGGGGGAAACTTGGAAGGGAGTAAGAGAGGGAGTATAGTGGGGAAAGGGAAGGTGAAGGAGGCGGAGTGGGAACGCGAGAGGGGAAAAAACGCGGGGGAAGAAGGGGAGGCGGAAGGGGAACGGGACGAATGGGAAAGGACACGCAGGGAGAAACAATTTCTTTATTAAATGGCATAGCAACGCATGCCGGGAACCAGCTAGTAAGTTATAAATGAAAAACATTTGGAGTCTATAAATTATGGAAAATACCAGGACAGAACACTGGCCTTCAAAATTCTATGATACATTTGCCTAATGTGTGTCTTTTTCTTGTTTTTCGTTATCAGTAACTTTCGTTAGAAAAAATGTAAAGAGAATCATTTTTAAAAACCTTTTATGTTTAAATTAAAAATTTTAACATTCTAAAATTATATATATATATTTTTTTTTTTTACTTGAGCTCCACGCAGGAGGCCCCGAGGAAAATAATTTCCCTCATCTTTGGGGATGCTGTGTGGAGGATTTTTTAAGGAAAGGAAGGAGAGGAGAGTTCTGGGAAGGAAAAGGGTTTAAGGGGTGGGTAGGAATCTGGGGTTCAGCGTGTCCTGGTCATCCGCCTCCAAGACCTAGACAAACCTCACCCCATCAACCCGGGCACCCATGGCAATCACCAAATGTAGCCCACCACTTGTAATAATAATAATGTTTCTAATAATGACGTTTGATATTCAAAAAACTGTTTCTGAAAAAAAAAGAAAATACACAGATTTAGGAAATGAGATTAAAAGATTTTGGCATTCTCAGACCATAAAAATATTACCATTTGTTATTTCGGCTACTGGCATTATACATAGGTCTCTGATTCAAAATTTAGGCATATTAGATTTGTCAAAGAATTTATAAATAAAAATGCAAAAATTAGTCATTTTAAACACATGTAGTACTAAAAAAGATTTTTTTAATATTTATATTGAGGGATCAGTAGGATTTATAGGTTCAATTAGGAGTTCCACAGAGCCGAACCCTCTGATATGAAAATATCTAGAGTCGGTGAATTTTTTTTCCCATTTGGTCTCTGGTAGGTTGACATGTTGTTCTTGTATTGTTTTGTATTTATAATACTTATATAGTGCAATTGCATAGCGTGGATTGACTAGATGATCATTTGGGGAAGTGTGAGAAAGGGTTTAGTTTTTCCTGTGGGGAAAATTTAACCCGGACATTTAAATCTGGTGCGTAAAAAAAAAAAATAAAAACGTTTGATAGCGTATTTTATCACCTTTCAAAAACAGTTTTTAATTTAAGAATATAATCAGAAACATCCCAATTATTTGGATTTTATTGCAACGCGGAAATATTCTGACCTTCTGACATTAAATATATGCCCGAGGTCTGAGGGGTCGAAATACGTAACTTTATTACAAATGAAAATATCCACATTAAACTTTGCACTTTATGCTTTATGCTTATCAGTGGTTTTCTACGGAAGCGCAGTTAATTTTTGACTTCGATAAAGTATTTGGACAAGATTATTAATTAAAATTGAGATATTGAGTGACATGTCGTATATACGAGGTATGTTCACAAAGTAAGTATACTATTTTTTTTGTTTTTTTTAAAGTGTAATTGAAAAAAATTTACAGGATATTGTTGGTACACGTGTTGACTTTATTTACAAAAAATCGAGATTCCTTTCAGTGCGTGCAGTGAGCCGTGGCACAAGCTTCTTTATGCCATCCTTGAAAAACTGTCCCGCCAGCTCCTTCGCGGCTTCAGAACCTCTTTCTGCACCTGCTCGTCGGTTGAAAATTTAATTCCATTCATATGTGCCTTCAAGGAGGTGAAAAGATGTTAATATGAAGATACCAAGTCAGTAGAATGCGGGAGGTAGCTCAAAACATCCATCCAAATGAGTCCAAGAGCATATTGGTGGCTAAGGCTGTGTGAGGACGGATGTTTTTGTGAAACAAGCATACTTCTCTCATTAGCATTCCCTTCCTTTTGTTTTGAATGCTCCTTTTGAGTATTGTTAGGGTATTAAAATATCGTTAGGCATTGATGGTCTCCCCCTGAGGCAAACATTCGAACAAAATTATGCCTTTTCGGTCCCAAAACACTGAGGTCAAGATTTTTTTGCCCGAAATTGTGATTTTGAATTTTTTGGCAGACGGGGAATTGGTGTGACGCCACTTTGACTACTGTATTTTTTCCCAGGCTTGTAATGAGTCACCCACTATCATCTCCAGTCACAATAGAGCTTAGAATTCATCAATTTTTTGTCTTGTAGGTGATATTCCTTTCGTGATTAAGAAGCGGATCACAACACTTGGTGGGATTTTTTACCATATAACATATTTCAAGCAAATAGACACTACAACGTTAGTTTACGTGCTACACTGTTCCTGCGATGCTCGCTCTGGCTAGCCAGGTCGCTCGCACAAAAGTACGTACATTAGTCGACTTGGTTATTCTCGAGCCTCGTCGAAGCTACATACTGACACCAAACGTCAAAAGTCATTCCACACAACAGCGAGTGGGTCGAACCAGTCGAAACGAAGTAGCGAGTGGTGGGTTGTTTGCGTATCTATGCAATTGGCTGTCAAAATCTAGTATTGTTTTCCCGCGCTAACTTTTGCACCCGCAAAGAAATCGTTTATATTGATAAAGCCATTTTAAGGTTCCATATTGCAATGGCTGATTTACCAGCGATGCTTTGGTTGCCCAGCCATGTCGAATATTATTAACTCGTAGAAGTTATACGCGGTAAAAATAAGTGTATGAACTGTTTGACATTTCAAACTTACACCATAGAAAACTCAAAAACATCAAGAGTATAGGCAATATTCACGGGGCTGTCAATATAATTACCACTTAGCTACCCTACCCTGCTACCCTGGTCATGAGATCCCCCTCTACCACCCAGAGCTACCAACCCTCAAAAAACAAAAAAAAAACCGCACCCCGTTATAACCACAGTACACATACTTTCTGAACACTCCTGGTATATAATGACATTGGTCATTGATAAATCATGTAAGTTTTTTCACAACCTCAGCACGAACTTATCAATATTTATGTTTTACGTTTATTGCCGTATCAGTTACAAAACTCTTTGACGTCATGTATGCTCTAAATAAAATATCATGTGAATTCCTACAACGATTTTCAAACATCGTTCTTAGAAAACTGATGAAAAAAGACATTTGACTAACAATATAAATTGAATCTAACATTTTTTCAAGGAAAAATACAAAGAGAAATTCAAGACTTTGAAAAAATATTTTTGGTGACCGGATTTTATAAAAATCTGTGATCCAGATAGATTTGATAGGACTTTTTCGTATGGTTGAAGAATAAATTGATTGTGGCGACATAGTATTTAATTAATAGATTTTATTTGACGGCATCTGTGGTCGATGGGTAAGGCTCTTGACTCTCAATCTGAAGGTCGCGGGATCGAATCCCGGCGCACGCAAGTAAATTTTATTTGATTAATTTATTCTTCTTCGATGGCGCTACAGCCCATATCGAGCTTTGGCCTCCTGCAACAGTCGCCTCCCATTCCTCCTGTCCTCAGCAGCTGACTTCCAATTTGGTACCTGGAGAAGCTGTGCTGCATCCCCTCTTACTTCGTCTTCCCACCTCAGTCTGGGTCTTCCCACTTTTCTCTTTCCACCTGGGTGTCCAGTCAAAATTCTTTTTGGGACGCGTGTATCCGGCATTCTCTGTACATGACCAGCCCATCCCAGCCTGAGGAGTCTCATATATGTTGAGATGCTAGGTGCCTTATATATATCATACAATTCTGTACTGTGCCGGATGCGCCACTGTTCACCCTCTTTCACGGGTCCACATATTCTTCTCAGCACTTTTCTTTCAAAAGTATCCAGCATTTCAGCCATCTTTACCGTCAGTGTCAGCGCCTCACATCCATATGCAAATTTATTAATAATTATTTATTTCACAATTTTTTTTACATTAAGTCCACACGGGATAGCTGTGGAAAATAATTCTCCTCAGGGCCTTTGCATCTTTGGGGATGCTGTGGGGTGGGTTTTTTTAGGACAGGAAGGAGAGGAAGTTCTAGGAAGGAAAAGAGTATAAGGGGTGGTTAGGAATCTGAGGGTCAGTGTCCAGGAGTGACGGGCGTGTGAATCCATCCCTTCCACTGCGGTACAAGGCGATGGGTCGAGAGATTCCGGCTGGAGAGAATAAAAGACCTCCCTCAACCTTTCTCTCTCAATCCGGCCTGCCATGCAGCTGGTGGGCAGATGCATCCCCGAACAAATCTCACCCCATGATCCCGGTCACCCAACGTAGCGAACCACTTGGGGTAACCTATGGCAGAGATGTTGCTTATCTAATAAATTTTTCCCGGGCGGCGGTACCGTCACCCACCTCCCAAATTAATATATTATGATGAAAAAATCTAACAACAAAAGCGTAAAATAAAATCATTGATGAAAGTGTGAATTCTGACGAAGATATTCAATATACTTGTAAAAAAAATAGTAGAAAATACATGAATCTGATGTACATATATATACGTCTAGATAAAGAAAAATATGGGAATAAATTCTTTCCGAAAGTTTCAACAGGGACTTTTTATCCAGGAGGTAATTATAATCAATGTTTTGACAAGCATATTCAATTTATAGATAACACATGAACTTATGTTGAATCTTTTCTTTAAAAGGGAGACCATAATGTAGAGTTATACTCTAGTTGGCATCTGACAAGGATTCTTATATAATTATGATAAATTGGCAAATTAAGCCATTTCAAGCAAAGTTTCAATTCTGAATGGTGGTCTTACGCCAGGACGATACTAAGAGCATCTTCCACTCTGGAACGTGCCGCAAATATACTATATATTATTTTAATGAATTAATTGGAAAATAACTCAAATTAATCAAATAAAATTTATTTGCTACACCGAGATTCGATCACGCGACCTTCGGATTTCGAGTCAAGATCCTTACCCCTAGAACGACTGCACCAAATTGGATAATTATTTTTTTTTTGTGTTCGTTGTTATCAGGACAAGGTTTGTATCTAATGATGATCTCTGGCATTATGAAATTTGTAAAAAAAATTGCAATAGGTGGCAAGCGAGCTGTTTGAAAAATGAATGTATGTATGGAATCCGGGAGGGAGGAGGGGAAATCGGGTAGGGGGTTCAAGGAACGGGGGGAGGGAAACCCGGGAGAGGGGAGTGAAACCTGTAAGGGGGGAGGGCAACTCGGGAGGGGGTTCGCGGGACGGGGAATGGGGGGAGTGGAGTGGAGAGAGGGAAGGAGGAGGAGGCGGAGTGGGAATCCGAGGGGAAGGGAACGCGGGAGAGGAAGGGGAGGCGGAAGGGGAATGGGACGAATGGGAAAGGACACGCAGGAAGAAACGATTTTTTTATTAAATGGCATAGCAACGCATGCCGGGAACCAGCTAGTTTATTAATATTTTTAAGTAATTGATTTTTCGTTAGACGTTTCGGAATATGAAAGAATCCGCCAGTGTTGCCAATGTACATCGATTTATTATTTATCTCCTGCCAATATCGGTTCGGCCGTCAACAATGAAACCGTGCACGGTATATCGATATAAAATCGTCAAAAGTTACGCCTATCGATCCGATATTGTAAAGTCATCGATTTCTCTGTGCTTGACCCCATTGTGATTTATTGATATTTTTTATCTTAATTGACGACAGTTCCATGATTAATGACTGACGGACACAGGCATCTCGTTTGACCCCTGCCACGCTATCTGATGAATTATTACAAGATGTCACTATTTACATTCATAACTCACGCTGATAATGATTATGATATTTATAATACTTAAATTAAACGAATCGCGTACATACTTCCAAAGGTCGCGTTTGAAGCTTGAAGAAAAACGTAGATGTCTAAAATTAAAATAATTGATTTACGTATGTGAACCGTGAACCTCAAAGTTTTTATTACCGTAAAATGGGGTGACTTTGAATGTCAATTAAATTAAGTTATCGAAATAGTGGATGGGGGTTCATGGGCCAAATTTCCCTTTGCGTATGCTCACTCAGAAGTTCCTGAGAAAAAGACAGAAACTCTTCTGGGCCTCTGTAGATCTACAAAAATTATACGACCGAGTTGACAGGAAAAAGCTATGGAAGGTGTTGTCTAAGTATGGAGTGAATACAAATCTCACACAGGCAATTGCGTCCCAGTACGAGGGAAGCGTTGCATGTGTTAGGGCGAACGATGGTTTTACGGGGTGGTTTGACATCACAAAAGGTGTTAAGCAAGGCTGCGTAATGTCACCATGGTTATTCAATTTGTACACGGATAATTTGTACGCAAGAAATGAAAGAGGTGGAATTGGGCGTGAAATTGAGTAATCTGAAAGTATGTTGCCAGTTGTATGCTGATGATGCGGTGCTGATTTTTAACAGTATGGAAGATCTACAGTCTTTCGTATACTAGGATGTATAAAGAATGAGTTAATGATGAATGTATGTAAAAAAAGTAAAGTCATGGTGTTTGAAAGAGTGATTACGAAAATAGTGTGCGATATAGCATAACGATATAGAATAACGAATACTTGAAGCAGATGGATGAGTTTGTGTACCTTGAAAGTTTATTGAGTGATGGGAAGGCTGGTAGAGATATTTAAAGAAAGGTAAATGCAGGTAACTCCGTTAATGAAGGACCGAACGCTGTTGACTCTAACAAAGAAACTATCCAAAGAAGCGAAGCTAGCAGACCACAATGGGGTTCTGGTACCTACTCTGATGTATGGCAGTGAGGCATGGGACTGGCAGAGATGCAAGTAGACTGAAACTCAAAAAATTGGACAAGCTAGAAGCTATACAGAACAGATCCATGAGATGTATAGGTACTTGGAAAAAGCAAGTTTGCAAAGGTTAATCAAATGAGAGAGGAGCTAAATTGGATTGCAATATAAAGAGACTGCTATTTAAAGTGTTAATTTTTATGCATAAAGTTATGAATAATCAATTGCTAAAATATTTTAAGAATGAAATTGTTTTTAATAGAGATATTGCCAATTACAGAAAGCCGAAATATAAATAGAGTTAGATTGCAACACATGAGAAAATCAGAGTTACAGAACTGCCTATTGTATTGAGGACTAAAGATGAACGAAAAAATGTCTGAAATTCTAAAGAATGAAGAAATAATTAATGTATAGGGTTTTCCAATAAGAGGTGTTATTTTGAATAGCCCGCTAATTCGGGAGATGTCACTTTTGAAGCTGTCATTTTTTGACATTTGACAAGTAGAAACTACGCCATTAATAAAAATGGAACGATACACGCTTCAATAACGCATTGAAATTATTAAATTAACTTACTAGAGCAACAGTTACGGTGAATGGATTGCGCTATCGAGAGATGATTAATGATTTTTTATTGCCGAAATTGGATGGTATTGATCTGGCCAACGTTTACTTTCAACAAGACGGCGCTACGTGCCATACAAGCAACGAAACCATTGATCTTTTACGGGAAAAGTTTCCGGACCGTGTTATCTCTCGAAGAGGTGATCACAATTGGCCACCGAGATCTTGTGATTTAACACCTTGCGACTTCTTCCTTTGGAGCCACGTGAAAGAGAAGGTCTACGCCAACAGCCAAGCGTCGATTCAAGACCTCAAAGATGGAATTCGTGAGGCTATCGAGGACATAGGGCAGCAACTTTGCGATTTGGTTATGGAAAATTTCATGAAAAGGATATGGTCCTGTAAGCGTGGTCGTGATGGTCATTTGTCTGATGTTATTTTCCACTATTAACGGCATACCTTCCTCTTTATAATGAAATAAAAGTCCGATCATTTATATTAAAAATGGCATTTTTCTTTGAATATCAAAATAATACAGTTTTATGAAATGAAATGTTGCCTTAACGTAGTTTAAACTATATATTTAACAAAATTAAGGATGTCAAAGTTCCACTGATTCCAGGCAGTTGGAACTGCGCAGTTATCAAATAAAAATACGACAATTATTACTAACATTCCAATTTGTATGCTTTAATTGGATCAAACGGGGTCAAATCAAATATTTGCAGTAAGCAATTCAAAATACACATTTCCAGTTATAACCGGTGAAGGAACCGAGAAAACTTGCAAGACGTTTGTATTACATTACCGTATATATATATACATATGTTTGGTGACTTAGATATGCGTATTAATAACTGCGAAATACTAGTTTTAATAATATAATTATCTGAAAATTATTATTACATGAAAATAGTAGTGTCAAAACGAGTTAAATTTGAAATGCTGTACAGGACACGAAATCCAAAAATTAATGAGTTTAATTTGACTTTTTTCGAGGCTTTTTTTCTCTTTCGATTGGCGTCGTCGAAATATTTCTATGAAAATACAGTAGGTATTGTGCAAATTAATGGAATCATTCTGATGTTTTGCATTTTTTGCCTATTGCAATACTGATCAGATGTCACTTGGGGAGGAATGCAGATCCCGCCAAATGTTGACGATTTTAATAAAAATGCACTTTCTAGATGGGAAAAGTGTGGAAAAGTTGAATAAAAAAGAAATTAAGGCGCGCTCGGCAAAATTGAGGGAGATACAGCCGTTTAAAGATCAATAAAATGTCACTTCCTGAACCGATACTACGCCATTGCCAATGTTTGGTTTATGCCGAAAACGATGTTTTTACCGCGTTTTAAGTGGAGCACTTTAATCTGGAATGTGAAAGAAAGCGCGGAAAGCAATAAAAAAAATAATTGAATAAGTAATTAATTTGCAATTGTAAAGTTTCACTTCGCCAATCAACACTATTGACAGCCCACCCGCCATTTTTTCAATTGTGACTATAATGTTGGTATCCCTGACCTGATGCAAACAACAGCTAGACTGTAGCCGACTTCGTGAGGTACATGAGGCGCGTAATTATGAAATTTGTCTAGCGGGCTTTTTTTCAACGATTTTTTAAACTGTCTTTCACCTTCCAAATTAAAGTAACCTAACATGGTTTGTGTAACATGGTTTGTGCCCCTTTATAACGCCTACTCGCGTCAACGCAAGAAAAACATCCCAGTTTTCAAATGGTTTAGCGGCTACGCTAGGTTTGTGTAACATGGTTTGTGCCCCTTTATAACGCCTACTCGCGTCAACGCAAGAAAACATCCCAGTTTTCAAATAGTTTAGCGGCTACGCAAGGTTTGTGTAACATGGTTTGTGCCCCTTTATAACGCCTACTCGCGTCAACGCAAGAAAAACATCCCAGTTTTCAAATAGTTTAGCGGCTACGCTAGGTTTGTGTAACATGGTTTGTGCCCCTTTATAACGCCTACTCGCGTCAACGCAAGAAAAACATCCCAGTTTTAAATAGTTTAGCGGCTACGCTAGGTTTGTGTAATATGGTTTGTGCCCCTTTATAACGCCTACTCGCGTCAACGCAAGAAAAACATCCCAGTTTTCAAATAGTTTAGCGGCTACGCTAGGTTTGTGTAACATGGTTTATGTAACATGGTTTGTGCCCCTTTATAACGCTTCTCGCATCAACGCAAGAAAAACATCCCAGTTTTCAAGTAATTTAGGGAGCGTTCAAGTATTACGTAACGCAATTTTTGAAGATTTTTGACCCCCCCCTCCCCCCCATGTAACGCGCCGTAACGTTTTCCTGTTCAACCCCCCCCCCCCCCCTAAGCGTTACATAACACCCAAGTTACAATTTTTACCTGAAAGCCACAATTAAGTTGCCCAACGAACTAAATACCCTTTTTCTTGATTTTATCGCGTTTGCGGTAATAAATAAAACAAGAGATTTCTAACTCGCGATACATTATATATATTTTATTTATTCATATTGTCATTTATGAAAAAAATTGAGAATATTATTATTTTTATCGGCCTTGTATTCCTTCCAGATCTCCACAATTTAACACTGTCTTACCTAGAATAAACCTACAAACACATACTTTCTTTTAAATTAGCTTTAGTGAGGAGGCCCTGAGGAAATTAATTTCCCTAAGTTTTCCCTTTGGAGCAACATTTTACTCCACTATGATTCACAAGCTGACTCATAGTGGAGTTAAACCTTTTCCACGTCCCGAATGCAGTTATACAAGTTCTCAAAGGGAAAATTTAAAAATCAACAGTATGATTCACAGAACACTATTCGTGTTCTCTAAAGAGATATCTAAGAAGTTACTTGCTGACTCACAGTGTAGAAAAACCGTTTTCATGTTCCGACTGCAACTATTCATGTACTACTAAGAGAAATCTAAAAATTACCCACGTTTACCCACAGTGGAGAAAAATCCATTTCATGTCCTGACTGCAACTATTCTACTTCTCAAAAAAAAAAATAACGAAAATGGCACTTGCTACCTCACAGTGACGAAAAACCTTTTTCTTGTCCCGATTGCGACTATTCATGCGCTACACAACGGTATCCAAAAGTTCACGTGTTGAACCATACTGGACAAAAACCTTGTTCATGTCCCGACTGCAATTATTCATGTAGTGCAAAGGAACTTCTTAGAAATCATTTGCTAACTCAAAGTGATATAAAACCTTTTACATGTTTCTACTGCACTATTCATGTTCTGCAAAGATTCACCAAAAATCACATGTTAACGCACAGTGGACAAAAACTATTTTCCTGTCCAGAATGCAGTTATACAAGATCTCAAAAGGACAATTTATAAATTCACCGTGCGATTCACAGAAGAGAAAACCTTTTACATGTCCTGACTGCAACTATTTGTGTTCTTAAAAGGGATATCCAAGAATTCTTTTGCTGACTCTACTCATTGTGGAGAAAAGCATTTTTCATGTTCCGATTGTAACTATTCAGAGAAATAAAAAAAATCATATGTTTACTCACAGTGGTGAAAACCCCATTTCATGCCCTGACTGCAACTATTCTTCTTCTCGAAAAAAAAGCTAAAACGGCACTTGCTAATTCACAGTGATGAAAAACCTTTTACTTGTCCCGAGTGCGACTATTCAGGCGCTACAAAACGTTATTTAAAAATTCACATGTTTACCCACACTGGACCAAAACCTTTTTCGTGTCCCGACTGCAATTATTCATATTGTACAAAAGAACTTCTTAGAAATCATTTGCTGACTCACAGTGCTACAAAACCATTTACATTTTTCTGCTGCAACTATTCGTGTTCTACAAAGAGGCACGAAAAATCACATGCTTACCGTCAGCAGACAAAACTTTTTTTATTGTCCCAGCGTGGTTTTTCAAGTTCTCGAAAGGGAGATTAAAAAATCCACAGAACGATTCAAAGTGAAGAAAACCTTTTTCATGTTCTGAGTGTAACTATGCATGTACTACGAAACCTAGCTTTAGGTAATATTATTATATTTTAGCAGTAAACTAACCTGTGCGTAATAACTAAAAAGCGTTGTTCTTACTAAAAACTCTCGTATGACATCATTCATATGTTGCATAAATTTTTCGTTTTTTTAATTTTTCTTTTGCTGTTTTCCAAATTTGGTTGGCATTTTTTGGTTGCGCTGCGCTGGCAAGTCAGCATGAGAGCCTTTATATGCCAATAACAGCTGATGATGTAAATCTCCCGGTTTGGAGGACATTATAATTCCTAAAAACTCACATTAACAACACCGACTACAGCAAATTGTGTTTATGCATATTTCGTGTTTAAAACACTAACGAATACTGACAACGAAAACAGAATAAAAATGACGCAAAATACGGTCGAGGAATTCCCCGTATAACATAAACTAAAAGGCTTGCCAACTTGGAAGATTTCAATTCCTTGGTTTTTTATTTAAATAAAGAAAAACATGTTACGTAACGCGTCCTTCGAACCCCCCCCCCCCCCCCCCCCCGTAACGCGCCGTAACGTTTCACCAGACCCCCCCTCCCCCCCCAAGTGCGTTACGTAATACTTGAACGGCCCCTTAGCGGCTACGCCAGGTTTGTGTAACATGGTTTGTGATCATATATATGGTGATCATTATTAATTCTGTTTTTCATAAGTACGCACCTTATTATATATCACACGAAGTTGGCTACAATCGTATCAACCTTCGTTGACCGATTATTTGCCGGAGAAGCGCCGTCGCGCGTGTCATATGCCCAGGCGCAAGAAAATAATTCAAATATTTGAAATGAAAAACTTTTGGTCTGCGATTTTGACCCTTATATGTACGAATTTGTATGAAGAACAGTGTCAAAATCGCTTGCGCCATCATTGCTCTAGGTTGTGTTGAAAGTTTCACTCGACTTGGCACACTAGAATATTTTTAATAGCAAGTCTGAAATACCAACAATATAATAATAAAAAAATGGCGTAGTATAAGTTCACGAAGTGTCAATTTAATCATTCTTAAAACGGCTGTATCTCCCTCAATTTTGCCGAGCGCGCCTTAATTTCTTTTTTATTCAACTTTTCCACACTTTTCCCATCTAGAAAGTGCATTTTTATTAAAATCCTCAACATTTGGCGGGATCTGCATTTCACCCGTCACTTGACAGATGTCAAAGCATTAAAAAACATAACCTATAATTCTATATCTGTTTTTGCTTTAAAAGTTTTTGATGTTTTATCATTCAAAGCTCAAGTAAATTCAGTAATTAGTGAGTTATCGTGAACCATCACGCCGTTTCTTGCAGGGGTAGGCAGAGATGACGGACTGCCAAACAACTCGGTCATGGCACACACTCTTTGCCTCACTCACATTCATACATCGTTTCATACATACTCTTCTATTAATCTGACTCTTGACATGGCTCGTCTCAAGTACTATATAGTATTCACTTGATGGTGCCATGTCTTCCTCGGGCTTACCCGACTTCTTCTACCATTCACATTTGCGTCATATATTCCTCTCACACTACTTTCTTCTTTCATTCGCTCTACATGCACAAACCATCTGAGGGTCCCTTTCTTAATCTTACTCATTATACTCTGCAACCGGGTTCGAAAAGAAGAATATGGAGAGATACGAAATTACGAATGTTAGAGGAGAGCGCTAACATTTACAGCGACAAAATCGATGCGAAAATTGCGAATATGTTTAATAAAACACGACTCATTTAAAATAAAGCAAATTTCTCGCGGCCATTATCTTAATTAAAGCATTTAAAGAAACACTGTGAATTTTTTCATACACATAACTTTGAAAATAACTGAAACGAACGTGTTTATAATAATTATAAAGCATACTTTGCGATTTTTTAATCGAGGGAATTTTATATAATTTGCGTTTCGGCGCGGGCAAAGCCTAGATATTATCTCCAAGAATAACATATATTTTTAAGAGCTTTAAAACTTACCGTGTTTAAGGGAAATATGTAATAAATCGGTAGAAATCCGGGTTGCGGGCCCTTAAGCCTTAGATTTTTTGCGGATATCCACATTTCTCACACAATCATACATATGGTTTTACCACACATCCGCCTCAGGGATCTCATTTCAACAGTGTTCAAGTTACTTTCATCCTACCTCTGCCAGTTCCATGCCTCACTGCCATACATCAGGGTAGATACCAGCACTCCATTGTGGACTGCTAGCTTCGCTTCTTTTGACAGTTGTTTTATTAGCGCCTCTCTCCTTATCGATAAGTTTCTCATCGTTCCCTAGCCTGACTGCAGATCGCCAACGAATAAATAACAGTTCACAATGACTAAGTGTTCTTAATATAAACATTTAAGATTTTCGCTATAATGACGACCTCCGTAGTCCAGTGGATAAGACTCTTGACTCACAATCCGGAGGTCGCGGGTTCGAACCCGGCATGCGCAAATAAATTTTATTTGATTAATTTGTGTTATTTCACAATTAATTCATTTAAAATAATATATAGTATATTTGCGGCATGTTCCAGAGTGGAAGATACTATCAGTAGCGCCCTGGTGTAAGACCACCATTCAGAATTGAAACGTTGCTTGAAAATGGCTTTAGCCGTGTTTAGTGACCAGATCTGAATAGCCAGGTACTTCCCACCCCACCTCCTTCCCCTCCCCACTACCTTCAGCCTCACAACATACCCCAATTGGGGATGCCATAGTCTCACTGGCTCCAGACGGGAGCAGTTGAGATTCTTGTGCGGCATTCATTGTAAAAAAAAAAAAAATGGACATAATTTCATTTCAAATGATACAGCGACAGAATAGCTCGCTTAAAATTGAGCGAGGAATGTTGTACGTAGCGAGGATACATATTGACTGATATACCGAGATAAACACATTGTATTCTAGCGTGGTGATCTAATCCATTTTAACATCGCAGACATTTTTAACTCAATTTTTTTGTGCAAACTTTCAAAGAATTTTGCGATTGGATTCTTTAAAAAAAATCGTTCTTTTCAGACGGGTGTTTGAACTTGTATTTTTCTGAAAATTTTGTCACCCGAATACAATAGGAATCCCTTAGGATTTAACGTTATCAGGTTTTAAGAATTCCAACTAAAGATTGTATTACACCAAGGTAGAAAAAATCACCAACAAATAAAGCATTCATATAAAGTCTTTTTACCGTGAAAATATTCAAGAATAGAATATACAACAACCAGAATTTTTATTTTAAATATTTGAAATGAAGATGTGTTATAGGAAAATCTATTTAAGAGCGTTTAACCAGTCAGCGGCCGAAAATCCACATTTCGTCGAAAGTTGTTCTTACGATCGTGCAGGGCGGTTTCAATGAGAAAAACTAATTATTCTCCGTAGCAGGTTTTTAAAATTATAACTCAATATCGATTTTATTTCATTCCAAATTTGCTTTAATTTATACCTTCATCCAAAAATGCTGAAAGGCGTGATGATAAAACTATTAAAATAATGTACTTTTCGTAATTATTTTTTGATTATAAGTATTTACCATTTTTCAATAATGTCTAAGTAAAATAAGAATGTTAAAAAAATCTGAAATATATTAGTTTGTAAGTGTGCAAATAAATACACAAATGGACCAATTTTCGTCAAGAACATTTTTTTTTTTTTTTTTAAAGAAAGACAAACATTCCCGGGTTACGAATAACCCAACAATGTTTGAAAATCTCCTACTACCACCACAGAAAGCCGGAAAAATGTTGCTTGTGTTGTGATGGAGGATTTAGCCAGCCGAGGAATCGAACACGCGACGCCCGGGTGAGACCCAAGCGCTATGCCCACTCAACCACTGACCAGTGCGCATATATATTTTAATGATTTTATTTAAACTAAAATTAAAATTCTAAAATATGCGATACCCAGATAATGTATTGATTTATTTTACTGCATGATTATATGATTTGAAATGGGTGTGGTATAATACAAAATATTTTTTGAAAATTTAACAAATCTGCCAACGACCTGTGGTATAACCTTATTATACTAAAAAATAAACATTTTTTCTCAAAATTTAAAACATGCGAATGCTAGATAAAAGAACAATCTTTCGAAATCCATTTATAATTTTTTGTGGAAAAGACTCAATACGTCTAAAATCTGATTTAAAAATGACACAATTCCTTTAGTTCATGATGGACGTGATATTACGAGCTGAAACAAGTAATTTCAAAAATAAGTTTTTCATTTACCCACAAATAATTGCCCAAATTTCTTTAAAAATCATGAAACCTTAAGTCTTTAAGAGGGCATTACCAGAGAAAGCCGGAAATACGTTATTTTCAAAAAAGTTTTTAGACGTATTGACTCTTTTTCACAAAAAATTATAAATGGATTTCGAAAGATTGTTCTTTTATCTAGTGAAGTTATGTAATAAATTTTTAGAATTTTTTTTAATTTTTAGTATAATAAGGTTATTCCATAGGTCGTTGGCAGATTTGTTAAATTTTCAAAAAAGTTTTTGTATTATACCACACCCATTTCAAATAATGTAATTATGCAGTAAAATAAATCAATACATTATCTAGCAGAGTTATGTACCTATTAGAATTTTAATTTTAGTTTCAATAAAATCATTAAAAAATATGTACGTACATGTGTTTCTTGACGAAAATTGGTCCATTTGTGTATTTATTTGCGCACTTACAAACTAATATATTTCAGATTTTTTTAACATTCTTATTAAATTTAGACATTATGGAAAATTGATAAATACTTATAATCAAAAAATAACTACAAAAAGTACACTATTTTAATAGTTTTATCATCACGCCTTTCAGCATTTTTGGATGAAGGTATAAATTAAAGCTAATTTGGATTGAAATAAATTCGATATTGAGTTATAATTTTAAAAAGCTGGTACGGAGAATAATTAATCTTTCTCATTGTAACCGCCCTGCACGATCGGAAGAACAACTTTCGACGAAATGTGGATTTTCGTCCGCTGGCTGGTTAAACGCTCTTAATGGCCTATATCTCATAATTTAAAGCAAAAATAAATAACCTACCCCATGTCCTTAATAGATATTTGATAAACCTTTTAATCACAAAAATAATTTTTCAGTTTGGTTGGGTTCTTGATCTCAAATCCAAAATTAAGATTTGCATGCACCGGGCCGCGTATTTCCAAAACCTAAACTGAATGCTGTTGAAATATGAGACGTATGTGTGTAAAACAATGCATGATCGTGTGAGAAATGTGGATACCTGCAAAGAATGAAAGGCTGATGTAAGCATAATGAGTAAGATTAAGGCTCTGCAACCGGGCCCGAAAAGAAGAAGATGGAGAGATACGAAATTACGAATGTTAGAGGAGAGCGCTAACATTTACAGTGACAAAATATATGCGAAAATTGCGAAAATGTTTAATAAAACACGACACGTTTAAAATAGAGCAAAAATCTCGCGGGCATTATCTTAAACAGCATTTAAAGACACACTGTGAAATTTTTCATACTTATAACTTATAAAATAACTGAAACAAACGTGTTAATAATAATTTTTGGAGCATACTTTGCGATTTTTTTCTATCGAGGGAATCTTATATAATTTGCGTTTCGGTGAAGTCTAGATATTATCTTCAAGAATAACATATATATTTTTTAATAGCTTTAAAACTTACCGTTTTTAAGGGAAATATGTAATAAATCGGTACAAATCCGGGTTGCGGGCCCTTAAGAAAGGGACCCTCAGAACGAAGAAAGTAGTGTAAGAAGAATATACGACGCATATATGTGAATGGTAAAAGAATTCGGGGACGCCCGAGGAAGACATGGCACCATCAAGTGAAGCAGATACTTGAGTCGGGCCATTTCAAAAGTCAAAATAATAGAATACGACGACGTATGAATGTGAGTGAGGCAAAGAGTGAGTTCCAAGACCGAGTTGTTTGGAGGTCCGTCCTCTCTGCCTACCCCTGTGGGGAAACGACGTGATGGTTAGTTGGTTATACTGGTTCAGTCGACAATTTACATTTTAAATACACCTCTATATCGATTATTTTTTATCACTTTGCAAAAACAAAAATTATTCTATAAACTAGATAAAATAGTTATTCTAATGTGTACATTAGAAAATAATTATTTAATATCTAAATATTTAAATTTTGATATTATTCCCACAAATTGTAAATACACATCTATGTTGGTTATTTTTCATCACTTTGCAAAAACAAAAACTGTTCTAAAATCTATGTCTGAAATTCAGACCTTTAAAAATCGAATTTAGCCAGGACTCACACCTCTCGAGATCCTACGTAAAGGCATTAGGTGAGAACTCTCATAGCTAGTTAGATAAATTATCAACAGATGTCTCCGGAAGGTACAAAGCTCTGGCCAGCCAAGGAGATTGTTCTATAAATGGCGTTTTTTTAAGGGGATATACCTCTTTCTCCTCGTCGCTTCGCTGAAACCACACCTAATTAACTACTAACTCCTTGGTCTGTCTCGGGTAGTTTGCATCTTCCGATTATAAAAATGTAATTGGAAATAGAATCAATAAACTCAAGAGTCCCTTAAAAATTGTCCTGAAGATGAGTCTTTCTTTTACCAGTTCCTTACCTTAAAACTTTACAATATAGATAAAATAATCTTTCCAGTGTGTATACTACAAATTAATAATTTTATTTCTAAATATTTAAATTTTGATATTGAAAATGTAAATTGAATGGGTTTTGGAAATAGCGCATCTTAATTTCGTAGTGTTTGTGACTAAAAAACTAAAACCAATTATCAATTCGTCAATAAAAATGCATCTTGTGTGTTACACGAGGATGGAACGCTCTAGTTACATTATGTATTTGGCGCAAACGAGTTAGGTTACTCGGTGACAATCACATAATTATACAAAGATGACTGGAGATTATTCTAATGTATGACTGATTGGGAGATTATTTTGTAATTATAGGGAATAACTTTAAATAAATCAAAGCATGTAAGTCATTATCGAATATGTTCATTATAAGCAATACCTATCTTAATATTTATATAAATGATTATTTATTTTTCCAAGGGGCAGGACCAACCTACCAATGATCATGCCTTTGGGGAGAATAACTACTTTGTTAAATCACATTTCTTCTGTGATTGACATTTATAATTGGAACCAAAGAGAATTTAAGACAGCAATAAGCATACTATTTACCAAATCTGGCTAATCAGATAGTATTGATGTAATTACCCATGCAAATAAATATATATACTTACTTATTATAAACTGTAATTTATAAAATGTTATTTGTGAAATGTAAATGGATTATACTGTTTTTCACAATAAATCAATAAATAAATAAATAAAACAAAGTCGGGTTAGTTACACCATTTATAACTCAAGAACGGCTGGACCGTTTTTTATGATATTTATAGCTAAACATCGAAAAAATTTACGAAATAAAATTATTAACAAAATTCTTTTCCTCATACATTTTGTATGGAACGAATTCTCATCTTTTGAAAGAGCTTCAGAAATATTGTGTTAAGTTGATAAGTATAATATTGAATAGTGAGTGAATTCCAAAAATTAAAAACTTCAAATGTCAATGCGCTGATTGTTTTGCTTTTGTTCTTTTAAACATGTAATGCTGCCCCTCTTTCTTACACACTAAATGTCAACAGTTCAAAATGAGACAAACGGTGAATGCACTCGTATGTCTGCACTTCTGCACCCCTCCAAAGGAAAAATGAAATAATTTTAATAAATCTCCTCAAGAAATATAAAAAAAAATAAAGGAAGTTCATGTAAGTAAGTTCAAAAGTAAAAAAATCACAAAAAAATATAAATCCGTACACAACGCCATCTCTGATACTGACAAATACAAAACACGGACAGTTGCGCATCGATATTTGCTTCATTGTGTAATTTTTAACTTAATTGAAAAAATAATTTAATTAAGCTAAATTATTAATTATTAAGTTAAACACAACAGTTTTCGATTCTGAGACGGTACGAATTTCGCCGGGTCAGCAAGTGTATTATAAAAGAAAGTGTAGATACATTTTTGTGCATGCCGCTAAAACTCAAAACGAGTCACCCCGGTACGATAAAGGGAGTTATTATTGTGGTAGCCCTCTATCCCCAGTACCGGATTATCCCTAAGGCAGAGTAGGCAACTGCCTAGGGGCCCCGCATCGGCAAGGGCCCCGCGTCCCGAGAAAAATGCTTGCTTCAATTAGTGAGCAACGAAGTTTCGGAAAAAGTCAGCTTTCAAGATGTTTTTTTTTTTTTATTTTTATTAGGAACGTTTACAGGTTAATAACATTAGGTTCACGCATTATAATAATTAGGTTAAAGAAAACAACAAATTATAATAATTAGTTTATAACCCAATAAATAACCGATGTTCACATCATGCACAAATAATAAATAAAAAGTCTAAAATTAAAACAAAAATACAAACATAGTTGTATTTGACTTTTCTTTCCTTTTATTTGTTTCAACATTACTTAGTATCTGAAGTGATTGAAGGTGCCGTATGTGATTTATATTGGCATTAGTTTTGTTTTTATTTCTAATTATATGTTTAAAATATAAATGTTGTGCAAGCTTCAGTGTGCACTACCTATCTGCTTGCTAAAATTCTTTGGGAAAGGTTGTCTGGAAGAGATCACTTTAGTGACAAGATGGCTCATTGTAATGTTTTTTTTAATAATATATATTTTTGTTTCTATGTATGTGTCCTTTTATGTGCAATAAAAGGTTATTGTATTTTGTTGTATTGTATTCGTTTTTTATTGAATGGGGTGATGGCATACTTTTCGTAATGTAGTAAAATAACAGATTATTTATGAATAAAATTACGTTTTGGTAGAAAAAAAATAATTTTACAAGATAGAAAAGGGTAAAGTGAAGTGGCGGACTAAGCCCGTCAGAAGCCCGGGGTGGCAAAGTTGAATGAACCCCCCCCCCCCCCCTTACAGAATTTGATGTAATTTTACAAGTTTTTTATTCAGTTCACACGGGCCTCAAATGGTGAAAGCATTATTATCAAATGCATCTTTCAGAAAATGAATTAAAAATAACATTTTTTTTGCAGTGTCCTTAAAACCTTGTTTAGGATTTGATCAAGGGAACAAGAACAAGGAGACGTTTAGAGGCCCCTTCAACCCCCCTCCCCCCCCGGTTAATCCACCATTGGTAAAGGGGCCCCGAGACGTGCACTGCCTAGGGGCCCCGACATGGTTAATCCGGCCCTGTCTATCCCCCATCCACCGTTTTTACCTGAAGGGCTTGCTTTTGAAGATATGCTGGAAGTTTCGCCCTCTAGAGATGTCTAGAACAGTCCAGAACATTAGAGTACTCGAGAGCATTTCACAACATACCAGATCATCCCAGAACGTTCTGGAATGTTGTAGAATGTTCGGGAATAGTCTGGGACGTTCGGACGCATCCCGGAACATCCCAGATTTTTGTAGAACATTCCAAAATACTCTCGAATGTTGTAGAATGTTCTGGAACATTGTGGAACATTCGAAACCTTTTTTGTACGGGTGGGGCTACCAATTGGTAGGGGTATATAAAGCAAGTTCAATATCAACTCCCTGAGCGAAGCCGGGTACCCCAGCTAGTCTTAAATAAACATAAGGGTTCCATGACAACTCAACAAAGTGGCATTTCAACACCTCTTTGAAAAGTAATTAAAAGTCTAAAAAATAACCTAACCTAGCGTAACCTATTTAACCAAGTGTTATTATTTTATTTTATTTTCATCACTTTTAATGACTTTTTAAAGGAGTGATGAGGTTGTACATTGTTGAGTTGTCCGGTCACCAAAAATAACACTCGCACTCTTCTATCTGATAGTTTAAGGCACCGCATCTGCGCTCAAAAAGAATAAGATGGAGAGAAACGTAATAAATAATTACGAATGCTAGAGGAGCGTGCGATTTAAAGCGATAAAATCGATGCGAATATTGTGAAAATGTTTAATAAAACACGACTCGTTTAAAATAAAACAAAAATCTCATAGAAGGAGTCTTGAGTATCATTTGAAGAAACATTGTGAATTTTTCACAACTATATGTAACTTGTAAAATAACTGAAACAAAAGTGTTTATAACAATTTTCGGAGCACACTTTGTTATTTTTTTTCCATTGAGAGAATTTCATATAATTTGCGTTTCGGCGTGGAACACGTCTCGATATTATCTTCAAAAATAACATATATTTTTTTACGAGCTTAAAAACTTCCAATGTTTAAGGGACATATGTAGCAAATCGGTAGAAATTCGGGTAGCGGGTAGTCTCGTTGCGGTGCGAAATAAGGAATATTATTAATTCGTTTTAATCACGTTCAATCAGTTCAAAATTCATTAATTAAATTATTAGCTCATAAATATTTACACGAACAAAGGCATAATGTTCCGTACTTTTACCAGAATCTCAAAATTCTGTCAGTAAGAGCAATTCTGTGGAATAAAATTATATTTCAGCATTTGAATAGCCCTATATACATAATTAGACCGGACCACACTTATAATACTCGTTTTACGTTAATGAAGGACTGATTGTACCTAAGCATTGGACAAAGAACGCTGGACTATAAGATACCTAATTGCTAAAATATACCTGACGAATTTAAAAAAAATGTACAAATGGTAAATCAAATATTATGTTGAAGAAATGGCTCGCCGAAAGAAATAAATTGTATTAGACTCTAACACAAAAAATTCTAACTGCATAATAAAGTAAAATAATTTATTTTAAATTTTTAACTTTATGCGTAAATCTCAAATTATAATATTTAATTATATGACGACAATATTAGCGAAACTCAATCAAACATGTGGAGAGAGAAAAATCTGAAAAATGTATTGGCACCTCTGGGACTCGAACCCAGGACCTTCTGCTTACACGGCAAGTGCTCTACCAACTGTGCTTCATCTAAGACTTGCAGAAAAGTCAATAGATGTCACATATTAAAAATAAAATGGATGCAAATTATATCTAGATAGCATTTAGTTCGGGTTGACTCTTGAAAATCATAATATATAAAGATTTAGAGAAAGAAGTGAAGATTTAGGAAAATGAAGATAATGTTGATAGTTCTTAGTCGAAGTATGATACAGTTAAAAGTGACCGAATTTTATAGCGACACCTTAGCTCAGATGGTAGAACACTTGCCATGTAAGCAAAGGGTCCTGGGTTCGAGTCCCAGAGGTGCCAATATCTTATTCTGATTTTTCTGCCTCCGCATTTTCGATCGATTTTCTCTAAAAAGTAAATTAAATTTATTTATAACTTCAAAGTAAAAGCACCCATTTACAAGCTACTTAAAAGTAGTTTAATGGGACTTTTCTTTTTTTCCGTAAAATGTTTTTTTTCCTGTCATGTTGTATTACTTTGTCTTTATAATAAGTAAAAAAAAGCGAATTCACACCTTAAAGGTAATTTCGCTCCCGTACTACTATACACAGTACACACATGTAAGAGAACTCTTCCTAATTGGTAGTTACAATTTACATGTTTTTAAATGCGACATTAGCAAACATGTTAGTAAAAAGACACTCGAAATATTTTCATTCATGACTTCATTAGAGTTTCGGCAACGCGTGTAGCAGTGGTGTAACCTTGGGAGTGACGATAAAAATTCTTGGATTATTTTTATAGCGACATTGTTGTGAATTGTGTGCGTCACCTCAAGGTCACATTGCAACTTTGGAATGCAGCTTAAAACTGCTATAAAAAATTCTTGATTTATTTGTGTGAACAACGCACAAGAGTTCCTGTTTTCTGCTTCTCGCAACAGATGGGACTATGGCAACCACAATTGTTTTATACGAAGGCAAGGAGATGGTAAAATATATGGGTTTCAGCAATGTTTCGATCCATAACCACGCGAGCGACAGACCAATTTTAAACTTTTTTCTCGGATTGCTCGTTATTTTTTGGTAATCATTTTGAATATTTTTCGTCCACATTGAAAAAATCATACCTTAACTTAATAATTCATATTAAGTACAAATGCATCTTGGGCAAATTTGCCTAAAACCGGCAGCAAAGCAATCCAAGGTATTTTAAATAGTGCCATATTTTGGCAAAAAGCGCTCCAGTGTTTAAAAGGGGGTAATCTTTTTTTTATTTTTGTTTATTTATTGAGTTAGTTTATACTACATGAATAAAAACTAATAAGCATTATGTAACATTTCATTTGATAAATTTAAATATTTTTACAGTAAGCATAACATTTCTTTTTAAATACATTCATTCTTTCTCCATTCTTCATACTTTCAGGCATTTCATCATACATCTTTAGTCCTCTGTACATTAGGCAGTTCTGTGATTTTGATTTCTTCATTTGTGGCAATCGAACTCTGTTTATATATCTTGTTTCGTAATTATGAATCTCTCTATTAAAAACAATTTCATCCTTAAAGTATTTTGGCATTTGGTTTTTCACAATTTTATGCACAAAAATTAACACATTAAATAGTAGTAATCTAGTCTACAAGCATGAATTGTAGGTATTTTTCCAGGTGCAATAAAAAAAAATTCAAAACGTTAGTTTTTTAGGAGAGCGAAATAAAAATAAAATTATCTTTTCAAGAAATCTTGTCTCCTGTTTTCTTATAAAATAACATTGAACAGATCTTTCAGAACAATTATAAGTTGCCTACCTATATTTAGAGAAAATAAAATTGTACTTAAAACTTAAATCTGAAACAATAAATAATGAATTTGGTCGATAACATGAAGTGCCGTAACTCCCATGCATTCCAACTGCCAAATGACTTCAATGAAAAACAAAGCCATCACATCAAATACAATTGCATTATAAAATATAATGGGAGAGATAAGAAAGAATTCTACAGCACTTATTTAGTTATTGGCAGTAAGATTAATGGGTTAAATTATATTATTGTTGGGAATGGGTTTGTTTTGATGTTGTAAGTTGTAATGTGGGAATCGAATGGCGCTGATTAAAATTAATGACCATTTAAGAAGCTATCAATGAAATATGAAACACAAATAAAAAGGTTATTGTCGCTACTGGGAATCGAACCCAGATCATCTGTCTTACCGGGATAACACTCTGACCTTTTACTATAAATTATTATGTAATCAATTACGAGTATAAGTCAATTAATAAATCCCATATTTTTATTGACTGCTATCTTCGGAATGATTGCAAAGTTCTACATGGTTCTACAAGTTGATGATGGACACTGTAACGCTGTCCGTAATGTTGACTAAAGAAGAAGGTAGCGCAACACGGCATAACACCCCAAGAACAAATAACTAAATATCTAATCAATACATTTTTAAAGATATTGAAAGAAGGGTGAATGCAGGTAACTCTATTAATGGAGGACTGAACGCCGTTGGCAGCAACAAAAAACTGTCCAAAGACGCGAAACTAGCCGTCCATAATGGAGTACTGGTACCTACCCTGATGTATGGCAGTGAGGCATGGAACTGGCAGAGGAAGGATGAAAGTAGACTGAACGCTGTAGAAATGAGATCCCTGAGGCGTATGTGTGGTAAAACCATGTATGATCGTGTGAGAAATGTGGAAATCCGCAAAGAATGCAAGGCTGATGTAAGCGTGATGAGTAAGATCAAGAAAGGAACGCTCCGATGGTTTGGGCATGTAGAGCGAATGAACGAGGAAAGGAGTGTAAGGAGAATATATGACGCAAATGTGAATGGTAGAAGAAGTCGAGGACGCCCAAGAAAGACATGGCACGACCAAGTGAATCAGATACTTGAGTCGGGCCATGTCAAGAGTCAGAATAATAGAAGAGAATGTATGAGACGTTGTATGAATGTAAACGAGGCAAGGAATGTGCGCCAAGACCGGGATGTTTGGCGGTCCGTCCTCTCTGCCTACCCCTGCGGGGAAACGGCGTGATGGTTAGTTAGTTAGTTACATTTTTTAAAATACTAACAGCCTTACTTGTAAAAACACTTACCACCTATTAAACGTAGTTTTAGATACGCATTAAATAAAGCCTAGAAATTTTCAAATTCAAATTATCTTATTAATAATTATTATAAAGGTGAAGGTTTGTATGAATGTAGGTTTGTTACTCTTTAACACAAAAAATACTGAATGGGTTTTAAAAATTCTTTCACTAATAGAAAGCTACATCATTTGCGATTATTATAGGCTATATATATTGGAAAGCTCTGGCGTTATAAATAATCTCTGGCGTTATGAAATTATTTATCATACGTTTTCTGTCGCTAATAAAATCGATTTATTGCAAACATCAGAAACCAATTGTCGCCGTGGAAACGATGTTTTTTTTGTTGTTTTTAAATAGGCAATTCACCCTAAAAATAGTGCTTTTTGGCGTCGCGTTGTACGTAATAACCATCTCTAAAAATGAATCACAGAAGTGTGTGTATGCGCGCGTAATCCCGAACCACTGCACAAAATTGGATAATTCTTTTTTTTGTTCGTTATTTTGAGTTGAGCTCTGCCATTATGAAGTTTGTATAAAAAATTTTAATAGGTGGCACGCGAGCAGTTTAAAGACTGAATGTACCGGGAAAGAATGTGTGGAATGCTTGAGGGGGGAGGGGGTGTGGTGAGGGCGGTGGGGGAGGGAGTGGGGGATGGAGTGAAGGGGGTTAGGGGGGGCGAAAGGGGGAGGGAAGGAAGGGGGAGGGGTGGAGGAGGGTGGTGGGGAGGTGGAGGGGGGAGGGATGGGTGGTGGAGGTGGGTTGGAGGGGGAGGGGAGTAATGGGAGAAGTGGAGTGGGGCGAGGGAAGGTGGAGGGAAGAGGGGAAGGGGTGGGGGGAGTGGTATCGGAGGGTGGGTGGAGGGGGTCGGGGAGGGGGGTTGATGGGGGGAGCGGAGGCGGAGTGGGAATCCCCTAATACCATGCGAGTGAAGCCGCGGGAAAAAGCTAGTTACCAATAAAAAAGTCTTTTGTAATAAATATAAATCCAAGAAATCAACGTTTACTGTGAAGGAAGCCACCTTTTGTCTGGAGCCCTGGGTCTTTGAATGAGTGAGATAAACCAATATTTGACGGAGACTTAAATTCAAAGTTGGACGCTAGAGTAAGTTCATGAACTTAAAAAAGGTGATAGTTTGTTTGGGGCCAAGTAATTTCCCTTAGAAACTGAACTTTTGCTGTGACATGAAAACATAACGGTCATAGATTATTTTATTTATAATTTTATTAATGAATGTATTTCAACACCGGATTTATAGGCGGTTAAAGACTATAAACTATATGCAATATACGAGTATATATCATGGCATCATTGCGTGTTTCGGTTACTTTGTCACGGTTACTTTGTCTCGGTGACTAGCTGTCACTGAATCACAGTGGACCGAAGAATTAGATATTTTTGGAACCAGTTCCTACTTCCTCCTCAAGTCTCAAACTGGGCGGAGCCGAACTAAAGCCGCCAGCAGGACCTAGCAGCAAAAACCTGCGGAGCGGATTTTAAATAATGCACGTGGTGGAGTTGGCATGACGTTTGGGTCCCACCTGGGCGTTGCGTGTTTAATTTCTTGGCTAGCCAAGTCCTCCATCACAACACAAGCAACGTTTTCCGCTTACTGTGGTGTAAATAGGTAATTTTAAAATATTGTCAGGTTATTTTTTGTAACCTGACAATATTTTTCTATTTAAAAAAAAAATGCTAAAAAAAGCATATAGCTAATGCACATTTAAGTTTACAATTTGGGAGGCGGGAATGGGTACCTCCGCCCCGGGAACCTTTATTGGATAACCAACACCTCTGCCATAGGTCACCCCAAGTGGTTCGCTACGTTTGGTGATTTAACAGGGGTGCCCGGGTTCATGGGGTGAGGTTTGTCTAGGTCTTGGAGGCGGATGACCAGGACAAACTGAACCCCAAATTCCTACCCACCCCTTAAACCCTTTTCCTTCCCAGAACTCTCCTCTCCTTCCTTTCCTAAAAAAAACCCTCCACACAGCATCCCCAAATATGACATAGGCCCTGAGGGGAATTATTTTCCTCAGGGCCTCCTGTGTGGAGCTCATGTAAAAAAAAAGTTAGAATTTCAATTGGACATTGCTAATTTATTAATATTTTAACGTAATTGTTTGGTGTTTCGGAACTTGAATTCGTATATCGACTTATTCCTTGTCAATATCGGTTCGGCTGTCAACAGTGAAACCGTGCTCAGTATATCGATATAAAAGTTATCGATTTCACTATCGTACTTGACTCCCTGGCAGAGGATTGAACCCTCGACAACGCAGTGAGAAACCGACACTTTAAATCAGTGAGAACCAACTAAAAGATGAAGTTAAGGGCCCGCAACCGGGCTCAAAAAGAAGAAGATGGAGAGATACGAAATTACGAATGTTAGAAGAGAGCGCTAACATTTTAAGCGTGAAAATCGATGCAAAAATTGCGAAAATGTTTAATAAAACACGACTCGTTTAAAATAGAGCAAAAATCTCGTGGAGAGCATCTTCCATATCATTTAAGGAAACATTGTGAATTTTTTCACAAATATAATTTATAAGATAATAGAAACAGATTTGTTTATAATAATTTTTGGAGCATACTTTGCGATTTTTTTCTATTGAGGGAATTTCATATAATTTGCGTTTCGGCGCGGGCAGCATCTAGATATTATCTTCAAAAATAACATATATTTTTTTAGGAGCTTAAAAACTTCAAATGTTTAAGGGAGTTTTGTTAGAAATCGGTAGAAATGCGGGTAGCAGCTCCTTAATCCGGGTTTTAGGCCATCCGACAAGTTAATCTATATAAATAAAAATGAATCGCCGAAATGTATGTATTTGTTCCGAACGACTGCACCAAATTGGATAATTCTTTTTATTTTGTGTTCGTTATTGTCAGGACAAGGTTTGTATAAGTGAGCTCTGGCATTATGAAATTTGTACAAAAAATTGCAATAGGTGGTACACGAGCTGTTTGAAAACTAAATGGACCGGGAATAAACGTATGGAATGCAGGGGGGGGAGGGGGGGAGGAGGGAGGGGGAAAGGGGAGGGAACTCGGTGAGGGGGTTTGCGGAGGGGGGAGGGGAACTCGGGAGAGGGGTTCGCGGGACGAGGTGGAGGAGGCAGATAGGAATGGGAGGTGGAAGGGTAACGGAATGAATGGGAAAGGACACGCAGGGAGAAACAATTTCTTTACTAAATGGCATAGCAACGCATGCCGGGACCAGCTAGTAATAAATAATTAAACATGTCTCCGAATGAAGAAACGGATATAATATATGATTAAATATTTATTTATAAATACACGATTATAAATAAAACGTGACGTAAATTGCTATAAATGCCGATAACTGATACGACATTATTTATTTGTTTATAATTTAAAGATAATTGCAAATCGTCTTACACATGTTTCGGTTGAGGTAGGTTGACCTGTGACACTGGATGGAATAATTTACAGAAATATGCTTTGAAATCTGTGAAGAAGTAAGCTATCTTTTTCCTCACTCGAACTGAATATTCTTACTTGAACAGATACATTAGTCACTTTAATTGGATAGGATTCTAATTTGAGCAATTGGATGAGTTTGTGTATCTGGGTAGTATGTTTACAAGATATGGGAAAGCTGATAGAGATATTGAAAGAAGGGTAAATGCAGGTAACTCCATTAATGGAGGACTGAATGCCTCTTGCATGCCATAATGGAAGGTATGACCGAGGGGACAAACTCAAGGGGACGCCCACGCCCACGCCCACGTACCTGAGGACCTGCTGGTGGACGTGCGCTGCTCATCATAATGCAGACTTCAAAAGAACCGCACAAGACAGGGAAGAGTGGAAGAGACGAATAGAGGAAATTGCTGCAAACCAATCCCAGGATAGAAACCAGAGAGAGAGAGAATGCAGTTGGCGCTAATAAAAAAACTGTCAAAAGAAGCGAAGCTAACAGTCCACAATAGAGTCCTGGTACCTACCCAGACGTATGGCAATGAGGCATTAAAATGGCAGAGGAAGGATGAAATCAAACTGAATGCTGTTGAAATGAGATTCCTGAGGCGTGTGTGTGGTAAAACCATGTATGATCCGAGATCCGCAAAGAATGCAAGGCTCATGTCAGTATTGAATAAGATTAAGAAAAGGACCCTCAGATGGTTTGGCCATGTAGAGCGAATGAACAAAGAAAGTAGTATTATAAGAAGAATATATGACGCAAATTTGAATTGTCGAAGAAGTCGAGGAGGCCCGAGGAAGACATGGCACGATCAATTGAATCAGATACTTGAGTCGGGCCATGTCAAGAGTCAGAATAATAGAAGAGTGCCTATGTATGAAAGTGTGTGCCAAGAGCTAGTTGTTTGGCGGTCCATCCTTTCTGCCTACCCTTGCGGAGAAACGGCGTGATGGTTAGTTAGTTAGTAGTCTACAATCTTACTTCTAACTACAAACTAGACAAACCAAAGTCAGAGCGCTTAAAAAAACAGCTGGATGCTACGTGAGCGCCCGGACGTAAGACTAAGTGTTCTTAATATATTCGACGTCAACGTTTTTTGTACGTTAGCGATCTGCAGGGTTGTTCTAGGGAACGTTAAGAAGTTATCGACAAAATCCTTTTCGATGGACTGTGCTAAATACCCTGATATGAAAAGCCATGTGCTCGCTAACGTTCCTCTACCGCATCTTATTTTCTTCCTAATAACATAACCGAAGCGGGGATGCCATAGTCCCATTAGCCATAATTTTTTTTTTTTTTTTTTTACAGTGAATACCGCACAAGAATCTCAACTGCTCCCATCTGGAGCCAGTGAGACTATGGCATCCCCAATTGGGGTATGTTGTGAGGCTGAAGGTAGCGGGGAGGGGAAGGAGGGGGGGAAGAGGAAGGTTGGGAAGTACCTGGCTATTCAGATCTGGTCACTAAACACGGCTAAAGCCATTTTGACAAGCAACGTTTCAATTCTGAATGGTGGTCTTACACCAGGGCGATACTGATAGTATCTCTTCCACTCTGGAACATGCCGCAAATATACTATATATTATTTTAAAATGAATTAATTGTGAAATAACACAAATTAATCAAATAAAATTTATTTGCGCATGCCGGGTTCGAACCCGCGACCTCCGGAATGTGAGTCAAGAGTCTTAGCCACTGGACTACGGAGGTCGTTGTTGGGACCATTGTGTGAAAATAACATTAACAAATAAATTGTTAATATACTCTAGAAAGAATTTTGAAAGCATTTCTCCTAAAGCATTCAATATAAAATTGACCTCACCACAGGAAGATACCCTTTCCTTCTTTGATCTTCTACAATCGGTTAATCTTTTAAATTAGTAGATAGAACCATAATTTCAGAACTGGCCTGTTTTCCATAAAACATTTTTGCGCTGTTGTGTACTCATAAATTTGTTGATTTGTGACAATTTAAGAAATATCCATATTCTTGACAGTATTTCCCTTCCACATGTTTGGATATAGAACCTGAGTAAAAACTAAGGATCTGAGTGAAAGGTCATGAGTCATGACGTATTTATTACATTAGGTTCTAAATTAGATACATACATTTATTACAAACAATAAGAAATACACAATAATTAAAATCGTTGGAACACATTGCAAATATGAAATACAAAATTAATAGAATAATTAGTTTTAACCAAATTTATTGTTTATGAGAAACCGGTCACAATAGGAAAACCAAAATAACCCTACATAAAACAATTATTAGAACGGTCTTGGCTTATGGATGTGAGGCGGGAAAACTGACATCAAAATCTGCGGAACAGCTGGACACCTTCGAAAGAAAGGTACTTTGAAGAATCTTAGGAGCGGTGCTAGAGGGAGAGTCATGGAGAAGCCGCCACTATAATGAGGTCTGTGATATTTACCAAGCTCCCAGACTATCTAACCATTTAAGGCTCCAAAAACTAAGATGGGCCGGACATGTGCACCGAATGCCAAGCACACGAGTACCGAAGAAGGTTCTAACAGGACACCCGGGAGGTAAACGAAAGGTGGGCAGATCTAGACTGAGATGGGAGGATGATGTCAGGAAGGATGCAGGGGGATTACTCCATGTTGCAGATTGGAAGACGACAGCCGAGGACAGAGGGCGGTGGAGGTTTATCTTGAAGGAGGCCAAGGCTCGAAATCCTTTATGAAGCGCCTATAATACCCGCACAGGCCAATTATTTGTTGAAGACGAGTCACACTTTTGACTTTAATTAGTGAATAGTTATTGCATTGTAATTTTAAAGGTGCTCATTGGACAAATTGTAAATCTTAGAAAACCGAAAGAGCGTGAATGCGAATTTGAATATCTCTACATATTATAAATTAAAGTCCTCTGCCGCGCCTGTCTGTCTGTTCGCGATAAACTCAAAAGTTACTGAACGCATTTTCTTGCGGTTGTCACCAATAGATAGAGTGATTCATGAGGAAGATTTAGGTATATAATTTGTCAAGGTTTTGTGTAAATTGGTTGAAATATATACTAAAGGAGAATGTCTGTATGTGGTGGACAAGCGGGCTGGCAAGCGGGTGGTGTGGATTTGATTTGTATGCAAATTAATAGATGGCGGTGTGTGTTATAAGGTTGGGTAACCATCCAGTAGATGGCGTTGTGTCTCGTTAGCCACAGCAACGCGTGGCCGGGTCAGCTAGTTATTAATAATCAAAAAGACTGAATGCTGTAGAAATGAGATCCCTGAGGCAAATGTGTGATAAAACCATGTACGATAGTGTGAGAAACATGGAGATCCGCAAAGAATGCAAGGCTGATGTAAGCGTAATGTAAAGGAGTGTAAGAAGAATATACGACGCAAATGTGAATTGTAGAACAAGTCGTGGACGCCCAAGAAAGACATGGCACGACCAATGAAACAGATACTCGAGTCGGGCTAGTCAGAATAATAGAGGAGCATGTATGAGACGTTGTATGAATGTAAACGAGGTTAGTTAGTTAGTTAGTTGTTAAAAATAGTCTTTAAATGACCCAGTATTAAACTTGCTCCCTTTGTAAATTGTGCCCTATTGTCCCTCTGACCACCTTTTCATTGACACCGTTAAGTCTGTCTATTATTTTTATAATTAGTTTTAAATAAACCCTGAGGAAGTGAGCATAGCTCATGAAACATGTTGGTTTTTTATTATAAACAATAAACGTGGTTAAAACTAAGCAATCTATTAACTTTAAAATAAAATGATGCCATAAAATAAGTTTGCTGTGTTTGAAGAAATACGAAATAAGTTGATCCATGTTTAAAATAGCAAAATTTTGGACTCACCTGTATTGAAGATTGATGAAAAACTGACTTTAGTTTGACGATAGTTCGATGATACTGATTTAAATCGATGATTTGTACCAACAGTTATAAATTTTTATTTTTAAACGATGATTTTCTTTAATTTTGATGATGAAAAAAGTGATGCCAAATGATTCCTCCGTTATTTTATCGTACAATAGTAGAAGACTGTATTTTGATCAAACACCGACATCTTGCAAAGCGTCTTCTTGATTTCTTCTCTCTCTAAAGCGAGCAAAAAGCTAACGTACAAAGCTCGACGTTAACAGATTAGAACTGCGCCATTTTCGCTATGAAACATTTTCAAAAACGAAAAAATAATAATTATTATTATAGACAAGAGTTTAAAGAAATTCACGAAACAATTGTTGAAAAAATCTGGCTTGCTTTCGAAAACAAAGCAATATTTTTAAAAGAAGTCAAAACAAATACCGTATTGAAAATTAGATTCAAACAAAACTTTGTAGTTATTTTTGATTGCTAGTTTTTGATTGACCACGATTAAAATATATGTCTGTGCTTCGTGGTGTTTGGTGGTTAACTGATTCCGGAATCCGAGTCTTGAAGAGTCAATGGAGGTTGGCGTGAGGAGGGGTGGGGCGAAAAGTGACGCAAAGATAAGAAATAAGAAGCGATATTGATGTGTACCCGCTACCAGAGGTTCGCAAAGTGTTGAACACGTGGTGGCAATTAGCTGCTGATTGATGGGTGTTTTATGTGCGGCCAATGGTGTGAGTATTTGCAGAAAGTTGCGAGGTTCTCCAATAGTTGGGACATTTGTAAATTGCAATAAGGAACTCCAGTCCAATTTCTTTCATTTATTTAATGAATAATGACCTTTTAACTTAAGTAATTGCATATTTTATTTTATTTTTAGAGTTAATTTTGATAGTGAAAATAATTGTCAAAGTTTTGATTTTTTAAGATCTCCCGAAAACCACAGTATGTGTAGTGAATCGCGTGACGTCATCACTCCCGAAAAGTTACTATAAGATCCGGGAATCAGCTGCCATTTTAAAATTCAAAGTTCGAAGTATTCTCCCTAGAGTAGCATCACTATTTTTTTGTGCAGTAGTTTTTTAATATTTTCAATAGTAGAGATAAACTAATAAGAGATACCTTTATTTTTGAAACTGAATTATTTAGGCCTAAATAATGTTTCAGTAAACACAACAACTAAATCTCTATAAACAGTATGTAAATAAACAAATAAGATGAAACGTTGTTAAAACGATGGCTTTTATCATACCTACGTTCCCATGCAATGAATTTACGGTGATCAGTGATGTCACCACTAAACATTTCAATAATACCAACTTTACGGCGTGTTTCTATGACCCGATTAAAAATGGACTTTTTAATATTTTTTTAAAACTCTGCGTTTAATATTATTTAATAAACTTATATATTCATAATCAGCGTTTATTGGTCTATATGAACATATTTTTTTAAAGCCATAATATTTTTCACTGGAGTTCCTTATTTATAAATATTTAAAGAGTGTGCAATATAGTTATGCATGATGAATACTTGGAGCAGGTGGATGAGTTTGTGTATTTTTGGTAGTATGTTTACGAGAGATGGGAAGACTGATAAAGATATTGAAAGAAGGGTAAATGCAGGAGACCCCATTATTGGAGGACTGAATGCCGTTGGCGCTAATAAAAAAAAACTGTCAATAGAAGCGAAGCTAGCAGATCACAAAAGACTCCTGGTACTTACCCTGATGTATGGCAGTGAGGCATGGAACTGGCAGAGAAACGACGAAAGTAAACTGAATGCTTTTGAAGTGAGAGTCTGAGAGGTATGTGTGGTAAAACCATGCATGATTCAATGTGTATGATATGTTTGAGAAATGTGGATATCCATAAAGAATGTGAGGCTATTGAAAGCATAATGTGTAAGATTAAGAAAGGGACCCTCAGATCGTTTGGGTATGCAGAGCGAATGAATGAAGAGAGTAGTGTAAGAAGAATATATGACGCAAATGTGAATGGTAGAAGAAGTCGGGAAGCCCGAGGAAGACATGGCATGATCAACTAAATCAGATACTTGAGTCGGGCCATATCAAGAGTCAGAATAATAGAAGAGAATGAATGTGAGTGAGGCAAAGAGTGTGTGCCAAGATCGAGTTGTTTGGCGGTCCGTCCTCTCTGCCTACCCCTGCGGCGAAACGGCGTGATGGTTAGTTAGTTAGTTAAAGAGTTTTACAGATAAAAATATATGCTACAATCTACATGAAGTAAAAAAGTAGAGATTCAGTTTTTGTCCAGAAGATTGATTTTAAGACTTTAAATCGAACTGTAAAAAGGAATACCACAAGGTGCAACCTTAAGACCTATTCTATTTTGTTTCAATTCATGGTTTATTCCTATGTGAGGTAATATGAAAGGTAAATTTTCTACCATTAAGTTAATTTTACATGGACTGATTAAGTTAATTTTACATAAACTATGTAGTAGTGATATTTGTAACAAATAAACATTGTGATCACATTTCGACCAGAAATTAAAAGCAATGTTCTTTATTTCAACATTTAGTTTAATCGAGTTAGTCGGTTAGTTATCAGTAAACATCCATAAACTAGACCAATTATTCTGAAATACGATTATTTTACTACCTACACTGGAAATCAATGTTTGTCCTTAATTGGTGTAAATATATTAATTATACATTGATTACAATTACCTCCTGGATAAAATATCACTATTGAAACTTTCGGAAAGAAGAATTAGCACAGATTTGATACTATTACATAAAATACTGCATTACAAAATTGACTGTCCTGAATTACTTTAATTTATCAATATCCATGTTCCCAAAAAATCATGCCGACATTTATTACCCTTTTACTTCAATAACACCAAGACACTAGCTTATCAAAATTCTTCTATTCCGAGACTTCACAGTCTCGGAAATAAATATTCTAATTTGGGCGATATATTTCATATTAAAACTAATCGGTATAAATATTGTATATTTTCTCACTTTTATTCTTTACGACACAAATAGACCTATGTACCTACCAAATAACTTCTGTGCTACTACTGTATTGTTTGGAAGAATCTCTTAAATTCAATTATATGCATGAGGATTCTTAGTTTCTGTTTATATTTTTATCTATGTATTTTGTTTTGTGTTTTGTTTTGTGCTTTGTTGCAACGTTTTTTGTCATTATCTTTATATTTTCTTTATTGTTTAAATTTTTAAGTATTTACTTTGATACAAATAGTTTGTTAAAATTTTATAAGAAAAGCCCACTAGGGCGTGTAATAAATAAATAAATACATCTGTGGTGTATTTTCTTCAGAAATCTGTTGAATTAGGACGGATTGTTGTATGTTTTACGTTCAAATTGCTGCCTTTTGATGAATAGAGAAATCGCGACAGCATTATTCGGATAATAAGGCTCAGGGCACTCCCTAGGGACTCTTTTTTTTCATATGTTTTTATTCCAGTAAAAAAGAAAATAACATTTTCACTTACTTAACTAGAATATTGAATTATGTACAGTTTTTACATTACATAGTTTTTACATTTCATAACCTTAGATTACATTAGATTGCAATACTAACATTTACATGATATTATATTACCATACGATATTATTCACTATCACTACTTTGTTTTTTGTGAATAAACATGAACATTTTTTTTTTTGAATTTGCACACACTTTTTTCGTTTTTGATATCATCTGGAAGGGAATTATATAAATTGCCCCCCTCGTAACTAATTGATTAACTTTCGTTTGTACTTACGAATAAGGAATTGTACTTAACCTAAAAATTAACGTCTGTTTCGTTAGCCAGGGCGATTTCGGTTTCTGCTTAAAGATAAGAAAATATTTTTAACCTTAAAATGTACGTCTTTTTTGTTAACTAGGATCCTACGTAAGAAGAAGTTAATTGTCAGAAGCTGTAAAGGATAATAAATTATCTTTAAATTTTAATGTACGTATTTTTGTTAACTAAGGGCGATTCCGGATACTAAGATAATAAGATAAAGAAATTATCCTTAACCTTAAAATGTGAGATTTTTCGTTAAGTATAGACGATTCCGGTTATTCTATTGTACTTAAAGATAAGAAAATATCCTTAACCTCAAAATGTACGACTTTTTTCCACATAAGGATAATGACTAGCCCTAAAACTTAAAATGAATGAATTTTTCGATGACTGCGGGCGATTCCTGTTCTAATTATAGTATAAGGATTTGTCCTTAATCTTAAAAGCAAAAAAAATTACGATAACTTCGGGCGATTATACAAACATACAATTATATTGGGAATGCCCTTGTCCAACTAACTTCTGACCAGCCTCTCGAGCAGTTTTCACATAAACCGGTATATAATTAATAACATCATGAATATTCAAAACTTTAAGATTCTTTGGAACATTGTACATTGTAGACATCTGTAACCGGCCGTATCGAAAACAGGGTTGGTACTTACATCAAACTTCTAAGAAACCGCTCCATTAAACATAAAATTTATTTAATTAACCAACGGGGCGTGATATCACCAGCGATAACTGTCTCGTTAAAGTGAGGTGGTGACATAAATCATAAGTGGTTTTTTTCCGTAGTCTAATTTGAGGAAAAGATAAAAAATATATCATGAAAGTAAGTTATATGTAGTTACGTTTCTACTAATTTGGTGTCAGCCTGTGAATTATTTTATAAGAATGACGCATTTTAATTCGTGGAATTTTTTTCTAGGAGGCTCGTTATGAGAAGGTTGGAATAAATATTAGCATGAAATTGTGCTGGAAAAATTATATGAAATTTCTTAGCTGCGAGAGGGCTGGCAATATCGCATTTTATTTCGCGGATTTTTTTCTATGAGGTTCGTTATGAAAAGATTGGAATAAATATTAGTATAAAATTGTGCTGGAATTATAAGAAATTTCTGGGCTGGCAACGTTGCATTTTGGCTTAATAGTTATGGAAATTTTTATGACATTATTTATGACGTTTACAGACATTACAAAATTACATGAGGTTATCTTTGCCAAAGGAATTTTAACGAAGGAATCTTCCTCTCTCACAACAAACGTCATTTACTTAATCAAATATTAATGACGTTACTTGTCAAATAATTTATTTCATTTTGTTGTTATTTCTTAATTGTGTAATTTATATCTTAGTTCTGTAATTTCTTAATAGAAAAACATGTAATTTAAAGGCCAAATTTCAGAATCGATCTGGATTATTTTAGTTTATTTTTTATGTATTATCTTCACAAAAATAAATAAAGAATAAAAATCAACCGCCTAGTGACGGTGCACAACAATCTTATAAAAATGTTTGTTTCTTTGTTTGTCCCTTATGCTTTCCTAAACCATCAGCCGATTGCGATGAAACTTTGGGGATTTGACGTGCACATGTCCGCGATGGTCTCTTCATATAATATAGAATACTGGCGTTATGAAATAATTTCCTACGCCATTCATCCGATTACCACGAAACTTTGGTGAGTTATGAGTTAGTTATTTGGTAATTTAAAAAGGCAAAGTTTACGATAGGTGGCGCGCGAGTTGTTTGAAAATGTGTGGGGAGGGGAACAAAGAAAAATGGGGGCGTTAGCGGGAGGGAGATGGAGGGAGGGGAAAGGCAGGGAAAGAGGAACGCGAGAGGGAAACGCGAGAGGAGAGAGGTTCGCGTGGGAGGATGAGGAGGAGGACGCTGGAGAGTGGAAGACGAGGAAGGCGGAAGGGGAACGCGGAAGGAAAAGGGGATGCGGCAGGGGATAGGCGCGGGAACGGGGTTGGAACGGGGACGCATGGGAAAGGACACGCAGAAAGACACAATTTATTTCTGTATGTTGCATGCCGGGTGACGCCAAAGCTCTCGCTTCGAAAGTTTGCATTGCCTTCTGACCAACATGATAAAATACCTAACGACAATTATTTTTCTGTATAAACGCTTCTTTTTTAATTTATGTTGGTACAGTGCAACAATCCCAAATGCTCCCAACCGTCTGGAGCCAGTGAGATTATGGAACCCGCCTATTGTAGGTTGAAGGTAGACGAAGGGAGACGAAGGAAATGTGAAAGAGGAAGGTGAGCAAATCCCTGGCTGTTCAGATCCTATCACAAAAGACGGCTAAAGTCATTTCAAGCAACGTTTCGATTCAACGTTTCACTAGAGTGGTATTGACAGTATTTACTGTCGTTATTTTTATTTTTCTTTTACTTTTACTAACACTATTATCTATTTGTGATGTTAACTATTTCAGGAGAATTATTCCACGGGCTGCTACTTCTATATATCTTTTGTATAATTTTAATGTAAGTAATTGCATACTGCTTACTAACCCCGTATGCATGGACATTGGAGGGTCTAGAGTCGTTCAAATAAATGTAGCTTCGTTCAAAAAAAAGTCTTGACGTGTGCGGTGAAGGAGGAAACCATATGTTTCCTTATAACGCCGTTGGGAAAGTGGTGGGGTCACCTCCAATGACAGTATTTACTATTCTTCTATTCTTCAATTTGGGAGGCGGGTGTGGGTACTGCCGCCTCGGAAACCTTTTATTGGATAGCTAACACCCCTACCATAGGTTACCCCAAGTGGTTTGCTACGTTTGGTGACTTAGCAGGGGTGAGATATGTCTAAGTCTTGGCGGCGAGTGCGTTTGCCCACTTCGATCGGGAGAGAGTGGTTGTGGGAGACCTAACCTGGACCTCTCCAGCCCGTCTCTCTCGACCCATCGCTTTGAACCGCAGTGAGGGGGATGGATTCCATCGTCCGTCACTCCTGGACACATTGAACTCCAAATTCCTTCCTACCCCCATTTCCTTCTTAGAACTTCCTCTCCTTTCTATCCCCGAAAAGACCCTCCACACAGCATCCCCAAAATGACATAGACCCTGAAGGATTTTTATCTGCGTGAAGCCCTTAAAACAAACTGGAACATGCCACAAATGTATCTAAAATATCATATTATTTTTAATGTATAAAGTGTGAAATAACACAAATTAATCAAATATGACTAACTTGCGTATAACCAGATTTGAACCAGCGACCACAGGATTCGTAGCCAAGGATCATTACCACTGAACCAGTTGCACAGAGGCCATTAAGCTTTCAACTGTTAGTATTTTATTATTAAATTAATATTATGTAACAAATAAAATAATTAGTATTTTGCGACAGCCCTGATTTACTGTTTTTTACGGAAGCCCTGAAGTGTAAAAAAAAACCCTAAGGCATTTAAAGCCCTGGCTTTGGCACCATGATGAAACAAGTCTCGCCAAATAATAATGTAACCGAAACCAGAACCACATTATCACCACTTTCCGAGAATCAGTCGGAATGCGTCTGCTAACCAGAATACTAGCGAGATCGTTACGACGATAGTAGACTTTTTCATAGGGCAACTCGTAGTAAACCAAGAAATAGCTTGCACTAGGATAGACCTGCACAAAAAACTGAGCATGGGCACATTCGCCATTATTTATTGTTTCTAAGAAAAAATCAGTCCGGGTTTCTAAGTCATACAAGATACTAATACCGAACCTTTCAAATCGACTATATAGATGAAGTTTGAGATCTCCGCTTCAAGAGTTTTTCTGCAACCGGGCCCGAAAAGAAGAAGATGGCGAGATACGAAATTACGAATGTTAGAGGAGAGCGCTAACATTTACAGCGACAAAATCGATACGAAAATTGCGGAAATGTTTAATAAAACACGACTCGTTTAAAAAGAGCAAAAATCTCGCGGGCATTATCTTAAACAGCATTTTAAAAAACAGTGTTAATTTTTTCATACATATAACTTATAAAATAACTGAAACAAACTTGTTAATAATAATTTTTGGAGCATACTTTGCGATTTTTTTCCATCGAGGGAATTTTATATAATTTGCGTTTCGGCGCGGGCAAAGTCTAGATATTATTTTCAAGAATAACATATATTTTTTTAAGAGCTTTAAAGCTTACCGTGTTTAAGGGAAATATGTAATAAATCGGTACAAATCCGGGTTGCGGGCCCTTAAGGCGCCGCATCCGCGCCCAAAAAGAAGAAGATATAGAGATATAAAGAAGATATAGAGATATGAAAGAACGTTAGAAGAGAGCGCTAATATTTAAAACGATAAAATCGATGCAAAAATTGCGAAAATGTTTAATAAAACACGACTTTAAAATAGAGCAAAATTCTCGTGGAAGGTATCTTAAGTATCATTTAAAGAAATATTGTGAATTTTTTCACAACTATAACTTGTAAAATAACTGAAACAAACGTGTTTATAATAATTTTCGGAGAAAACTTTGCGATTTTTTTCTATCGAGGGAATTTTACATAATTTGAGTTTCGGCGAGGAACGCGTCTAGATATTATCTTAAAAAATAACTTTTTTTTTAAGAGCTTAAAAACTTCAAATGTTTAATGGCCCGCAACCCGGATTTGTACCGATTTATTACATATTTCCCTAAAACACGGTAAGTTTTAAAGCTCTTAAAAAAATATATGTTATTCTTGAAGATAATTTCTAGACTTTGTCCGCGCCGAAACGCAAATTATATAAAATTTCCTCGATAGAAAAAAATTGCAATGCATGCTCCAAAAATTATTATTAACACGTTTGTTTCAGTTATTTTACAAGTTATATATATGAAAAAATTCACACTGTTTAAAACACAACTGCTTAACGAGTCGTGTTTTATTAAACAATTTCGCATCGATTTTGTCGCTGTAAATGTTAGCGCTCTCCTCTAACATTCGTAATTTCGTATCTCTCCATCTTCTTCTTTTCGGGCCCGGTTGCAGAGCCTTAAGGGAGATAAGTAAGAAATCGGTAGAAATTCGGGTGTCGGCTTAAGTTTCCGCTACCCGAATTTCTTTTACAAATCTCCCTTAAACATTTGAAGTTTGTAAGCTCAAAAAGTTCTTTTTGTAGATAATATGTATACATTCCCCACGCCGAAACGCAAATTATATGAAATTCCCTCGACAGAATTTTTTTTTATATTAGAAACACGTTTTTTCACTTATTTTAACAGTTACGTGTATGAAAAAAAACAGTGTTTTTTAAAATGCTATTTTAGACGTTCCCCACGAGATTTTTGCTCAATTTTAAACGAGTCGTATTTTATTAAACATTTTCACAATTTTCACTAAAATTTCATAATATTAAATATTAACGAGCTCTCTGTAACATTCGTATTTACATATCTCTCCGTCTTCTCCTTTTTGAGCGGTTATATGGTACCTTAAGTTAATTTCCTAATAGTTTGTTATTTTTTAACGCCTCAGGCTAATTTGTTTGCTCTTCGGAACAACTCATAAAGGTACGATAGAAATCATTGCATCTCACTTATTGTGATGGTTAGAACTATGATCTAAACGGTTTTAGAAAAAGAATATACCACGCTCTATAAGCAAATCTAAATTTTACCACAAAATGTACACCTTTATGAAAGCAAGGTTTCCGGAAAAAAAATAATGAAATTTTGGAAATTTTTTAATACTTACCTAATTATTTTTGATGAAATGAAAAAATAGTGAATCGAAAACAACGTTTATGATACATTTGCCTAATAAAATATGTTGTTAGTAATTTAATAATAAATTATGTTTGCATATAAAATTTTATTTTTTTTAAATTTTGGGTTTCGTGGGATTCGAACCTCCGTTCGCTTGTTGTCTGTCTCTCTGGCCGCTGAGACTTGTCGAGCGCCTTGCCCACTGCGCTATCGAAGGCCCGCGCCGACGCGCGAATTTAACGCGTTATATTAGAACAGATGACCGTCAAATAATAAATGTGACGTATTTCCGATTCATCCGAATTTCAAATCGCTAACGCGGCTAAAGAAGTTTAACTTAACAAAAGTAACTCATCTAAATTCGAAAGAAGACATGATGGTTATTATAATAGCTCTCTCTCTCTTTTTATATATAAATGACGCATGTTACAGAAAGTGAGGTCACTACGGAGCTCTCAATGCTTTGTACTTCTGAACCTGATGACGTGGTTAAAGCTATCATCAAGAAGTCGCGACGTTAACAGCTGTCTCTGTAACAACCCATATTCTCGTCCATTCGATTTAATTTCATCTTAAGGCGATCCAATAGTTCAGGAAAAAATCGAAATCGGAATTCACGCCCTTTATGGGAGGAGTTTAAAAATACTTGAGAAAAAGCTTTTGGAAAGGTTGGAAAAGGTATTTGAGAGTTTTGTTTTACAGGTTGACTTCGTAAAGGCATGTAAAAAATATTAATTCCTGTTTTACGCATTGTTTATTGTAATAAAATGGAAATTTAAAATTGTTTTCACGAAATCAAGCGACGCGGAGTGACGCGTCCATCTCCCGCTCAGTTCGGGGCGTGACTGAGGTTCGGCGACTGTGGAGTGGACAGTAGTTCTTCGGTGGACGCCATAGGGTTCACTTTGAAAAACCGAATTCGTCGACTAGCGGCCGTATTGTAAAATAAAAACGCGAAAATGCATATTTTATTTTATTTTGGGAAGATTGGGTATAAATATCAACTTTTTTTGCGATCATTATAAAACAAACTGAATTTGCCATATTATACAATAAAACCATATCCGAAAAGGGGTTTATAAATAGGAGAGTTTAGACTTGAAAGTGTGTTTTTTAGACCTTATACTTTATTTTTTTATAGGCTTATTAAAAGACTTAAGGGCCAAGGTATGTTCTACACGCAGTATTTAATTGAAGCATCTACAATACTTCTAAGCGATCAAATTTTAAAAACAAAAACATATGATTATGAATGATTTTGCATTATTTACTATGGCTTCATCTTAAATATTACATAAATTAATGATAAAGCTGTTGAAATAAGAAACACACCCATAACCAAGACGATACAAATTCTCAATGACCCTGCTGCATTTACCTTAGATATCTTCATGAGTAAATATTAATATTTAAAGACAGTTTATCTCTTGGCATACGTGCAAGAGTCAGCGTTCTAAGTGTTTGCATATCTTCGTTCAATTTGTTAATATGCAGACATACCTATCTACATTCTTTTGTTGCACTCTATGAATACGGAGATAGATTTAGTTATCTGCTATTTGAGACTAATATGGTATAGACTAATATTGCTATCTTTTCTCGCTTTTATATAATATTATGTATTGGTATATATTTAAACTTTTTTATAGTTTTGAAAGAAAAGTGTTGATAAGAATACAACTAGATGCAAATATAAACTGGAAAGAACATGTATCCAAAATAGTAGCCAAAATCAGTAGCTTTTCTTTTGTTCTAGGTACACTGAGAAATATATTAAACATCGAATCGGTAATGGCCGCATACTATGGTTATGTATATTCAATAATAAAATACGGAATTATCTTTTGGGGAAACTCAGTAAACGCCAAAGATGTTTTTATCATCCAAAAAAATGTATAAGAAAAATGAAAAACTCTGCTAATCGGGATTAATGTAGACCTATATTTATAAATTTAAAAATTCTTACAGTCACCGACATATATATAATGGAGTTATGCATGTTAGTGCGATCATCTCCAGAAAAGTTTCCACAAAAAAACTCTACACATAAACACGCTACAAGGTTTACAGAAAATTTATTAATACCAAAAGCAAACAAAACAATTTTCCAAAAAGGACCCTTTTACATGGCCATTAAAGTATATAACAACCTTCCACATGATATTAAACAAATACAAGATACACTCAGATTTAAGTCATCACTAAAAACATTCCTTCTGAACAGGTCTCATTACACATTAAGTGAATACTTCACATAGGTACAACTGTGTTTATATTTATGTTTATATAATAAATTAATACAAATTCACTTTGTATTACACCACTTTTATATTTATATTTCATTTGTGTTCAAATCTGTACAACATGTTAGGTTAACTGGAAGAAATAGGATATAGGTACCTATAAGTTATACCTTTTGTACTAAATGATTTTGATTTTGATAATATGTGGACCCGTGAAAGAGGGGGAACAGTGGCGCATCCGGCACAACAAAGAACTGCATCAGGCCCCTTGAATCTCAGCCCATATGAGATTCCTCAGATTGGGATGGGTTGGGCACACAGAGAATGTCGGACACACGCGTCCCAAAAAGAATTATGACTGGACACCCAGGTGAAAAGAGAAAAGTGGAAAAAAGTGGAAAGTTGATCCCTCGCCCGGTAGTAAAAAAGAAAACCAACATCAAACAACTCCTCCGAAATAATCCCCCCCATATTGCAGCCATGTCCTTCGCAAATAAAAATTAACAAATACTAATATCTTATGTTCTACAACCTTAATAAACTCATGATGAAGGAGAAAGGGACTTAAATTGGCCCGGAGCTCTGTACGCCCGTAATTCAAAAGTCAAAAAAGTGGAAAGACTCAGACTGAGGTGGGTAGATGAGGCAAGAAGAGATGCAGCACAGCTCTAACAGTTAACAAACAGGAAGTCAACCGCTGTCCGCTAGGACAGGAGGAGTCTCCAACTTGTTGCGAATGTTGGCTGTAGCGCCATCGGAGAGAGATTTTTTTTATTAAACTGAGATAGTTTAAATAGTTCCCGTGAGCATTCAGGTCTTGAGCCCATTGTGCTATCTCCCATTTTATCTCATTCTTTTGACAGTAATCCACTACCTTTGATAAAGTCCACCAGGGTTGCCTTTGGATTTTCGGTAATGTTTCCTGGTTCTACAATGTGTCCCAGATACCTGATTCTTTATCCCATCAGCGCTGGACATTGGCACCATAGGTAAATTAGAGTATCTTCATCGTCTTCACATTTCCTGCATCTATTGGTGTTTTCCATTCCCAACCACCTGCACCTTTCTCCCGAAGTCCTACTAGTTTTCTCAGTGAGTTCATGTTGAGTAGTTGCCTGGTTCGTCTTGTCTAGAGTTTGATCCGTTTTGGATTGTCTCTCTGCGGGTGCCTTCCTCCACCCTTTCCAGTACTGGGATTTGACCATCCTAGACCAATATGTTTTTCGGTGTGGCAAGCTACCATTCCTATGGCCGGCTCGGATCCCGCAAACTTTTATGTCGTAAAACAAATATGAAACTTATTTCCACTTTAATTTAATTGACCGTAACCGGTTTCAGCTTGGTAATGTTGTAAAACCGTTTTCTTGATATAAATGCAATAATTTCGCACAGAAATCCTTGTGTTTTTCCCAGTGCCTCTTTGTATATGGTATGTGGAGAGTATTTAGAGGAGTATTACCCATATAGGAGGGAAGAAACACAGAAGCTGAAAAGTACCGATCCGTTGTCAGCTAGCAAATGCCAACAGTGTTTGGCGTATCGAAGGGATCTACGTATCTTTATTCAATTTGGGAGGCGGGTATAGGTACCGCCGCCTCTGGAAACATTTATTGTATAAACAACACCTCTGTCATAGATCACCCCAAGTCGCGCTACGTTTGGTGACTTAACAGGGGTACCTGGTTCATCAGGTGGGGTGTGTTCAGATCCGGCGGATGCGCCTACCAACTAGCTGCATCTGAATCTGAAGTGGGTTGGTTCGGGGAGACCCTTTGACCTCTCCAGCTGATTTCTCTCGACCCATCGTCTTGCACCGCAGCGGGAGGGATCGATTCATACGTCAGTCACTCCTGGACACACTAAACCCCAGATTCCTACAACCCCTCATACATTTTCTTTCCCGGAACTTCCTCTCCTTTTTTTCCTTAAAAAGACCCTCCACACACCATCCCCAAAGATGGCATAAACTCTTATGGAAATTATTTTCCTCAGGGCCTCCTGTGTGGGGTTATAATTTAAAAAATAAGAAAATGTGCTTGTTCCACGGAGCACCTTCCATTGAAATACCAAAAGAACAATTATTGTTTTTCCAAGGACTACAATCCGTTCGTTAACATGGATAAATCAGACAGACCACGTGTTTCTTTACAGAGCCAAAAGTCTGAATCAGACAGATTGGAAGTAGAGCAACATTCACAACAAGCTGCATTCTAGGAAAAATCCTGAATTGTAGACCTTTTTGTCAATAGAATCAACAATAAAAGAAAAAAATCGCAATAAGTATTGTAAAAAATGATTCATGAATTAAACGTTTTATATTTCACGCTATGCAATTGCACTATATAAGTATAATAAATACAAAACAATACTAGAACAATATGTCAACCTACCAGAGACCAAATGGGAAAATAATTCAGTGACTCCAGATATTTTATATTTATTTATTTATTTTTCATGTTCTCCGTAAAACGGTTATTCACCAATACATTATGGAGAAGATTACAAATTAGACAAAAAGTATAGCAAAACACATAAAAAGGTCAGTTTCACTACTTTGTGACATACGTCAAAAGATAATTGTTAAACTGCCTGTAGGTTACGTTAAAAATGTCAATGGTCAATGCAGACTCGTTGAGCAGTTCAGTCGCTCTGTTGACTGGCGCGTTCTGATAGGCAGAAGTCCTCGCTTTTGGAGCATAAAAAAGGGTATGGGACCTTCCACGAGTATACTTGTCTGGGACATATAAGTTAATCTCTTTCAAAATAGGTGGATTATGTATAGTTTCAGAGATTATCTTAAAAAAATGTTTTCCTAAAAAGATTTTTCGGCGGGCTTCTAATGTATTAAGATCGAGCATTCCTGCTAAGAATAAGGATGGATACAGGAAAGGGTAGTACATATATTCCCTCATATATAGGTAACGCATGAATCTCTTTTGTACTTTTTCTATTTCGAGAATATGGTTTTGCTCAGAAGGGGCCCAAATAATGGAGCTATATTCCAAGATACTGCGAACAAGTGCTTCATACGTTCTTCGGATTGCGATACCATTGGTAAATGATCTTGAATTACGAAGAACAAATCCAAGCATTTTGTTGGCACGGGAGACAATATCAGATATATGGGATTTGAAAGAGAGATTTGCTTCAAAAATTACGCCAAGGTCTCGAATCTCATTTTTACGTGTTAATTTATGTTTATTAATGTGGTAGGGGAACAGGACTGTATCTTTGGATCTTGTAAATGTAACGACACTGCATTCCTGAATGCTGAAGGGTAAGTTGTTCAGTTCCGACCATTTGACGAGAGAATCAAGATCGTTCTGCAGAAGAATGGAATCGATGTAACTTTTGATTGCTTTGAAAAGTTTTATATCGTCAGCAAAAAGGAGATATTTTGAGTGGTTTATGGTGTTGCCAATGTCATTGATGAATAAGAGAAAGAGAAGGGGTCCTAGATTCGATCCCTGGGGAATCCCGGAGTTTGTTTTGTATTGGTGAGAGAGATGGTGTCCGTAACTGACATACTGATGACGATTGCGTAAGTAGCTAGCCACAAAAGCGAGGAAATTCTGAGAGAATCCGATGTCACTTAATTTTTTTAACAAAATATCATGGTCGACTTTATCAAATGCTTTCTCGAAGTCTGTATAAATCACATCAACATGTACAAGATTTTCAAATGAATTATTAATATAGGTGGTGAGATTCATAAGATTCGTTGAAGGTGACAGTGTGGGACGAAATCCATGCTGATTTTCGGTGAGTGCGTGTTTTGTTTGGTTATATATCTGTGAATAAATTATGGTTTCTAAAAGTTTTGCGGGTGCTGACAACACAGCTACAGGTCTGTAATTATCTATTTCTGACTTTTTTCCTTTTTTGTGTATAGGCGTTACTTTCGTTAGTTTCCTTATTTCCGGAAATATATTTTTGCGAAGTGATAGGTTAAAAATATGTTTTAGAGGTTGAATAAAATAACTTGCATATCTTTTGAGGATTATAGGTGGAATACAATCTGGGCCGACGGAGTATTTAGGTTTTAGCTTATGGAAAGCTGTAATAATATCGTCATCGTTAATTTCATGAATTTGTACAGGTAAAGAATTAAATGACGATGAAGCTATAGAGGATATGTCAAGTTTGGGGATATTGTCGCTAAATACTGATTGAAAATAGTGTGCGAAACCTGCGGCGATCTCAGAAGATCCATCGTATTTATTGTCTTTGTAGTCTATGTGGTTAAGTTTGTCACAACCGCGGCGTTTATCGTTAGTGTAAGACCAAAATCGAGTTGGGTCTGTTATTATACTGTTCTCGGCCTCACGTGTAAAGTCAGTGTAGGCTTGACCAATTAACCGTTTGATTGATTTTCGCAAAGTTTTAAAGTTAGCTAAGGCATGTTCGGATTTTGTTTTTTTCCAAAGATGGTGCATTTTAGTTTTTTCTCGTATAAGGTGAATGATTTCCCCATTAAACCATTTCGGATATTGTCTAATATCTTTGAGCATACGTGTGGATCTTTTCTTAAAACAAATGTTGAAAATATTATTGAGCTGTTCATAAAACATTTCGACAGCTAGATTTACGTCAAGGCAATCGTAATGATTCCAGTGATGTTGTTCTAAGGCATTCTTAAGTGTATTATCTGAGCTTTCGTGGAAAATCCAACCCATGTTTATGTCTGGAGGCAATGTGTCTGTTTGTATATGTGATTGAGTTGTGTAATCGAACGTGAATGAAAGTGAAGGGTGATGAATATCCTCTCTGACTAATGGGGAGTCATGGCGGCAGATAACAGCATTTTTAGAATTTATATTACTTAATACTAAGTCTAACATGTGTGCATTTATGTTATAAACAGTGTTGAATTGTGTTAAATTATAAAAAGAACAAAAGTAATCGAAAACGTCAATTGGGTTTTTCCCTGAGGGAAAATTGAAATCCCCGAAAATAATAATATTTTTTGATTGTAACTTTACACTTTCACTTATAGTTTTGTCGTAAAATAATTGATACTGTTCAGATGTTGTATTTGGAGGAAAATATACAACACATATATAAATGATGACATTTCTATGCGATATTTTCACCCATAAATCTACACCTTGGGTTTCCATGCAGTCCATTCTTTCCGCGTGTGAGTGGCTGTCAGCTCGGAGGGCTAGGAGAGTCCCTTCTCCGCGACTGCCTCTATCCTTCCTGTAGACGTGGTATAGGTTTTCGAATAGTTCCGACCAAAAGGTGCTTGAAGTTAGCCAAGTTTCGGTAAGAGCAATCAGAAGTGGTTTCTGGCACATTACGTTTGTCATGAAGTCGATAATTTTATTATTCAGACTTCGAACGTTCTGGTATACTCCACTAATGTTTATCTTTTTCGGACGTCGTATCGACCGTCTTAGTTTGGGGTCGTGGTCTCCGAAATGACCACTCATTGAAGGCCACGTTTTCAGGCCAGATCGTGGGGTCCAGGAAAAAGTGGAAGTAATTTTCCGGTATGCCTATTTTGAAGGCAGCATAACGTTCATGCCTCGTGACCAGTTTTTCGACAGTGTAAATTAAATCCGGCTTCTTCTTTTTTAAGAATGAAGATATGTTTTCTTCAGTGGTATTCGGGTGAAACATGAATACATGCAGATGTAGGTTTTTGGGAATAGTGACCAAGCTGTCGTCGATAGACCCTGTCCCTTTACAGATTGGCCGAGATCGTCGTCTACCGTTGACGAGGGCATCGCTATACGATGTTATTGGCTAGGTTGGCAGCTTGGGCACAAGAGGCTGTATTGTACTCTGTGGTTGTGGTGCAGAAGACGCCGCTGCAGCAGATGTGGAAGCAGAATGTAGATCTTCCTCCGGTTTTCCTTTTTTAGCAGTGGATCTTGTGGTCATTTTGCGGGTAGTGGGCGGCTGGACGCCGCTAGCGGGAAGGTAAGTCTGGCCGGGGTGTCCGGCTAGAGCGGCTAAGGTAATAGCAGGAGCGGGGACGGGGCCGGGGGGCCTGGGCGGTGGAGGTGTCCCAGACGGCTGCCTAGTGATATCACTGTACGCTGAGCGCACACACACATTGACGTCTGGCGCCGGCGCTAGTACCTGGGGAGTACCTTGTCGTGCGATGTCACCTGCAGTTACGTTGTACGAGTATTTGCATGATGGGCATACAATTTTAGCACTACCGACACTTTGGTCACTTAATATTGAACGAATCGTGGTCAGTTCGCTACCGAAACCCTCGATTTTACCACTCAAAACATCGACCGTTTTAATCAGGGACTGAATGATATCACCATACTCGTCCATTTTGTAAATAGACTAGAACGAACGATTAAAATGAATACTATCGAGAGCCGATGACAGAAGACGTGCGTCGCGTGTTGTAGCTAGTTAGTAGTTATCAGAGGGTTCGGCTCGGTAGAACTCCTAATTGGACCTATAAATCCTACTGATCCCTCAATATAAATATTTGAAAAATCTTTCGTAATCCTACATGTATAATTACATAATTCTTCGACAAATCTAACATGCCTAAATTTTGAATGAGAGAGCTAGGTATAATGCCAGAAGCCGAAATAACAATGTTAATATTTTAATCCCTTTTCCTAAATCTGTATATTTTCTTATTTATTATTATTATTATTTCATCTTCCAAGCCTATTCGGGTCTTAGCAGGTAGTTTACATACCAATCTAGCACATTTTACATCATCGATAGACGAACAAGTGTAGACAAGACTAGAGATACTAGACGCTGGGATACGCAATGAAATGTGTGAATTTCAAACACGTGTTCTGCATAGTGAGCGTAGTGAATGAACGATAAAACTCGACTTAAATAGACTTGTTTGACTTTTTCCAATGACCTACGATGATTTTGCATTTTCCACGTTTAGGAATTCAGTTGCAAAGATAATAAGCAGCTTGTCATGGTTACCTATGCACTATGTCAATCTTTAATCGAGTACGGTATTATAGCGTGAGAATTTTGGGCTAGAACTGAATATAAATAAAACAAAATACATGCTAAAATAACGCATTGGATGATAATCTTTATATTGCTGGAACAAAACTAGAGAAGGTTCAGAGTATTGTATACTTGAGCTGCAATGTAAATGATTGATGGGATCCTTCGATTGAAATCAAATGCCGCATTGAGCAAGCTCGTGCAATCTTTACCTTGGATTACGAATGCGAATGGTCAGATGCTACGTATTTTCGATATTATTTTATGGAATGGAAGCATGGACGCTTACTGAAGAACTAAATAAGCGACTTGAGGCGTTCGAGATGTGGATCTACAGAAGAATACTTAAAATAAGCTGGATGGACAGGGTTACGAATGAAGATGTCATCATGTCAAAAATCCGAAAACTTCAATATCTTGGACATGTAATGAGACATCCAGAGAAGTATGAGATCTTGCATCTCATAATGCATGGAAAGATTGGCGGAAGACGGGGCCCTGGAAGAAGGAGAACCTCATGGCTGAAAAACCTGAGACAGTGGTTTGGCCAGTCTACTGTGGAGCTGTTCCGGGCCGCAGTAAACAAAGTCCGCATAGCCAACATGATAGCCAACGTCCGTTGAATAGACAGGGCATAAGAAGAAGAAAAAGGTATTATAGCCTGGGGAAGAGCGAACGCTACCGCCATTGATTCGGTTTTTAAAGGTCAGAAACTAATTATAAAGATTATTATTAGGTGCAAGCAGTTCGGAGGAAATCTTTAGGAGAATATGTATTTTGGACACTAGGCAAAGTCATGTCCAAACATACTAGCATACCTCTTCAAACTGGTTAACTATGCACTATATCAATCTATAATCGTGTACGGTATTACAGCCTGGGGAAGCGCAAATTCTGCCACTATCATGCCATTGATCCGATTTTGAAAGTTCAGAAACTAATCGTAAAGATTGTTCTAAAACCACCAATCACAAGCAGTTTAGATGAAATATTTATGAGAATCTGTGTTTTGGTCATTAGGCAACTTTATACCAAAACACACCAGCATACCTCTTCAAATACAGAACTGCTTTTGACAATGTTAAAACTGTTAGAGATACTAGAACCAAAGGGCATACTCTCTTACTTATCTCTTTCGTTAAAACAACTTTAGGCTAAAGAAATTTTAGATATTTTGCAACAAAGCTATACAATGCACTTTCACTGGCCATTAGACAGAATACAACTTGTTTTAAATATAAATCAGACACCAAGTCTTGGATAGCCGATCAGCCAAGACCTTCGAAGGCCAAGACAAATCTAACATGAAAGATTTATCAAAACCAATTTATAAGTATTCATTTTCAATGGTACGATGCGGATTGTCTTTTATTTTAAACGTAACATTTTGTGGTTATTTGTATTTTTGTTACAAACTGATTTTTTCACAACCCACAAAAAGGCTTAAAAAGGTTTTTTTACAGTAACCCCACGAAGGAGGTCCTGAGGAAAATAATTTTCCTTAGACACATGCCATTAGGGGATGCTGTGTGGAGGGTCTTTTAAAGGTAATACATTGTTGGAGACGAAGTTCTGGAAAGGTATTGGGTATGATAATAAGGACTTACTATGGAAAACCAAAAAGCGAGCCCAGGAATTAAACCATCAATATACCTGGTTTAAAAATGGAAAAGTTTTTACAAGGAAATCAACGGAATCAAAAATTATCAATATAAAACATGAAAGAGATCTACTAACACTGTAAATGTAATTTTATAGTTGTCAAAGTTTATTAAAACACCTAAAATGGCTACCAATCTGGAAGAACTCACATACCACCTGATTGAAAATGAAACTGTTACTACCAACACAGAAAACATAAAACTATGTCTAAAAAATAATTTGAAAATAATATACCAAAATATAAGAAGCATCAATAAAAACTTCGAAGGATTTCTTATAAACCTAAAACTAATAAACATTGAATTTGATATTATGATCCTAACAGAATGTTGGATTAAAAGTTCTTATACGCCAAAAAATATAGAAGGCTACTATTGCATCAACACTTCATATAATACTAAACAAAATGATGGAATTGTTGTTTACATTAAAAAAAATATGAAAACTACCACTAAAGAAATCAAAATCAATGATTCCAATTGTCTACACATACAAGCTAAGTCAGTAATTGATATACTGGCTATCTATAGATTCCCATCCACACCCAATATTACAAACTTCCTTACATCAATTGACACTGTGTTACATAAACTAAAACACTGTAGTAATCTGTTTTTAATTGGAGACACAAACATTAATATTTTAGAAAATGGTCATCCTCAAAAAGACGATTACCTCAATGTCATAAGCTACCATTGACCATGTAATCGGTAAAACGAAAAAACCCATCAACACAATAATATATGAATCCACAGTAACAGACCACTACTCTACAATATTGGAAGTTGGAAATGAAAATAAAACTAAAGATGATTCCGTAAACATATCTATCGTGAAAAATAAAATCGATTGGGATACAATTATGTTCAATATAAAAAACGAAAATTGGGAAAATTTGTATTCGATTACTGATAACGATATGGCATGGAATTATTTCACCAACTTTATTCAGAATCAAATAAATCTATACACCCACCAGAAAGAGGTACCTAACAAAAAATATGCAATCAATAAACCATGGATTACACCTGGATTATTAAAATGCATCCGAAAAAGAGATAACATTCACAAACAAATAAGGAAAGATTCAAATAATTACTTACTTACTACATTTTACAAAAAATATAGAAATATATGTACTAAACTAATCAAACAAGCAAAGAATAAATACTATTCAAGAAAAATTATTGAATGTAATAATGACTCCAGAAAGATTTGGCAAATTCTTAAAGAGATAACACATGCAAGGCAATTCAAAGATCAAATTGAGGAACTTACAATTGATGGTCAGAATGTGAATTTTAACTTGGACCCGAAGACTGTTGCCGATCATGCAAATACATTTTTTACAAACGTTGGATCAAATTTGGCCAGTAAAATAAAAGAAAACATCAACTGCAATACTAAAACTCCACCACCAGATGATAATCTCCGAGAAGAATCTTACACAAAATTTACTCTAAAAGATGTATCGATGGAGGATATCATCAAAGAAATCGACTCACTGAAAGAGAAGACTTCACCTGGACATGACAAAATACCAAGTAAACTACTAAAATCACTGAAATCTCATGTAGCCGTTCCCCTCAAATTCCTAATTAATAAGAGCTTCACTCAAGGCTGTTTCCCAAATGTACTAAAACAAGGTATTATCTCTCCAATTTTTAAAGGTGGGAAAAAAACTGAAATTACCAATTTGTGTTCTAAGTGCACTCTCTAAAATTGTTGAAGGAATACTGAGAAATCAATTGATTACTTACCTTGACTCTAGTAATATATTATCAGCAAATCAGTTTGGTTTTCGCCATAACTTATCAACCTCAGACGCTATCGCTAATGTTACAGACTTCATAACAAGTAATGTTGACAAAGGAAATAAATGTTTAGCAATTTTCCTTGATCTTGCAAAGGCGTTTGATACTGTGAACCACAAAATATCCCACTTCCGGACCACTACGCAGCTGGTCGGCAGATGTATTCGCCGCCAAGACCTGTACAAACCTCACCCCATGAACCCGGGTTATGGTGGGTGGGTAGGAATCTAGGGGTCAATGTGTCCAGGAGTAACGGACATATGAATACATCTCTTCCACTGCGGTGCACGGCGATAGGTCGAGAGAGTCCGGCTGGAGCTGTCAAAGATTCCCTCAATCGGCATCTCCCGATCCGGCACGCCACACAGCTGGTGGACAGGCGCATCCGCCACCATGAGACACCTCACCCGATGGACCCTGCTAAATCACCGAACTTTGCTAATTACCACATGGAGTGATCTATGGCAGAGGTGTTGGTTATACAATAAGTATCTAATTCCCGGGCGGCGGTACTCATGCCCACCTCCCAAATTGTATTTCCAATTCATTTAAAATTGTGCGTAATGTGATAAGTGCAGAGATATGATCTACTATAAAAAATGACGCTTCTAAATCATACGATCGTGTCATACGACGCGACGCGATAGTCAAATCAAATACTGATATTGTGCTATCTAAAATAAATAAAACCATTGATAAATACTTCATCTAAAACCATTGAAAAGTACCTACTCTAAAGTAAACCATAGATAACATCTGATTTATTCCATTTACTAGTTTAAACACGAACTTAAATACACAATTTAAAATGTACATTATTGTACATACCTACTTTTCAATAGCACACCGAACAAGCCTTCTTTTCAACTTATTGGTAAGAATTTTTGATTGTATGTGTAGGCCTCCTTCATCAGAAGCCATCTTCCGAATAGGCCTTCCATTGATATGCTTCGTGTAAGTGACCAGCTCAGGCACGGGGGCTCCATCGAAGCTAGTGTCCCAGAAGCGACGCGTACTGTAGATACAGGGTCCGTGATACTTTGAAAGTACACAAATGCTGACCCTGAACAAAAGCGCAAGTACGCCCACTGTTGAATGTGGCAGCTACTTCTGGTCTGGAGCCCCAAAATACCCACAAAACCCTTGACTGTGCAGAAACGGGCAGTCTGTTTGATAGATTCATCTATCTCTTCAAGTGGATTTTGGGCTCTTTAGAACGCAGACTTCATGTAGGTATGCTGTTCTTGTTCTGCCGGTATTACAATGGAAGATATTCCGTGGAACCAGTGTCATTGGTCTCTTCGGCACCGGTGCATAGTCGGGAAACACGCCAAGTTTTATAAAGTCGATACAAGTATAGGAATAAATAGGTAGGTACCCCAAGGTTTCGTTTTAGGTCCACTTCTCTTTATCCTTTTTACAAAATATGTCACCAAAATAATCGAGTCGAATCGATGATCAGAAAGTTTATTTGTACTGCACTCCAAACGAAATCAAGAGTCCCAAAATCCGTATAGCTGAATGCCTAGAAGCAATAACTCATTGGATGTCTTCAAACACGCTGAAGCTGAACCCTTCTAAGAATGGGTTTCTCTGTTAGCCTTCCAAAAATATCAAACTGAAAAACTTACCCTACCAAGTACACATTTTTCTATAAAAAAATGAAAAACAAAGAAAAAATAAATAAATATTGTTTTGTATTCGTGATCGACGAACCGGTGGATGCAATTTGAGCCATAAGTTTTTTAGCCAGATTTTTTTCTGTAACTATTATTATTTTACAGTTGTAAAATGGTGGTGCAACCTAGACAACTAATCACATCATAGTGGCGTTCGTTAGACTAGACACGTGCTTACTTAGCTAATATCCCCCACAGAGATAATTATATATACACACAAATAGCCCAATGGCTTGGGTACTTCGTCACTTGACTGATGGCAGTTAATTCCGAGAAAGTGACTTGGACGTCTCTGACTTCACTCTACAAGAAACACTCTTGTACGAGAAGATTTAACTAGGCAGTTAATTGCATCAGATTTTTAAGTAAAAACTTCTTTGGCATCATTGTGATTTGAAACTCGATGAAACGAAAGTGATTGACACTAAATAGAGACAAACACATACACATATAGGATTTAGCCTGCGAGAGAAAGAGATAACGAATAATCGGTCTTCTCTTTGTGCAGTGCTTCGTAGCCTCCCCAATCTTGTCTAGGTACTTTGGTTCCGCGACAAAATATCCCCGACAAAATATTCTCGACATAATATTCCCGACAAAATATCCCCGACAAAATATTTTCGACAAAATATTCCCGACAAAATATCCCCGACAAAATAATTCCGACAAAATATTCCCGACAAAATATCCCGACAAAATAATCCCGACAAAATATTCCCGACAAAATATGCCCGACAAAATATTCTCGACAAAATATTCCCGACAAAATATTCTCGACAAAATGTTCCCGATCAAATATCCCCGACAAAATATTCTCGACAAAATATTCCCGTCAAAATATCCCCGACAAAATATTCTCGACAAAATATTCCCGTCAAAATATCCCCGACCAAATATTCCCGACAACATATCCCACGCACAAAATATCCCCGGCAAAATATTCCCGACAAAATATCTCCGACAAAATATTCCCGACAAAATATCCTACGGATAAAACACCCCCCAACAAAATATCTACTAAAACTTAACCTAACCTAACCTAACAACAAAATTGGACAAAAATAATTCTGTAAAGACAATAAATTAGCTACATTTTAAGATTTTAATAAATTAGTTCAATTCAAAAAAAGTAAAACATAAAATAAGGTTAGGTTAGGTTAGGTTTTAGTAGATATTTTGTTGGAGGATGTTTTGTCCGAATGATATTTTGTCGGGGATATTTTGTTGTGGGATGAAAACTGCGTGTAGAACATACCTTGGCCCTTAAAAACATCGGTCATTTTTTTTATAAGTCTTTTAATAAGCCTATAAAAAAATAAAGTATAACGTCTAAAAACACACTTTCAAGTCCAAACTCTCCTATTTATAAACCCCTTTTCGGTTATGGTTTTATTGTATAATGTGACAAATTCAGTTTATTTTATAATGATCGCAAAAAAAGTTGATATTTACACCCAATCTTCCCAAAATAAAATAAAATATGCATTTTCGCGTTGTTATTTTACAATACGGCCGCTAGTCGACGAATTCGGTTTTTCAAAGTGAACCCTATGGCGTCCACCGAAGAACTACTGTTCACGCCACAGTCGCCAAACCTCAGTCACGCCCCGAACTGAGCGGGAGATGGACGCGTCACTCCGCGTCGCTTGATTTCGTGAAATCAAATTTCCGTTTTATTACAATAAACAATGCGTAAAACAGGAATTAATATTTTTTACAGGCCTTTACGAAATCAACCCGTAAAACAAAACTCTCAAATACCTTTTCCAAAAGCTTTTTCTCAAGTATTTTTAAACTCCTCCCATAAAGGGCGGGATTTCGATTTTTTCCTGAACTAGTGGATCGCCTTAAGTTAGTTTTTGACGGCCGGCATAGTCCAGCAGTAAGCTCTTGACTAGGACTCCGAAGGTCGCGGGATCGAATCCCGGCGTGGCAAATAAATTTTATTTGAATAATTTGTGTATTTCACAATTTATTCATTTAAAATAATATATAGTATAGTTGCGGCACGTTCCAGAGTGGAAGATACTCTCAGCATCGTTCTGGTGTAAGACCACCATTCAGAATTGAAACGTTGCTTGAAATGGCTTTAGCCGTGTTTGGTGACCAGATCCGAATAGGAACTTCCCCACCTTCCTCTTCCCTATCTCCTTCCCGTTCCCACTACCTTCAGCCTCACAACATACCCCAATTGAGGATGCCATAGTCCCACTGGCTCCAGACGGGAGCAGTTGGGACTCTTGTGCGGTATTCATGTAAAAAAAAAAAAAGATACTTGAGTCGGGCCATGTCAAGAGTTATAATAATATAAGAGTATGTTTGCGACCATGTATGAATGTGAATGAGGCAAGGAGTGTGTGCCAAGTTAGAGTTATTTGGAGAGTAGCCCGGGGCGCGTATTTACAAAACCTATACCGATTCAGTTGCGGTAACGACAATTTACATTTTAAATATACCTCTATATTGGTTATTTTTTATCACATTGCAAAAACAAAAATTGTTCTAAAATCTAGATAAAATAATCTTTCTGATGTGTATATTAGAAATTAATATTATTATTTCTAAATATTTAAATTTTAATATTATTCCCATATATTGTAAATACACCTCTATATTGATAATTTTTTATCACTTTGCAAAAACAAAAATTGTTCTAAAATCTAGATAAAATAATCTTCCCATTGTGTATATTAGAAATTAATAATTTTATTTCTAAATATTTAAATTTTGATATTGAAAATTTAAAGCGACTGAAACGCGGTAGGGATTGTAAATACGCGCCCGGGGCTACGTAGGTATTTTGTTCGAAATAACTTCATAGCAAAAGGTCAAAATAATACATATTTCTTACTTGTTTCTAGTAAAAATTAAAATCGCTTCAAAAGTTATTTCTGTTTAAAATATTACATTAATTTTGAAATTTATAAATTTGTGAGAAAACATTAATTTTTAAATGAAATGTGCTTTTCATTTAAAATGTTACAGCTTAAAGTTGGGGTAAAGCGAAATTAAAAATAGGAAAAAAATATGTACATCTCAACAAAGGATTTTTATTTTCAAAAGGTATTACCAAAAATGGCTTGTTAACATCCACCGTTGTTTAAATGCCATGTTTGATCATGAAATGATACTATTTAATTAAATATTTACGATTGAGGAAGAATTCCAATGAACAATAAAATAAAATGTTTTTTTGCAGGTGAGCACAGTCTGACATAAATAACTTAAACCATCACGCCGTTTCTCACAGGGGTAGGCAGAGAGGACGGACCGCCAAACAAATCGATCTTGGCACACACTCCTTGCCTCGTTCACATTCAAACATCGTCTCATACATACCCTTCTATTATTCTGACTCTTGACATGGCCCGACTCAAGTATTTGATTCACTGTGTGCCATGACCTCCTCGGGCGTCCCCAACTTCTTCTACCATTCACATTATTTGTGTCAAATATTCTCTTTACACTCCTTTCCTCGTTCATTCGCTCTACATGCCCAAACCATCTGAGCGTCCCTTTCTTAATACGACAATATACCCTAAAATACGACGTAAGTAAAGAAACCGTGTATACAAATTGCGACTCGCGACCGGTGCACTGGACGGACCTACCGTCGAATTTGCCGTATCAAAGAAAAGAAGAAGAAGATAAATAATGTGGGAATCTTAACGACACGTAAGTGAAGAAAGTGTAAACAAATATACGCCACGGCACGGCGTATTGCACGAACGTACGGTCGAATTCATCCTAGCAGGCCTGGAGATTCGACCTTTCTGCTGCGTTCATTTTAATAAATTCTGTAGAACGTGCTACAAATATTTAAAATGTGTCTTCATGTTCTCCTCCCGAAATTCTTAATTATTCCGACTCTTCACATGGCCCGACTCAAGTATCTGATTCACTTGGTCATGCCATGTCTTCCTCGGGCGTCCTCGACTTCTTCTACCATTCACATTTGCTTCATATATTCTCCTTACACTCCTTTCCTCGTTCATTCAGTCTACATGCCCAAACCATCTGAGCGTCCCTTTCATAATCTTACTCATTACGCTTACATCAACCTTGCATTCTTCGCGGATCTCCACATTTCTCAAACGATCGTACATGGTTTTACCACACATACCCCTCAGGGATCTCATTTCTACAGCATTCAGTCTACTTTCATTCTTCCTCTGCCAGTTCCATGCCTCACTGCCATACATCAGGATAGGTGCCAGCACTCCATTATGGACGGCTAACTTCGCTTCTTTGGACAGTTTTTTGTTGGCGCCAACGGCGTTCAGTCCTCCATTAATAGAGTTGCCTGCATTTACCCTTCTTTCGATATCTCTGTCAGCCCTATCATCTCTCGTAAACATACTTCCCAAGTACACAAACTCATTCACCTGCTCCATGTTGCACATTGTTTTCATACTCTCAAATACCATGACTACCGGTCATGGTATTTGAAAGAGAGAGTATGAAAGGTCACTGGTCACTGGTCCTGATCAAAAAAAAATATTTAAAAACTTTTAAAAAAGTCCAAGAGTGTGTTATATTTTAAAGAGGAAACACGGTAGCCGAGAAATTTGAATAACATGTATTTTACCAAATTGTTACTGTCACTGTCGGTGTTACAAAAGGGACAATTTCACCTCAGGCTGATAACACCGAAATAAAATCGTCAAAATCGAGGTTTTGATTTGACTTGACCACGTTTCTCCTCCAAAAGTGGACAGTTTTAGAAGAAAATATTCTATGTCTGTATGTTTTTTTTTGTAATACATTTTATAATAATAATAATAATAAATTTGGACAACTTATATAGCGCTGTTTTTGCGAAAAATCGCCTCAAGAGCGCTGTACAAATTAGCATGGATTTTACTTTAGGATTTACTTAACTTAGGAGGCTAGATAACAACTCGTCTTGCAGCTATCAAGCGCATGGATTATTGGAATTCTAGCCCCCCGATAAATTAAATAAAATATCTTTTTATATGTACGTATTTCAATTTACTTAACTATGTAGGGGGCTAGATAAACACTCGTCTTGCAGCTATCAAGCGCATGGATTGTTGGAATTCTAGCCCCCCAATAAGTTAAATAAAATATCTTTTTATATGTACGTATTTCAATTTACTTAACTATGTAGGGGGCTAGATAAACACTCGTCTTGCAGCTATCAAGCGCATGGATTGTTGGAATTCTAGCCCCCCAATAAGTTAAATAAAATATCTTTTTATATGTACGTATTTTAATTTACTTAACTATGTAGGAGGCTAGATAACAACTCGTCTTGCAGCTATCAAGCGCATGGATTATTGGAATTCTTGCCCCCCAATAAATTAAATAAAATATTTTTTTTATACGTACGTATTTCAAGATTATCGGAATATACATAATTACTCTCTCGCTGCAACATTTGAACCTAGAAATAAGAATTAGCTACCGACCGCTCTTGTTAAATAAACAAATAATAATGCCTGCTGCGGACACAATCGTTTTGCAGTATTACTAGAGGTAATGCAAAAGCATTGCACTCTTATGTATTTAGTAATCTACTTAGCATCCTTAGTCTAACTTAATCTAACTTAATCTACTTAATCTAACTTAACGTAACTTAATCTTACTCACACATACTCAAAACCTATATTTAATAAATCTGCAGTTCATAACAACAATTGTAAAAAAACCATAAAAATAACATGTAATCAACGCTAACGAAAATGTGTACCTATACTCGTAATACACTGTAATAATTGTCACTGTGAATTGTTTATTATTATTGATTGTTGTTTTAAACACTAACTCTTAGGTATTTTATTTTGTCATTTATCACTCCATACGTACGGCACTGGTAGAAACCGAAGGGCGGGGGATCGGTCCGATGACTTCCTAGTCCATGTGTTTAGGGGCGGTGTATTTTGCGGTTTGTATACTGAACGTCTGTTGATAACGTTCGAACCAGGCAATTTTGACTGTTTTTGTATGGTTCTATTTTCTACATGAATTAACTTATCAAAAAAAGCAAAACGTATCGACACGCTAGTTGTAGATATCTAATATTATGTTAAAAATATTTGCACTAGTGTGAAAACCTAAAGAGGAAATCGGGGAATTCTTTTGAATGGACAAAAGCCGCTCGGTTTCTCCTTAAATTGCGTGATGCAATACGTTTGAAAGATAACTAAAAATGATGCAATCATTGTTAACTATGAACTAACCCAAGTTAGTTCTAGAGTTAGAATGGTGAACCAAAAATAGAAACGAACCCAAATGTAAACGATGCAATGACAGATGACAGGAAATATATTATTAAACGAACAAAATATTGTATTTTAGCCTTGGTAATGAATTAGTTTGTCGTTAGACAAAATGTGTATTTCAGACAAATAAGGTTTTGTTTTTTGAACACATGAGCGAGAATTGATTATTTTTCTTGAACCACAAGTTATAGCTTGAAATTCTTATCCATGGATGCGGCCTAAAAATAAGAAATATGTCATTTTTAAATCAGATTTTAGACGTTTTTTTTTTACTCTTTTCCACAAAAAATTTAAAAATGGATTTCTAAGGATTGTTCTTTTATCTAGCATTCGCATGTTTAAATTTTGAGAAAAAAATGCTTATTTTTAGTATAATAAGGTTATACCATAGGTCGTTGGCAGATTTGTTAAATTTTCAAAAAAGATTTTGTATTATACCACACCCATTTCAAATAATATAATCATGCAGTAAAATAAATCAATACATTATCTAGCAAACGCATGTTTTAGAATTTTAATTTTAGTTTCAATAAAATCATTAAAAAATATCTACTTACATGTGTTTCTTGACGAAAATTGGTCCATTTGTGTATTTATTTGCGCACTTACAAACTAATATATTTCAGATTTTTTTAACATTCATGTTAAATTTAGACATTATTGAAAAATGGTAAATACTTATAATCAAAAAATAATTACAAAAAGTACATTATTTCAATAGTTTTATCATCATTCAGCATTTTTGGTTGACGGTATAAATTTAAGCTAATTTGGATTGAAATAAATTCGATATTGAGTTATAATTTTAAAAAGCTGGTACGGAGAATAATTAATCTTTCTCATTGTAACCGCCCTGCACGATCATAAGAACAACTTTCGACGAAATGTGGATTTTCGTCCGCTGGCTGGTTAAACGCTCACGAACTTTCGTTTAAATTCACAAATTTAGTTTTTTTTTATGTTAATAACTCACAAGAGTCCCAGCTGTTCCCGCCTGGAACGAGTGACACTATGGCATCCCCAATTGGGGTATGTTATGAGACAGAATGTAGTGGGGAGGGGAAGGAGATGGGGAAGTGGAAGGAAGGGAAGTACCTGGCTATTCAGATCTGGTCACCAAACACGGTAAAAGCCATTTCAAGCAACATTTTAATTCTCAATGGTGGTCTTACACCAGGGCGATACTGAGAGTATCTTTCACTCTGCAACGTGGCGCAAATATACTATATGGGTAGGGTTGCCATCCGTCCGGGTTTCCCTGGATTTGTCCTAGTTTAGAGGGCGTCCAGGGAGCGTCCGGGCGGGGTTTCATTTTTTTTTTTTTTAAATCCTTTATTTTTCCCAATTTTACATTTTATGGTTACATATTTTAGATATAATAAAAATAATGGGAACCCACTAAGGCGCAGCCTGTGCGTGGGTAATGTTATAGTTAAATATATTTTATTTTAGTACCTAGAAAAAACAAACAGTGGTAGGTATATGAAGCAAAAACATTATTAAAATTTGTTTAAACAGTTTGTACAAAAAGTGTGTTCAATAGTGTACAAGGTAATAATTAGTGTATAGTGTAATAACAGTTATAAGAGTAAAGTTTGTGAGAAACATAAACTGATATAAAATTAAATTAATAGAGTTTTTACATCTGTATGGTTTAGCCATATTTTTAATTCTTTTATGTAATGCGGAAGTTTAGTTGCAACTTGTATATTTTTTGGTAAAAGGTTAAAAGTGCGAGGTCCAATAAAACTACTGTGAGTTTGCATTTGTTTTGTGTTTGTTTGAGGGGTATAGAATACATTATTATTTCTAATGTTTGTTCTGTTTTCATTTTTTTCGAATTTGTTTCTGTTTTTATAGATATATTTCATAGTTTGCAGTATAAATAGTTTACGGAGACTGAATAGTTTAGATTCTTTGTATAAAGCATCTGTTGAAAAAGTTTTAATTCTATTAAACATAACTTTGACAATATAATTTTGAGTTGTTTGTAAAGGTTTTATAAAAACATCAAGCGCACCACCCCATCCTATTATTCCGTACATGAGTGAAGATTGCACCAGAGAAAAATAAATCATTTTCAATTTGTCAATATTCAATACTTCTTTAAGTCTGTAAAATATGTACGTAAGATATCTCAATTTAGAAACGGTATTATTAATTTGTGATTGCCAATTTAAATTTGTATCAATACATATTCCCAAATATTTGATCTTTTCAACTTTTTCAATTTCAGAGCAAGATGAGCATATTACTTGATTACAGTTAGCATTATGAATTCTAATTTTAAGGCTATTGGGGGGTTTGTTTTTACTGTTTTTATAAAAAGGTAGGTAAGATGTTTTATTGTAGTTTAGGAAGAGTCTATTTCTGTTTAGCCATGATGAGACATGTGCAATACATTTTGATGCATTTAAGTAAGTTTCAAGCCAGGATTTTCCATTTACAATTATTACTGTATCATCAGCGTAAGATACAATATTACCAGGGATTACAACATTACATAAATCATTTATATATATTAAAAACAGGATTGGGCCAAGCACAGTACCTTGTGGTACTCCATTTTTTATCCTCGTTTCAGTACTATAAAAATTCCCTATTTTTGTTTTTTGTTTTCTGTCTTTGAGATAGTTAGTGAGAATTTTAAGTGTACCTTTTTTGAAACCTATTTGATTAATTTTTTTTATGAGTATATTGTGATTTACCGTATCAAAAGCTTTTCTTAAATCTAAAAATATAGCTTTTGATGTCCGGGTTTAAAAAAAAATTTAAAGTCAAACGTATACGTTTGCCCTGAGGAAGGAACGGTCGTTCTAAAACCGGTCGGGTTTAAACAAATATAAAAGTGGTTCAAACAAAGTAACATTGTTTCATTTATCTTTAAATAAAATTAAATTCAATTTCCAAGAATACAGCTACATTGATTTTTACAAATTCCTTTTAAAAAGGGAAGATATTCTAAAAGCTATCGGAAAGGGTGATGAATAAAAAAAAACTGAAAAGTGAAAAAGGCGAGAGGCTGAGGAAAAAGCTTTAATAGCTAGATAATCAAATATTAAGGTACTTATGGGTGCAATAATTTCTTTTAATTTTTGTAGTTAAAGTTATGATTGTTTTTATTACGTAAAAGAAATTTACAATATGGCTGTTGATTAAAACTTTAAGGTGATATAAATGAGTATAGTTTTTGATTATTTTATTCTTAAAAAATTAATAATGTAACTTATATTACAGTAAGTCTAAACTTTAAAAAGGTTCAGTTTTGTTGCTTAAGATTTAAGAAGACTGAATTTAGTTCATATTATAGTTTAAAAATGGTTGCTGATTAAAATTTAAAGATATAATTATTATTGAGTTAAAGGGTTACCTCAAAAATTGTAAGACTGAATACTAAAATGTTCTCAGTACTTTTAAGATTTTTGTTTAAAAATTTAATTGAATTTTTTTAGGCTTAATATTTTAACAAGGTTTTGTTTTCGTAACAGAGTATATTAATAATTTGTGTTTTATTTTAAGAATAAAAAAAGTTCTAACTGGTTATCAAAACAATTTTTTTTTATTTGTGCCCTTTTTTACTCATTTAAAGTACGCTCTAGCGTGTTTAAATCGCACTTTATGGAACGCGCGTTTTTTAAAGTTACCATGGCAACATCAACAAAGCACAACTCGTTTATCTACATCTACTACGTTTTGCTCCTCCATCCATGTTATGAACCTTTCATATTCTTTTTTATAAACGTCTTTGGATTTTTCAGGTATTAACCGCGATTCTGCTTTGGTATTTAAATTATCAATGTTAGAACTCATTTTACAATACACAATAACTAGTAAAAACTGTGATGTCCACTATTAATCTTATGTGACAGATTGCAAATTAATGTTTGTGTTTTTCATTTCCATGACAACAAGATATTGTGATGTCACATCACGAATTCATTAATAGTTCTTATTTCCAAATTTTTAATAATAATATCAATATTTATGTTTTCAAAGTGTACCAATAAAAAAAATAGCGTAAAGTATTCGTGGATAACTGGTCTTTAAAACACTTGCTTTATTTCGAGCACTCGGCTACGCCGTCGTGCTCGAAAAATCGCGCGTGTTTTAAAGACCTGTTTATCCACTTATATTTTAATATACTATTAAAAAACTGTAATAAGATTCTGTTTTGTTAGGTGCATTTAAAATGATGATAAAATATGATTAAATTTAATTTGAAAATAAATAAAAGGTGATTTATGACATTTTCAACTGTTTCTTATTACACTGACTATGTTTAAAAAAATCTGTTGACATGTTCGGGTTCTGGGCCCTAAAATCCGGGGTTTTCACGCGTCTTGTTCTGGTTGCCAAATTTAAGAGATGGCAACCCTAAATATATATATATTATATATTATTTTAATTGAATTATTTGTGAAAAAGAAAAACAAAGCAATCAAACGAAATTTATTTAATTAAATGAAGACAATATTAGCGAAACTCAATCGAAATCTGGAGACAGAAAAATCAGAAAAGATATTGGCTCCGCTGGGACTCGAACCCAGAATCCTTTTCTTACATGGAAACAGCTCTACCGATTAAGCTACGGAACCCATATTAATTCGGTCACTTTTAACTGTATCATACTTCGACTAAGAACTACCAACATTATCTTCATTTACTTAACGCACATATTATTGGCTGCTATCTTTATATATGATTACAAGATTCAACTCGAACTAAATGCAATCTAGATAGTGTCTGGATAAATTTTTATCCATTTTATTTGTAATACGCGACATCTATTGACTTTTTCTGCAGGTCTAGGATGAATATTTATTATTAATTTTTTAAACTTTTATGAGTAAAATCTCAAATTATAATATTTAATTAAATGAAGACAATATTAGCGAAACTCAATCGAAATCTGGAGACAGTAAAATCATTTCGAAATTTATTTGCCCACGCCGGGATAGATCCCGCGACCTTTGGATTGCGAATCAAGAGCCTTACCCCTTTTTTTTGCACTAGTTCCCCACAGGAGTCCCGAAGAAAAATAATTTACATCTTAGGGGATGTCGTGTGGGGGGTATTTTTAAGGAAAGAAAGGAGTGGAAGTTCTGGCATGGAAAAGGGTATAAGGGGTGGGTAGGAATTTGACAGTCAGTATGTCCAGGAGTTACGGACGTATGAATCTATCCCCAAAACTGCGTGCAAGGCGATGTTTCGAAAGAGTCTTGCTGGAGAGGTCAAAAGACCGCCACTTCACGCTGCTTCTTCACGCCACGCAGCAGGTGCGCAAACAGGTGGCATTTCCGTCGTTGAATTTAATGTTTCAAAGACCCAATCTTATCTGATTTCGTCTAAAAGAGATCGAAATGAAAATCTAGTCTCCTTCAACGGAAACAATCTTCCGAACAGGCCCTCCATTGATATGCTTGGTGTAACCCAAAGATATTCCTTATATTTCAATATCTTTGGTGTAACCCTAAGTGACCAGCTCAGATATGGGGGCTCCATCGAAGCCAGAGTAAAGTTAGCCTCTCAAAAACTGGGCGTACCATACAGGGCTCGCAGATACTTTAATAGTACACAACTGCTAACCCTGTACAAATCACAAGAGCGCCCCACGGTTGAATTTGGCAGCCATCTCTGGTCTGGAGCTCCAAAATACCTGAAAAACACCCTCAACTCTGTGCAGAAACGGGCGGTCTGTTTGATAGATTCTCCCATCTTAACAGACGGATTTCAATCTTTAAAGCACAGGCGTCGGGGGGAATGCTATCCTTGTTCTACCGGAATTATAATGGAAGATACTCTGAGGAATTAGCGTCATTGATCCCTTCAATACCGGTGCATAGTCGGGAATCACGCCAAACGCGTGCCCAACATTTGTACACGGTTGACATTTGTCACATGAGAATGGGTCGCTTCTTCGACTCGTTCTTGTGTTCAACAGCTCGGCTGTGGAATGGTTTGCCGGCCTCTGTGTTTCCTCCTTCCTACAACATGGGTCGCTTCAAGACCAGTATTCATTCCTTCCTCTCCTTTAAAAGACCATCCACACAGCATCCCAGATGACATAGGCCCTGAGGGAAATTGTTTTCCTCAAGGCCTCCTGTGTGGAATTAATGTTAAAAAAAAACGGCAGAGCTCACCGTATGAAAGCTTTTGCTACTTCAAATCAGATTCTCAATGTATCAATCATTTTTTAAATGTGAATTCCGCACACGAGTCTCAATAATAGCTCCCAACCGTCAGGAACAAGTGAGACTATGGATTCGCCAATAGAGTACTCCAGTACAATTTTTTTTTAAATGAATAATGAATAATGACCTTCTAACTTAAATAACTGCATTTTTATTTTTATTTTTAGAGTTAGTTTTAATAGTGAAAATAATTGTCAAAGTTTTAATTTTTCAAGATCCCCCGAAAACCACCGTATGCATGGTGAATCGTGTGACATCATCACTCCTGAAAAGTTACTATACGATCGGGCAATCAGCTGATCAACTGCCGTCATTTTGAATTCCGTTGTTCGAAGTATTCTCCCTAGAAGTAACATTACTATTTTTTTGTGCAGTGGTTTTTGAATATTTTCAATTAATAAGAGATTCCTCTATTTTTGAAACTGAATTAATACGATGGCTTGTGTCATATCATACATTCCCATGCAATGACTTTACGGTGACGTCACGACACGTCGAACGGTGACGTCACCACTAAAAATTCAATAATGCCAACTTGACGGCGTGTTTTTACGACCCGATTAAAAATGGACTTTTTAATAATTTTTTAAAAACTTTGCGTTTAATATTATTAAATAAAACTTATGTATATTCAGAATCAGCGTTTATTGGTCTATATGAATATATTTTTTAAAGCCATAATATTTTTCACTGGAGTTCCTTATTGGCGTGTGTTGTGAGGCTGAGGATAGTGGATAAGATAAGAAAATGAGGTAAGGGAAGTACCTGGCTCTTCAGAACTGATTACTAATACTAATACGGTTAATTCACGCCAAGTTTTTAGTCTGAATGATTGTCTTTCACCAAGGCGATACTAAGAGTATCCACTTCTCTGAAACGTATTTAAATAGAAATTATATTTCACAGAATTGGCGCTGTAAAAATTAGCCAAGTTTTATCATTATTTGTTGGGCGGGGAATACTAAATTGACTCACGTAAATTCAAAGTAAAAAACGACCGCGTTTTTCCAAGAAAAGTTCATTTTCCCCGAGTTATTTCCCGCAGCGGATTTCAATAATAAGTGTTTTTTTTCCAAATAAGGAAAATGGCTTCAATTGGTATTCATACCTCAAAACCAATATAACTGTCAAGTAACAAGTAGGTAAACGTATTAGAATTTAACCCTTTAAGCCTCGGGGGGACGTTACTAGCCACAAACATCATATTCCATTAAAGCCTCTGAAGGGAATTCAGAAATCTGACCGGGGCGTTCATGCATTATAAAAGCATTTTTATCTTTTTTTCTATAATGCGGAGATAGGTGATTTTTTCATCGTTGGAAAGAGATCAGTTTGTCTCAAATTTTTATACTTGATTCCATGGATAAAATCCTAAAAATTGTAAAAGTGTACGATTACAAATTACACAGGCCTGCAAATTGACACTTTTTGATTTTTTTTCACCGTAATGAGTGAATCGCATGTATTTTGGTGCGCTGAGTCCAAAAATGCCCTCAGTTTTTTCCAGAACGTAGGGATTTTCCGCAAAATGAAAATGAAAGTTATGCAAAACCCGCAGTACATATAGGTAAAAATGCATTTTGAAATGAAAAAAAATCTATTACTAGTGGTTTATTTACATTTTTAAAAACAATTTGATAAAAATAATATGTATATACAATGAGGATTTATAATTCTTTATAATATCTACATCTTTTTCCCTCAAAACTCCGTTTTGAGCTTTTCCGTTTGTGTGGGATGTCTGGAAGTTCTCTATGGAGCATCACAGGTCTGCAAATTGACATTTTAAATTTTTTTTTAAATGGTAATGGGTGAATTATATGTTTATTTTAATTTTATTTTATTTATTATTAATTTCAATAACAAGGTTTGTACATGTATGCATGATGTATATAATAAGTATAGATTCTTTTTTTTTCACAGACCTCCTCACTAGGATTTCCTGTTCTGAGGTGGCCTGTAGTTTTTTAAAATATTTGTATTTGGTTATGGATTGTCTTTATATCGTCTTCATGATGTTTGTAATTTTATTATCACTTTGATCTCTCAGCCATATTTTTACTTTTGTTTTAAATAAATTCATTTCCTTTATATTTTTGATTTGATCTGGTAGAGCATTGTATAATTTTATAGCATGGAATTTATTATTTCTCTGTCCAAAAGATGTGTTCAAACTGGGAGTAACCAGGATGTTATTGCTTACTGACCTGGTTGAGTATTTATGTTGGGCAGTGGAGTATACATATATGTTTTTTTTTCAGTTTAAATAAAATACTTTTTGAATAAAGTTTCTGTACATTGAAGACTTGAAAGTTATTAAATATTTCTTCCGTCGGAGTTCTAAGCGGAACTTTCAGTATTGTCTTCAGTACTCCTTTTTGGGCTATATTGAGTCGCTCTGTGTGAGTGCTCAAAGCAGACCCCCATCCAGTTATCCCGTACTCTATTTGTGATTGACATAAAGCGTAGTACACTTTCTTAATGTCGTTTATGTTGAGGATGTTACAGATGGCTCTAAAGAAGTAAATGTACCTGGTGAGTTTTTTTGTGATTACTTCAATGTGTGCGTTCCATCGGAGATTATCATCAATTTCAATACCAAGATATTTGATACTTTTGGAGTGTGCTATGGTAGGACAGTGACATGATAAGCCTTGATTTTGATTGTTTTCTTGGCATGTATGTAATTTGAGATTAAAGTCATCCTCTGGCTGTTATAGAAAATGTCAGATATTTTGTTTTATTGACATTAAGTGTAAGGGAATTTCTCTTAAGCCAGTTTTGCAGTAGACCAAGTCCATGTTCCGCTTCTTTGTAGGTACTTCTCCAGTCTTTTTCGTTGAATACAATTACTGTATCGTCAGCAAAGCTTATGATTTTTCCTCTCGTTCCTAGGCTACCGATATCATTTATGTATATTAGAAATAATATCGGTCCTAGTACGCTTCCTTGCGGTACTCCATGGTTGATGAGGAGAGGTTTGCTTTTTTTCTTGTTAATTTGAACGCTCTGTGTACGCTCCATCATATAGCTTTTTAATAAGTTTAGAGTTCTATTTGACATACCAATTTTTTAAAGTTTTGCAAAAAGGATTTTGTGATCTATTGTATCAAATGCCTTTTGTAAGTCTATGAAGATTGCCAGTGTTTTTTCTCCTCTGTCTAAACTTTTTATAATCATATCTGTAATAGTTTCTATGGCGTCACCAGTACTTAGATTCTCCCTAAATCCGTACTGTGTTTCTGATAATATTTTATTTTTGTATTTCGGTATGCTGAATCTGAGTATGCTATCCATTTAAACCCATCACGAAAGGATTTTCCCCAAAGTGGAAATTAAAATATAGGCAAAACCCGCCTTACACTACTTCTGTAGGGTATGTTCAAAAGAAAAAAAAACATAAAATATGCAAATTTAATTAATTTTAAGTCATAAAATATTTTATTTACATTATATACAATTATAATTAAGCCTTGGGCCCAAGATATTTCCTGGTCTTATCTTTTCACCAAATACGCAAAATACACTTTTTTAACAAAATCAGTAATATTTCATTGTTGTTTTTTCACTACAAATTCACCACAAAATATAGCAAAAACTCTCAGAAGAATTAACACAACCTCTTGAAGTCATTTTTGAAACGCACCTAAGGAAAGTTGGAACAGAAATAATAAATAAAAGGGCATGGAAGATGGAAGGTAGTGGGCAACTTGGGAATTTCGGCATTCTCTCATCATACTTACTATGGAAAATCCCGATATGTGTGATTCAACGCTGACTAATTTTATCTTCATGATTTACTAAATGTTTTGTTTCAGTCTATAAAACATAACATTATCTTATAATAAGTTGGATTTAATAAAAAAATATACATTTCGGCAATAAACTCCGTTTTGCGCCTTAAGATAGGCAATCCCACAGCATTTTGAGTTTTCCGGAAAAACCTTACGTATAGGAATTTTTTTGATAATTTTCCCGAATTCAGCAACCAAAAATACATGGGAATTATCTCTTATTTCAAAGAAAAAAAAACAGTCGCAGGCCTGTGTTATTTGTATTTTTCTATTGTTTCTTTTTTATTAATTTTCTGTGTTATTGTACAGCACAAGAGTCCCAAATACTGCCAACTGCCTGGATCCAGTGAGACAATGACATCCCTAATGTTGTTAGGCTGAAGTTAGTGGTAAGGGGAAGGAGATGTGGGAAAGGAAGGTGCGGAAGTTTCTGACTATTCAGATCTGGTCACCAAACACGGTTAAAGCCTTTTCAAGCAAAGTTTCTATTCTGAATGGTGGTCTTACATCAGGGCGATACTGAGGGTATCTCTCCACTCTGGAACGTGTCACAAATATATGATTTTTAATTAATTATTCGTGAAATAACAAAAATTAAATATATTATGCACGCCGGATTATGATCCCGTAACCTTCGGATTGCCAATAGAGAGCTTTACTCCTCGACCACGGAGGCCGTCAAGGAGTAACCTGGAGATACGTTGTTTGTAGGTCGTTGGAAAGAGAAATAATTATTCTTCTGTTTGTTTAATATTTATGGTTGATTCCACGGATAAATATAAAAGTATATTCCATCGATAAATAATAAAATAAGATAGAGTCTAAGAAAACATAATAAATTATGGAGCACCCTTGAGGTGATTTTTCACAAAAACGGCGCTCTACAAATTATCCAATTTTTATTAACATTATAATTTATAACTTCAAAAGTCATAAAAAGAGTGTTGTTCTAATAAAAAAATTAAATATTCATTTAGACTTTTATAAAAAGTGTTCCATATAAAAATAAAACCGGATAGATATATTTATCCGAGATGCTATCTAGGTTACAAACCAGTTCTTAGAACGATTGTTTCCAATGAAAAAGGTAGTTGCCTATAATATGGACAAGTTAGTCGAATATAATATTGTTAATCCCAAAATTTGATATATGAGATTGGCAAATATGACGGTTTGATGGTGGCCGAATTGGTAGAGGTCCCGGTAGCGTATTTACAATCCCTACCGCGTTTCAATCGCTTTAAATTTTCAAAATCAAAATTTAAAAATTTAGAAATAAAATTATTAATTTCTAATATACACATTGGAAAGATTATTTTATCTAAATTTTAGAACAATTTTTATTTTTGCAAAGTGATAAAAAATTATCACTATAGAGGTGTATTTACAATATATGGGAATAATATTAAAATTAAAATATTTAGAAATTAAATTATTAATTTCTAATATACATATCAGAAAGATTATTTTATTTAGATTTTAGAACAATTTTTGTTTTTGCAATGTGATAAAAAATAACAAATATAGAGGTATATTTAAAATGTAAATTGTCGTTACCGCGACTGAATCGGTATAGGTTTTGTAAATACGTGTCCCGGTAAGACAAAAGGTTCTGGGTTCGGGTCCCAGTTGCTACCGTTATCTTTTTGTTTTACTTTGTCTTGTTCTCTTTCATATTGTATCTAGATTATTAGTGTTATTTTCTTCTTGTAAGTGAAATTACTTACATAGTTAGTTTTTTTTTCATTATTTATGTATCATTTAACTTTCGTACTTGTAGTGCAGGTAATGCCTAATTAAAATTAATTTTTAAATTTTATTTTAAGAATTTTCACCTGATATGACCTTAAACATAGTTTTTTTTTTTTACAAATTTCGATCCCATACTTACAATAATTTTCGAAGTTTGCTTATTTCCAAGCCCGCCAAAACGATCGAAGTTTGACGGGCTACACGTGACGTCATACGTACCTCGGTTTTGTCAGTAAGGTCAAACCCATTCGGGTCGGTATGAAATCATCAAATCCCAATTTAAATATTTAGCAATTTCCCAAAAAATATGAATTACGGTTTTGATCGTTTTTAAATGACGATTTATTTATTCCACATATAATTATAAATAATTAGACTTATATTTTCAGAATCAGCGTATATATTTATGAATATATATTCGATAGCAGATATTGAAAGCTGTTCATGGATAATAAATCCAATAGGTACATAATTTGTTATATATGTCATTTTTATCCGTTTTTTTCTCTTTCGATCTGCGCCGTCAAAATATTTCTAGGAAGGTAAGTGCGTCTTTTAGGACGTGCATTATTTACAGGCGACAATATATCACAAAATAAATTCAGAATCTTAAGAGGGTATTACCAGAGAAAACGAGAAATATGTCATTTTTAAATCAGATTTTAGACGTATTGACTCTTTTCCATAAAAAATTATAAATGGATTTCGAAATATGTATTGCTCTTTTATCTAGCATTCGCATGTTTTAAATTTTGAGAAAAAATGTTAATTTTTAGTAAAATATGGTTATACCGTAGGTCGTTGGCAGATTTGTTAAATTTTCATAAAAGATTTTGTATTATACCACACCCATTTCAAATCATATAATCATGCAGTAAAATAAATCAATACATTATCTGGGTTTATGAAAGTTTTAGAATTTTAATTTTAATTGAAATAAAATCATAAAAAAATATATACGTCCATGTGTTTCTTGACGAAAATTGGTCCGTTTGTGTATTTATTTGCGCACTTACAAACCAATATATTTCATATTTTTTTAACATTCTTATTTAATTTAGACATTATTGTAAAATGATAAATACTTATAATCAAAAACTTATTATAAAAAGTACATTATTTTAATAATTTTATCATTACATCTATCAGCATTTTTGGATGTAGGTATAAATTAAAGCAAATTTTGTATGAAATAAAATTAATATTGAGTAATTAATGGAGAATAATTAATCTTTTATCATTGTAACCGCCCTGCACGATCGTAAGAACAACTTTCGACGAAATGTGGATTTTCGTCCGCTGGCTGGTCAAACGCTCTTAACGACGTAAGTAAAGAAGGCGTGTACAAAAATTACGACTCGCGACCCGGTGGATTGTACTGTCGAATTTGCCCTACCAAACACTTTAAAATAATGTGGAAATTTTAACGACGTAAGTGAAGAAAGTAAATAAATATACACTCGCGGCACGGCGCGGCGTATTGGCCTGACGTACGGTAAAATTCGCCCTAGCGGGCCTGGAGATTCGACCTTTCCACCGGGTTCATTTTAATTAATTCTGAAGAACGTGTTACAAATATTTAAGATGTTCCTAAACGTTTCCCTGCCAAAGTTATTAATTCATCGTCTAGAAAATAAAATCTGGTGCTTACCGCTTACTTTGTAGTTGAAAAACGGGTTATAAAATTTTAATATCGTGGTACGAAAAATACATTAATGGTAAGGTATTGTTTTTATTAATCTAAAAGATAAAGAACTTACATCCTCAGGGGTCGGTTTGAAAAAAAGTAATTATAATTACGAATTAGCTCGAAATGATTAAAATGTGAGTTTTGAGATAACCCTCATTATTAGGGTAGTGTTCCGAATATTTCTGAAAAAAAAATAGAATTAACGAAATACTCTCATTAAAGAAATTTACAAAAAAATGTTTTTTAAGTATTCTGAAAAATGAATTTTATTTTATAATAAAAATTATTAATTATTATAAGTCTACAAGAACAACATGTCAAAGAGACTAAATGGGAAAATAATTCACCGACTCCAGATATACAAGTGTCCCAAAAGAAAGTTGATATTTGTTTTGCTTTCTGTGTGAACGCAACTTTTCCGAGGGGCGCGGGGGGTATTTCAATCAGTAGTCGGGCTCTTAGGAATTTAGTCGCTATGAAGCATTTCTCGGGAGCGACCGCGCGTTGTGCGTGCGTGAGTTTTACAAAAATGGTGATTCGGCGACTGTAGCGCGTAGAAGATTCGGTAATATTTGAGGTTTTCGTCAATTCAATGATGCACCAAGCATTTCTCTCATTCGAAAATGGGTCAAAAAGTGTGAGGAGATCGGTACAACGCTGGCAAAACCAAAATCCGGGCGACCAAGGTCATCGAGAACGGTAGAAAACGTAGAGAGTTTTAATCAGTCTTTTCGTGACGACTCAAACTTTTCGATTCGGAAGCGCGCAAGTGCTTTAAATGTGCATATATCATTGTTACACAGCATTTTGCACAAAGACCTAATGCTGCACCCCTACAAACTTACTGGCTATATCCAAAGAACATGGTTCCAGCAAGACGGAGCAATGTGCAATTCGTCTCTGCCACGAGTTTGTGAAATTTTCCCTGGCAAATTGATCTCCAGGAGAAGTGACATAAATTGGCCTCCTCGTGGTCCTGACCTAACCCCTACGGATTTTTTCCTGTGGGATTTGATCTCAAATCTAAAGTGTACGCCAAAAATCCGACTTCCCTGATGCAATTAAAAATCCGTCACGAAATGACAGCCATCACGAAGCTTACCTGGCGAGCCGTCATAAGAAATTTTAATCTTCGATTAAATGAATGCCACGAACGTGAGGGTTTACATTTGGACGATATTATTTTTCAGAAATATATTCCCAAATTGTGTATTTTAGTATTTAATGAACATTTTTTTCGACAGAACCCTTACTTTTTTTTAAATCAATCCACTAAATATCAACTTTCTTTTGGGACACCCTGTATATCAGGGGGTTCGGCTCGGTGGAACTCCTAATTGGACCTATAAATCCTACTGATCCCTCAATATAAATATTTTAAAAATCTTTTGTAATCCTACATGTATTTAAAATGACTGATTTTTGCATTTTTATATAAAAGTTCTTTGACAAATCTAATATGCCTAAATTTTGAATGAGAGAGCTAGGTATAATGTCTCTAGCCAAAATAACAAAAAATGGTAATATTTTTATAGTCTCAGAATGTCAAATTCTTTTAATCTCATTTCCTAAATCTGTATATTATCTTATTTTTTCAAAAACAGATTTTTGAATATTACATTATTTTTAAATATTTATATTGAGGGATAAGTAGGATTTATAGGTCCAATTAGGAGTTCCACCGAGCCGAACCCTCTGATATGAAAATATCTGGAGTCGGTGAATTATTTTCCCATTTGGTCTCTTCGACAAGTTGTTCTTGTATTATTTTGTATTTATTACACTTATATAGTGCAGGTGCATAACGTGGATTGACTAGGTGATCATTTGTGGAAAAGTGCGTGAAAGGGTTAAGTTTTTCTTGCGGGAACAATTTCAACCGGACGTAAAATCTGAAGCGTGTAGGTCTACAAAAACAGGAGATATGATTTTTTGAAAAATTGATAACATTTTGTCCTTTACTGTATTTCAAAATTCCGTGATACACGTACACATTTTTTTTCCATAATATTTTTCATTAAAGAAGATGATAACACTAACAATCTTACGACCGGTCAGTGGCTGAGTTGGCATAGCGTTTGGGTACCACCCAAGTGTACCGTGTTCGATTCCTCTACTGGATAAGTCCTCCATCACGACACATGCAACTGGGACTCAAACCCAGAACCTACCGTCTTACCGGGACAAACGCTTTACCAATTCGGCTACTGCCACTTGCCAAAATAACTCGGTTAAATAGGTTACGTTAGGTTATGTTCACATACCTAGACTTCCTGATAACAAACAACAATAATACCACAGAGGAGATCTAGAAGCGCATAGTGAACGCAAATCGTTGTTATTTCCAACTACAAAATCAATTACAATCCAGACTGCTGTCCAGAAACACGAAGATATTAGTGTACAAAACAATTATCAGACCAGTACTTACGTACGCAGCTGAGACTTGGGTACTAACTATGAGGAATGAGCGAGCACTGGACGTTTTTGAATGAAAAATTTTGAGGCGCATCTTCGGACCGGTTCTAGAAAATGGATTTTGGCGCAGACGATATAACAATGAGCTCTTTACTTTGTGCTAAACGTCGCAAAATTTATAAAACTGGGAAGACTTCGGTGGCTAGGTCATGTGGAGAGAATGACCGAGCATCAAGCACCAAAGTCCCTGCTGAACTTAATACCAATAGGGCGAAGGAGCCTAGGAAGACCAAGACTAAGATGGAGCGACAACGTCTTCAAAGACATATCTATCTTGGAGCTTCTAAACTGGAAAGAGCTGGCAGAAAACCCACATGAGTGGAGGAAGACTCTTGAGGAGGCCAAGACCCACCAGGGGTTGTAGAGCCAAGATGATGATGAGGTTATGTTATGGTCTATTTTAATTTTTTTTATCACTTTTAATATCTCTTCAAGGGGTGTTGAAATGCCACTTCGTTGAGTTGTCATGGAGCTCGCGCATTCATATCGATGCTGCAACAGTTGTTAATCAATTCTCATAATTATTAAGTTATGGTTTTAATGGTGACGCGTGACGGTGCGATCGACACTTATTATAGGTCGAAAGGGTCGCCTGATAGTGATAATAGTGATAATAAAGTATCGAACTGAAAATGAAGTGTGGAATTGCCCAATAGATTGACGTTCATATACTAATTGGATTCACTCTCTTACCGCATGTCTCCGTAGTACTACGAAATGCAAATGAATATAAAAACATCGATTTATTAAGAGGTGATGAAAGCCGACGCGATATTTTTTATAAAAATTTAATTTTTTAGGTAAAAATACGAAAATAATTTAAAAATTGTTTTTTTAATCAAAAGGAATTGCAGTTATTTTGTACGCATATTTTTCTTTTAAATTATAAAATATAGATAAAAATATAAATCAATTTTCGAGATTTTGGAGACAAGTTTGGCATTTTTGAGAATTAATTATAATTATTAAAAAAATAATCTTCCACTACCTACTGCGTTAACACAAAGAAAAAATAAAAAAAATAAATACCCTGAAAAAAGCAGTTCTTTAAGTAGAAATTAAAATTTTCATACGACAAATTTGTGTTAACAACGTAAATCTATCTTTTGTAATTTGTGTTTACGCCCATCAAAATGATTTGTTTTATTATTTTTATTTTATATTTCCTCGTATTTCCACAGTAAACAAAGCAAAAGATTTAGAAAATAATAATTATCTCTCTCTCTCTCTCTCTGGTTTCAATCCTGGGATTGGTTTGCAGAAATTTCCTCTATTATTCTCTTCCATTCTTCTCTGTCTTGTGCGGCTCTTTTGAAGTCTGCATATGATGAGCAGCGCATGTCCACCAGCAGGTCCTCCAGGTACTCTCGGCGTGGGTGTCCCCTAGAGTTTATCCCCTCGGTCGTACCCTCCATAAGAGGCTTTCTTGTCGTATTACATGGCCGATCCATCTTGCACGCCTTTCGGACAAGATCCTGAGCAGTTGCCTTCCTCCTTCGATTCTTTGGAGAAACTCCTCATTTGTAATGTGGTCTCTCCAGGAAATTCCTAATAGTCTTCTATAGGACCACATCTCAAAAGCCTCTAGTCTCCGTTTATCTCTTTCGGATAGGCACCATGTTTCGCAACCGTACATCAAGATACTCCATACATAGGTCTTGATGAGGAGTATTCTCAGTTTTAGGTCTATATTATTCGATTCTATTATTTTCGACCTTTTATTGAATGCAAGCCTAGCCTGGTGTATACGGCTGTCGACCTCGCTCTTAGACCGACCGTCCCATGTTATTTTGCTCCCGAGATATACAAACTCCTTGGTGTTCTTTAGTGGAACTCCTGACAAATCATGAAAATGACATGAAAAATCATAAAAAAATGATTTCTTTAATAACTTGTATTTCATAATTTAAAACACAAATAAATAAAGTAGCAGATATCCGTACTAGATAATTTGCTATAATATCTTTTGATTAAAAAAAAATTTAATAATCATTTTTTAAATCAAAAGAAGTTAAGTATTTTGGTCTCAGAGTATCAAAAGGGCTGCGCAGCCGTTACCTTGACTTTTTTAAAATTAAATATATTCAAGTTATGTCAAAGTTCTATTCAAGTTATGTTATTATTTCATCATGGGACAGTTGTTACACAGTACGTGTATAATGATGAAGTTATACGTAAAATCCTATTTAGATTAATCTTTAGGACGAATCGGTTTACAGTATGAACAAAAAAAAAATTCCACCGATAATTTGAAGCTTTTACTAGCTTTTCTATGTATTGGAATTGCAATAAAATTATTATTTACGTAACAAAAAATATAAGCGTAAACCACAAAAAAAGTTTTTTCATGACTTAACTATGAAGTGATACAAGAAATAATTTTAAAAAATACCCCATTATGGCTAAAACTATTTTTGAAGTTTTGCATGTTCTAACTTTTTTTCGTTCTTATAAAACTATGCACAAAATAAATTAAAACCACTTTTTCGCTCACTTGCCTCGTGCAAAAAAGACGCTCGATTTTAAAATTTTGCAGGCATGAGAGTCGAAATATTTCTAGCGTTTATATTCCTCTTAAACAGAACTTTCACGGAACTTCAACATTAACCGTGATATGCGATGAATTGTTAAAATTCTATGAAAAACCCGTCTAAAATTTTAAAATGTTGTAAGAAATAAGAAAGAAATATTTCATCTTATTATTTTCTAGCTGGTTCCCGGCAAGCGTTTCTATGCCATTTAATAAAGAAATTGTTTCTCCTGCGTGTCCTTTCCCATTCGTTCCGTTCCCTTTCAGTCTCCCATTCCTCTCCCGCGTCCCCTTCCCCTCTCTCGTTCCCACTCCGCCTCCTCCACCTTCCCTCTCCCCACTCCCCTCCCTTCCGGTCCCGCGAACCCCCATTCCGAGTCCACTACCCCCCTAAAACGCTCTAGAATCCAAGCTGCCGAAATGAGGTACTTGAGAGGAGTCGCAGGGATTATGAAATGGGATCACATAAGAAACTCGACGATCCAAGATTATCTAAACATCGAACCACTGCTACTCTTCATAGAAAAATCGCATCTGAGGTGGCTTGGGCATGTACTAAGAATGTCTGATGACCGAATTCCGAGGAAAATACTGAGTGCGATTCCAGAGGGTAGACATCCAATGGGCTGCCCCAGACACAGTTTGGCGAGGCAACTTCAGAAACTGTGTGAGGAGAGAATGGGACTGCCATGGACGGAGGCCGAACAAGCAGCACAAGGCAGGGACATATGGAGGAACCTTGTCGATGCAGTCCCCGACCCCAATAGGGTAAGGGGAAGAAGATGATTATGATATCTTTTGGGTTTTTCTTACTGAACATTTGAAAAATGTGAAACTAAAAACATGACATATTGACTTATTTTGTGTATACCTACCCCCTCCCCCCACCCCTCTCCAGCATTCCATAAATTCATTCCCGGTACATTTAGTTTTCGTACAGCTCACATGCCACCTGTTGCAATTTTTTTATACAAATTTCATATTGCCAGAGCTCACCATAAACATTGTTACAAACCTTGTCCTGACAATAACGAACCCAAAAAAAAATAATTAGTCAATTTGGTGCAGTTGTTCGGAAGTTATGCGCATACATACATGTCGGCGATTCATTTTTATTTACATAAGAAGAAGAAGATAGATAGAATAGATAGATTATTTATTTGTTTATGGTTTTGACAAACTTCAATGACCGTAAAAAAGTTTATTTTATGTGAATACCGCACAAGAGTCCCAACTGCTACCGTCTGGAGCCAGTGAGGCTATAGCATCCCCAATTGGGGTATGTTGTGAGGCTGAAAGAAGTGGGGAGGGGAAGGCGATTGAAAAGAGAAACGTGGGGAAGTACCTGGCTATTCAGATCTGGTCACCAAATACGACTAAGCCATTTCAAGCAACGTTTCAATTCTGAATGGTGGTCTTACACCAGGGCGATACTGAGAGTATCTTCCACTCAAGAACGGTCAGCAAATATACGTTATTTTTTATTCTATGGTTATTGAAAACTAAAAATAAATTCTCGTTTTTCGTAGACTTTTTTCACGAGAAACGAAAGCTTAACATTTTTTTCCCTTAGTTTATTTTAATTTCAAAGTTTGAAAGAAATAAATTCAGGAAAATTCCGGTATGAATAATTTTGAACCCTAATCATGTTTCTTATAAAATTGATTACTGAGAATTATAATGATTCTCTTATACTTTAAAAGAAAACGTATTTTCATTTTCAACCCCAGATAATTAATCCTCTTTAAAATAATGTTATTTATTTTAGGAGTTCAAGTTTAATGAAAGAACGCGATTAAAATTAGAAATGCTTCTTGTCTAATAATATTACTTCAATACCCGGCTCTGCCCACGTTTATTTTTATCAATTAAGAGCGTTTAACCAGCCAGCGGAAGAAAATCCACATTTCGTCGAAAGTTGTTCTTACGATCGTGCAGGGCGGTTACAATGAGAAAGATTAATTATTCTCCGTACCAGCTTTTTTAAATTATAACTCAAAATCGAATTTATTTCAATTCAAATTAGCTTTAATTTATACCTTCATCCAAAAATGCTGAAAGGCGTGATGATAAAACTATTAAAATAATGTACTTTTTGTAGTTATTTTTTGATTATAAGTATTTATCATTTTTCAATAATATCTATATTTAATAAGAATGTTAAAAAAATCTGAAATATATTAGTTTGTAAGTGCGCAAATAAATACACAAATGGACCAATTTTCGTCAAGAAACACATGTACGTACATATTTTTTAATGATTTTATTGAAACTAAAATTAAAATTCTAATACATAACTTTGCTAGATAATGTATTGATTTATTTTACTGCATGATTACATTATTTGAAATGGGTGTGGTATAATACAAAAACTTTTTTGAAAATTTAACAAATCTGCCAACGACCTATGGAATAACCTTATTATACTAAAAATTTAAAAAAATTCTAAAAATGTATTACATAACTATGCTAGATAAAAGAACAATCTTTTGAAATCCATTTATAATTTTTTGTGGAAAAGAGTCAATACGTCTAAAAACTTTTTTGAAAATGACGTATTTCCGGCTTTCTCTGGTAATGCCCTCTTAATCACCACACTAAAATATTATTACAGTACTAGCAGTTAAAAACCCAGTGGCAGCTGATCACCGGGACAAAGTAACCGCGATAGGCAATGACGTCATATGTAATATATAGCCGCGTCATACTATTATTCACAATCTGCCAACGACCTATGGAATAACCTTATTATACTGAAAATTAAAAAATTTTCTCAAAATTTATTACATACGATGCTAGATAAAAGAACAATCTTTCGAAATCCATTTATAATTTTTTGTGGAAAAGAGTCAATACGTCTAAAAACTTTTTTGAAAATGACGTATTTCCGGTTTTCTCTGGTAATGCCCTCTTAAGAGCCATTAACCAGCGGCCGAAAATTTTAATTTCATCGAACGATGATCTTGCGATCGTACCCTTTCAACTGTACATTAATTATTTTCAGCATTTTAACACTATCAATTTGGGAGGCGAGAATGGGTACCGCCGCCCCGGGAACCTTTATTGGATAACCAACACCTCTGCCATAGGTCACCCCAAGTGGTTCGCTACGTTTGGTGATTCAGGGGTTTCCGTGTTCATGGGGTTAGGTTTGTCTAGATCTTCGAGGCGGATGACCAGGACACACTGAACCCCAGATCTACCCTCCCCTTAAACCCTTTTCCTTCCCAGAACTTTCCTTTCCTTCCTTTCCTAAAAAAAACCCTCAACACAGCATCCCCAAAGATGACATGCCCTGAGGGAAATTATTTTCCTCAGAGCCTCCTGTGTGGAGCTCAGTAAAAAAAAATTCATTCAAAATTTGCTTTTATAATTACCTATATTCAAAAATGTTCACACTCTTGATGATAAAACTATTAAAATTATGTACTTCGTGTAATTATTTTTTGATCACAAGTATTTATAATTTTTCAATAATGTCTAAGCAAAATAAGAATGTAATTTTTTTTAAATATATTAGTTTATAAGACCGTAAATAAATAGACAAACTGAAGTATTTTCGTAACAAAAAAAGGGCCCGGATCTTTTTTTTATGTTTTTTGATTTATTTTACTGCGTGATTATATGCTTTGAAATGTATGTTGTATAATACAAAAATTTATTTGAAAATTTAACATATCTGCCAACGACATATGGTAAAACCTTATTGTACTAAAATTAAACATTTTTTCTCAAAATTCAAAACAAAGCTTTACTAGATAAGAGAACAAGGCCAGCGCCACACTTGACGGAAATTCCGCCGCGGAACTTCCGCGGGAGTCAATCCGTTGTCATCGTTGCAGCCACACTGAATATTTAGTGGCGGATTATCAGTCGACTGCCAACGCTTATACAGTGTGATCGTAATGGATCCGATAGAAGTGATCGCTATTTATGAGGCATTAAAAGAAGAAAGAAAAAGAAAATATTGGGTTCATCCCATAAATACTCTTCGATTAGAAATTGGGCAATTTCATACCTTGTATATGCAACTAAGACATTATCCAGATAAAGAATTCGAATATTTATTTTATTTTAAATACATAAACGGCTATACTGCCTTTTATAAATAAACATATAATAGAGTACAAAAGTAAGAAAAATAATATTATTACATAATAGTAGTTTTAAACTTAAAAATACAATTATTTTATGTATCACAACAAAAAATAACAAAAAAGAACAATGAGAAATATCATCATATCATTTCAACATGTCCATATTGCGTATATAAAGTTACATTATGGAAAAAATAAATAACTTAAAAACTGAAACTTAAAAATAACATACAATTATTTTGTGTATCACAACAAAAAAGAACAATGAGAAATATCATCATTTCATTTCAACATGTCCATATTGCGTATATGTTACATTATGGAAAAATAATTTTTGAGTGCATGTTTATATTGCGCTAATTTTAAGAAATAAATGTCGCCGATGTTAGCATATTCATTTCCCAAAATGTGTAATCGACTGATTGGTGAGTAATAATGTGATAATATATGTGTGTTATTATAGTAGAACGGTAGAGTCAGTCTATTGTTAGCGCGACCAGGGCAATGAAATCGTATTAGTTCTATTAAATCAGGGGTACCCAGGACCGAGTGAATTATTTTATATAATATTAATAGATCACAGATTTTTCTGCGATCTGATAAATTTACGAGATTAGTCCAGTTTAGTAACAAATTATAGTCCACGGATTCTCTTGGAATACCTAATTTAAAATTAATATACCTAAGGAATCTCTGCTGGACTTTTTCAATCGCTTGAATATGGATATTGTAATGTGGAGCCCAAATCGTAGAGTTATATTCTAAAATGCTTCTCACTAGCGTTATGTATAAAATGCGGATAGTATCAATGTTACAAAATTGTTTGGTTATTCTAATAATAAATCCTAAAATCTTCATTGCTCTATTAATAATATTAGTTATGTGGCTAATAAATGTAAGTTTTGAGTTAAAAATAATACCTAGATCATTTATTGTTTCTACTGAGTTTAATATAATTTTGTCAAGATTGTATTCATAAATGATCGGTTTCTTTATTTTATAAAATCTTATTATTTGACATTTACTAATGTTAAGTGCCAGTTTATTGCATATACACCAATTAAACAAGTTGTTTATTTTTTTTTGTAAAATTATGCAATCAGAAATATTTTTAATTTTTTTATATAATTTTAAATCATCAGCAAATAACAGGATATCAACATCGGAAAAAACGTCTACAATGTCATTAATAAATAAAATAAACAGTATTGGTCCTAAATGGGAGCCCTGTGGCACACCACTAGTGGCAGAAAAGGCATCAGATATTACGTCATTTAACTTTACAAACAGTTGCCTATTTGTTAAATAACTCTCTACCCATTTTTTTATTTATTTTTTTATTTTTATTTATTTTACTTTATTTGGGAAACAAACAGTTGTACATATTTTATTAAATAATTACATTTGACAAATTTGCATGAACCAGTGAAGTTATTTATTTATTTTTTATTTATTTTAGAAAGTTCCCGGTTATACCCATACTCCTTAATTTATTTATCAATATTTTATGACAAACTTTATCGAACGCCTTGCTGAAGTCAGTATATATCGAATCTACTTGACATTTATCTGCAAAGGCATTTGCTATAAAGTTTTCATATATCAGTAGATTTGTCAGAGTTGATCTATTCTTCATGAAACCGTGTTGAAACCTTGTTATAATCCCATTTAATTTAAAAATAATTTTATCCAAAATAATTTTTTCAAACAGCTTTGGAATAGTTGACTGTATACACACAGGTCTATAGTTGCGTATATCGCATTTGTCACCTTTTTTAAATATGGGTGTGATGTAACTATTTTTCCATGCAATTGGAAAATATCCCGATGACAATGACATATTAAAAATTAAATAGAGGGGATACGACAAGGCATGTATATTGTATATTATATTATCGAATGTCCATACAATCGTTTGATGTATTGCTGAATTTAACGAAGGACTATAATATTACCAAGCAAAATACAAAACCTAGAACTAAAAAAAAAAAAAAAAAACTAACAAACTCTATTTTGCACTTCGATAATAAATCGTTCAGTGTCGAACATCCTGTGCGTGCGTCGTCGCCGCGTGATATCCGCCGAATGTGGCGCGATGCATACAAATACTTGGAATGCGACTTTGCCGATCTTCCGCCGACGGAAGATCGGTGCGCAGAGGACGGAACAGACGCGAGAGTCGGCGGTCCGCCGCGGAGCGACCGATTGTCCGCGACGGAACGACCGATCTTCCGCGTAGTGTGCCCGCTATTTGTAATTTATAAGCAAATACATGTATTGGCGTTCCGTCGCGGAAGTTACGCGACGGAATTTCCGTCAAGTGTGGCGCTAGCCCAAGTCTTTCGAAATCAATTTATATTTTTTTTGTGGAAAAGAGTCAATACGTCTAAAATTTGATTTAATGACTTTTTGGTTTTTTTATTTCTTATTTTTTTTTTTTATTTATTTATTTATTTATTCCATTTTTACAATTTTACAAAGTTAGGTTTAAGTACAATTATTTTTTTAATTATGTATATGTAATGCAAATATTTTTTAATGGTGGTAATAATTACTATTTTGTCTGGTTATTCCCTCTTAAGCGGAAACCTGAACCAAACCAGAAATTTGAACTCTAGGTATTTTACCAAAATGTTGATGTCATTGTAGCTCTGTTTCGTTTCAATCTAAATACCCATGATAGTTTGTCCAAATTAAGAACCTAATAACAGCAATAACCTGTCTTGTGCATCTTGTTGTTTCTTGTGATAATTGTTGAAAAGAAGTGTAATTATTACCATAAACTTTGCAACATCAATCCATGGTATACTACTTTCAACGTACATTAAATGGAGGCGTCTATTAATATCTACAGGAATTCCAAATACTGAAAAAATCGAACAAATATCTATGAGAATCAAAGTGTTGACGAATATCTACAGCTCAAACTGTTGACTAATATCTATGAGAACCAAAGTGTTGACGAATATCTACAGCACTGGCAGTGGTTGGATTTGCAATTATGTATAGCATATTGGAATAACGTAATATTGCGTATGCAGTTTAAAAAACTTAATTTATGTAAGTATGTATGTAAAAATCCCCAATATCGGACTATTGGACACATTTAGCTGATTAGTCCAACCTACGCTCTGTAGATATTAGTTCAACGTACGCTCTGTAGGTATTAGTCAACACTCTGAAGTTCGTAGATATTATGTCACCTCAGTTCTTATTTGTCCAACAGAAAACCTTCTCCTCATGTAACATTTTCTAATGGTCTGTTGGACAAATACGAACTAAGGCGACGATTAGTTCAACATATGAGCTGTAGATATTCGTCCGACATACAGGCTGTAGATATTAGTATCTGGAGTCCATTAAATGAATAATAATCATGTACTAGCTCAGGGGTTCCCAATCTTTTTCAGCCAGCGGCGCACTTCCAAGTTTAGTATTTTGTCACGGCGCCCTACTTTAATAAGCTATTTGGAATAGATATAGTGACTGGTATGAAATTGAGTTTTATTATATTTATAAGAATTCAGAATTGGAACAGAGAACAAAAAAGACTTAAGAAATAAGTAAACTACCATAGTCACTCAGTCAAATCAATGTGACGGGTGAGTTTGATGATTTCCGCACAGTTTTTCAAAGCAAGGAATAAGACTTGAGACTGCTAGTAGCTAGTACTCTCATTTCTTGCTCCACATTGATCTTTGAGCGATATTTGTTCTTGATGACAGCTTCAGCTGCAAGTCCAGCTTCACATAAATATGATGTGGCACACGGAATGAAAATTTTTAAACCTTTCCAAGTTAAATTTGAATATTCATTTTGAATTGATAACCAAAACTCCACCAAATCGGAACTGGTGAATCTATTGAGGTTGTTGCCGCTAGAGAGTTCAATGAGACTCTCTTGCTCTTGTGTTGTGAATCCTGGCAGAGTTTGTGCACGGAAAGATCTTGGATCCACGCAAATTTTTTGACATCATCATCTGCAAAGTACCTCGAAAACCATTCGATTAGAAGGGCCATCCGGTCTTATGAGACAACCAGTTCATTAAATGCCGCATATTTATACAATTGCGGGAAGCAATCTTGACCGCTACCTTCACTCATTTTTTTATCCACAACTGCAGTTTCTTCCTAAACGCCGCAATTCTCTCCGATAGTTTCAGAATGTGCATGTTGTTGCCTTACAAAGAAAGATTCAAATTATTTAGTTTCTCAAATATATCGCACAAGTACGCTAGTTTTAGCAAAAAGTCTGGTTCAGTAAAATATTAAACGGACATTGCGAGCAAGTAGTCGTGGGCGGGTAAAGACGTGGGAGAGGTAGGATATCAACGGTTTTCAAGAGCGTAGATACTTTTCGGCGAGTAAGCGATGGCGACGAGTATGTACCTATGTTCTTTAAAAATGCGAATTTTTGTGGTTTCGGATAATGATAGAGGATTGACTCACGGCGCCCCTCTTTACTTTCTACGGCGCACCAGGGTGCCCCGGCGCACACTTTGGGAACCCCTGTACTAGCTGAAGTCCCCGGCGATGCCCGGGCTTTACGGAAAGTTTTCGAAATCAAATGTAGACAGTGACTTTCCTCTTGTTTTGAAAGTTATAAGTGCAAAATTTCATCAACCTCGGCCTAAAACTGTAGATTTGCATACAAATCAAATCCATACCAACAGCTTGCCAGCCCGCTCGTCCACCGCACACAGACAATCTCGTTTATATTTCAACCAATGTACACAAAACCTTGACAAATTATATACCTTCCTCATGAATCACTTTATCTATTGGTGAAAACCGCACGAAAATCCGTGCAGTGATTTTTGAGTTTATCGCGAACAGACAGACAGACGCGGCGGAGGACTTTGTTGACTTAGAGATATTTACAGCATTTCGTATTTTAATAATATAATGTTTTTATTCCAGGATGTCGGGAGGATAGTGCAATCCCACACGTCCCATATAATTATACATAATTACGTAACAGATTTTTAAAATTAAGGAACAAGCACGAAAAACAAAAGAAGAAAAAAATGTAATAAATAAATAAAATAAGTAAATAACAATTGTATTTAGGGCGTGGTCTGGGGAGAGCTCGGGCCCAGCGCTCACTCAGGAGTGGTGTTCGGTGCTGGAACGCTGCGGTCAACACTGTATTGGCGGAGGCCATTATCCGCATAAAATAAGTTAAAATTAAAATAAATTCATTTAAACTAGTTGAAATCGGCGATAGCGCAGACAGCTGACATATTAGCCCTCAGAAATAGCAATTGCTAGCCATAGACAATCCCACATATTTGACAGTCGATCGTATGGAATCGATGAAGTATCCACAAAGATACAGAATTGCTCTTCAGGCCTTGAAGACTGCCACCCAGTAGTAAAAGTTTTTTCTAATACTTCTTATATTCACTTTAAAAATACCATCATAATGGAAAACAAAGCCTGTTTCGCTTGTATCGTCAGATGCCCTCGCTACCAAGTAAATCTGTTTACCCTCTAAGAAACACGTTTTTCATCGAATTGTAACTAACTACGTTAACTTTTATAAAAAACTAACGTCTGTTTTACTAGACTTTACTGCAGATTTCTTCCTTGATATTTGTTTTAATATTCGATCAAATATTGATAAATGATTCGTGTTGTTTTGGCAATAAAAGCTTCAGAGGAAAAAAGGACGAATAAAGAATGAAGGGATCTGAAGCATTCAACAATGGAGTATTTTTACCAACCCTGGTGTATGGCTTTGCAACACGGAACTGACAGAGAACGGATGAAAGTGGACTGAAGGATTTAGCTAAGAGATCCCTGGGACGTACGTGGTTATACCAAAACAGATGTATCCGGAACAATTGCAAGGCTAATGATCAAGAAAGGTACTAAGAAAAAAATATCTAAATGCATAAATGATTCGACAAATAATAATAATATATCCAAATCTAAATTATCTAACTTCAAACATATAAATTCGTGGATTCGTCATCATCATCATCACTATTGGCTCTACAACCCCTGGTGGGTCTTGGCCTCCTCAAGAGTCTTCCCCCGCTCGGTTTTATGGCAGCTCTCTCCAGTTTGGAAGCTCAAAGATAGATATGTCTTTGATGACGTTGTCGCTCCATCTTAGTCTTGGCCCGAGCCATGCTCCTTCGCCCTATTGGTCTTGAGTTCAGCAGGGACTTTGGTGCTTGATGCTCGGTCATTCTCTCCACATGACCCAGCCACCGAAGTCTTCCCAATTTTATAAATTTTGAGACGTTTAGAGTATAGAGCTCATTGTTATAACGTCTGCGCCAAAATCCATTTTCTAGAACCGGTCCGAAGATGCGCCTCTAAATTTTTCTTTCAAAAACGTCCAGTGCTCGCTCACTCTCTTAGTTAATACTCAAGTCTCAGATGCGTACGTAAGTACTGGTCTGATAAGTGTTTTGTACACTAATATCTTCGTGTTTCTGGACAGCAGTCTGGATTTTAATTGGTTTTGTAGGAGGAAATAATAGCGATTTGCGTTCACTATGGATCTCCTCTGTGGCATTATTGTCGTTTGTTATCAGGGAGCCTAGGTACATATGTGAATCTTGGTACCGTTTCGAAATTTTGGTTTCCACATGAGAGAGTTGGGATTTGTTGGGTGCAAAATTCGTGGATTACTCATGGTTTAATAATATCTGTATGACATAAACAAGCCTTTTACAAATTAACTCCTCAACAACCAAATAATAAAAAAATTAGTAAATCGTTTTAACCACTGGAGCGATTTTTGCCATATATTGGCGCCATTTTAAATGTCTCCGATTTCTTTTCGGATAAAAAAGCCCATTATCTCTTGATCCGGCAATTTTTTTAAAAAATTTATATTTGTAGCGACGGCCAGCGTAGTCCAGCGGTATGGCTTTTGACTCGCATTCCGAAGGTCGCAGTGTTATTTCACAATTTATTAATTTAAAATATATATAGTGTATTTGCGGCACGTTCCAGAGTGGAAGACAGTCTCAGTATCACCCTGGTGTAAGGACACCATTCAGAATTGCTTGAAATGGCTTTAGCCATGTTTGGTGACCAGATCTGAATAGCCAGGCATTTCCCCCACCTTCCTCTTCCCTATCTCCTTCCCCCCCCCCCACCACCTTCAATCTCACAACTCACAACGTACCCAAATTGGGGATGCCATAGTCTCAGTGGCTACAGATGAGAGCAGTTAAAACAAAGTTATTGAAATGTTTATATATATTATGACCATTCATGTCGCAAATCCGAACTTCGTAGACTATTTTAGAACGATGTTAAAAATCTTTTTTTTTTAATATTTTTTTCACGCAGAATTTCAGATCAGCTGTTTACGGTTAAAATAAAGTCCCTTTTCCGTAGATATGCACCTTTTTTTATCAAGAATACTACAGACAACATAAAGAAATCGAAAATATTCCATGTTGACTCGAATAAGTACCCCTCACGGCAGTTTCAAAGTAACAAACGCGCAGGATTCGCGCGGTTATAAACTTTACGATTTTTTATTTATTTTTATAAATCCTACAAATATGAGGTAAACGGTAAAATACAGGTTACAATAAATTTTTATGTCTCCATGTTAAAATTCAATTCAGGTATGATTTTTTTAATATTGGCGAAAAATTAAAAAAAAAATGATCTTCCGGGAAATCTCGAGTAATCGAGGCAAATTTATTAATTTTTCGTGGTCGCTTCAGTGAATGGCATATGAAACGGAAAAGAAATTAATTATAAACCAAAGCTTGATCAGGCGGAAAATGATAGTAAAAGAGTGTAGAGTGTAGATGGTTATAAATGAAATAGTTTATAAGAAAAAATACCGGAATAACGAAATCAGTGCTTTTACTCTTGATAACTCGAAAACATGTTATAAAGAAAACCCCCCAAAAGCTGTAAATAACACCTTGTTTGCAACCGTAGGGAAAAATCTTCCAAATCACATAAATATCAACCGAATTTCTATTTTTTGTTTTGTTTTTTTTTGTTTTTGTTTTTTTTTTTTACATAACTCCACACAGGATGCCTTGAGGAAAGTAATTTCCTTCAGGGCCTGTGTCATCTGGGATGCGAGGGTCTTTTTGGGGAGAGGAAGAAATGAACATTGATCTTGAAGAGATTCATGTTGTATGAAGGAGAAAACACAGAGGCCGGCAAATCATTCCATAGCCGAGCTGTTGAACACAAGAACGAGTCAAAGAAGCGACCCGTTCTCATGTGACAAATTTCAAACCATGTACATATGTTGGGCACGCGTTTGGCGTATTTTCCGACTACGCACCGGTGCCGAAGGGATCAATGACGCTAATTCCACGGAGCATCTTCCATTGTAATACCGGTAGGAAAAATATAGCATTCCCACCCGACGCATATGCTCTAAAGATTGCAATCCGTCTGTTAAGATGGGAGAATCTATCAAACGGACTGCCCGCTTCTACACAGAGTCGATGATATTTTTCAGGTATTTTGGGGCGCCAGACCAGAGGTGTCGGCCAAATTCAACCGTGAGGCGCACTTGTGATTTGTACAGGGTTAGCAGTTGTGTACTGTTAAAGTATCTGCGGCCCAGTACAGTACGCCCAGTTTTTGAGAGGCTAACTTTACTCTGGCTGCGATGGAGCCCCCATACCTGAGCTGGTCACTTAGGGTTACACCAAGCTTATCAATGGAGGGCCTGTTCGGAAGATTGCTTTCGTTGATGCAGAAAATAAAATAGTAACATTTCAAGTCACGACAGAAGATGAAATAATATCTATTATAAACGGTATACTAGGAGTTTCTGCCCCGGGCTTTGATGGAATTGCAGTTAATATTTTTTTAATTTTGTAAAACATTATTGCATATATTTTTATAAATTTATATATATAAAATTATTTATTAGTTTAAAAGTTTCCAGGAGTATTTCCGTCTATTTACAAACAAACTATCATTACTCCAATATTTCAATCTGGTATTCCAGAAGAAGTGGGCAACTACCGACCCATATTAGTAAACAATACAGCAAAAATTTTTGAAAAGGTAGTAAAAAAAAGAACGAACCAATTTACAAAATGTAATAAAATAATTAATGACAATCAATTCGGCTTTATGGAAGATAGGATGCAATTGCAAAATTAACTATTCTTTTTACGTCATTTGTTTTTGAGGTGTTATGCCGTGTCGCGCTACCTTCTTCTTTAGCCAAGAAGAAGGTAGCGGTTTTAGTGTATATATAGATCAACATTTAAAATGGAAAACACATATTTGTTAACTTGTCAAAATAATTAGGAAATGTATTTTTATTTTTATAGACTTAGAAATATTCTTTGACCAGAAAACCTAAAAATAGTGTACTATTTTTTTTTTACATGAATACCGCACAAGAGTCCCAACTGCTCCCGTCTGAAGCCAGTGAGACTATGGCATCTCCAATTGGGGTATGTTGTGAGGTTGAAGGTAGTGGGGACGGGAAGGAGATAAGGAAGAGGAAGGTGGGGAAGTACCTGGCTATTCAGATCTGGTTACCAAACACGACTAATGCCATTTCAAGCAACGTTTCAATTCTGAATGGTGGTCTTACACCAGGGCGATACTGAGACTATCTTCCACTCTGGAACGTGTCGCAAATATACCATATATTATTTTAAATGAATAAATTGTGAAATAACAAAAATTAATCAAATTTCGATCCAGCGACCTTCGGTGTGCTAGTCAAGATTACCACTGCACTACGTCGGCCGTCAATGCAATGTTTAAATCTATATTATAATACGGTATTATGGGCTGGGGAGGAATGTATGATGATATTTTAAATCCTCTCAAAACAGTACAAAGTTTGATAATTAAGGTTATCCCAAAAAACCATCTATATTTTCTACTGAAAAAATCTTTTCATTATTCAATGTACCTACAATGGACAAACTATATTAATATATTCAATACTACAAACTTAAAAAAAAATACAGCTAAATAACTTACAATTTATTACATTAGCAAGATATAAGAAGTACTTTAAAAAAATACCAAGCACTTAACAAAATACCTATCTGTATCAAGGTATAATAATTTAAAACTAAAAATTATCGAAAATAATCATGATTTCCAACTTAAATAGAAAAATTACCTGAATTTTTTTTTAAATCTTGAAATCTATTGATTTTTTTAATTTATCTTTTTGTTAGGTATTATTTACAATATTTTATTATTTACTTATTTACATAGTATAATTGAACATGAATTCCCTCATCAAACACAAGAGCCTTGTCTCTTTATGGTGAGAAACGGCTATTTTTATATTCACTTACACTCTAAATTACATATAAAAAAAAACATACAAATTTTAAATTAAAAGATAAAAAATTGCACAAAAAAAGTTTTTTTTAATCAAAACGAGTATTTTAAACTTGCAATGTAAAAACCATAATAAAAATGGTGTACTTTTTTACATTAACAAAATGGTAAAATTAAAATTGTACTTACATTAAGTCCACGAAAATTGTCTCGAATTGAACACTGATAACTTAGAAGTTGAATTCTGTAATACTATTCACTGCTTTTCTTCTGTAGACTGATGCTTGCGGTGGAAAATCTGCTCCCTTATATATGAAATCATCCCCTTTTGAAAGGCAGGTCCCCTCCCTCTTCCTCCCATAAGGGTGGGAGGGAGCAACCCCTGTTACATTGCTCAGGGTCTGAAGGTGTATTTTATAATAATTCAATTACTGCCAAATATTGAAACAATATTGTTTATCAAATCATACGGGTTAGAAATACATAGAGAAATTACAATAATAAGATATTAGGTATTCTAAACGAAATTGGAATAGACTGGACTTGGGAGGCGGGAATGGGTAACTCTACCCCGGGTACCATTCATTGGATAAATAACACTTAGTGACAAAGCAGAGGTGCCCGGTTTTATTGGATGAGTTTGTCGATGAGAGGTCGGTTGAGAGAAACCCTAAGACCCTTCGAGAAGGACTCTCTCGACCCAGCGCCTTGCACCGCAGTGGGAGGAAGGGAGACAAAGAATGGTTGTCTTTTTTTTCAAATATACTACTTAACACACTGACCCCCAGATTCCTACCAACCTTTCATACAGTTTTCCTTCCCAGATCTTCCTCTCCTTCCTTTACACATAGACCGCTGAGGGTAATTATTTTCCTCAGGGTTTCCCGTAGGGATGTCGAAAGTGAAAAAAATATCGATATATCGATGTATCGATATTTATTAAAATTTCAATATCGACATCGGTATATCGAGGAAAAAATATCGATATATCGGTCAAATTTTCAAGAGATTTGGCGTTTTTAAAATAATAGTGTATTCAGCTCAATATTATCAATAGTAATTTTTACACACAATGTGCTTTTTTTAATGTACAAAAATCTCAATAAAATTAAGGAATTTTTATCAGTAAGCATTTTTATTAGGTAATAATTACAAAAATATTAAAAACTAAGCTGTCTTCTAACTTATATGTAAACTGAGACGCATACAAAGTTTGTATGCGTCTCAGTAACATTCTATTGGCGTATTAATCTGTCAAAAAGGACTTCGTGTTTGGAACAAGGTATAATAAATTATCATAGACAATTGGGAACCAACACATAGGAGTGGCTTGGAAAAAAATGGCGAAAAATAGCATACATTTCTATGTATGTTGGTACACATGAGATAGTATTAGTGTTAAGATTTCAGGTACTGAAATATTAATATTTGTGATTGTCACCCTAATGGTTGTGGCAACATTTTTTTTTGTGTTGGCAATTGCCAGGGCGATTTCGTATTGCCACGGATTTTTTAATTCCTTCTTCTCTTGTTACCATCCGTCTTGGGCGGGTCGTTTTTGGGCAAAACGTCTGCTGCCAGGTTTTCACTTCATGTGGGTTATAAAACCGCGGAGAGAGATAGCATCATTGGGCTCACCGTACATGAGCTACCCTACGGGTCTTTTATTGTTTCAATAAAGACCAATTATTCAAGAGCTGGAGTTATTATTGAAGAGTTACTCCAGCCACACTTCCCTTGGAATCTGGTGTTACCACGCCGGATTGCTTTGTCAGGAGAGCGGAAGTTGAGATCCTGAACATTGGTCATTCGAGCCGGGATTATTTGCATTGATCATTGCATTGATCATTCGAGCCGGGTGATCATTATTGGATTGACCCATTCAAGCTGGGTGATCATTATTTGGATTGATCCATTTGAGACGGAAGATCATTATTTGGAGTGGCCCAGTCAGGCCTCATCATCATCGGGAGTGGTCCAGTCGGCGTCCTCATCACCATCATTGGATTGATCAAGCGAGCCTCATCACGACGCTCGCAAGCACAGCAAATCAGGTTGTAGCCTTCCTTTCATTGTCCTTTCAAATTCCATTTAAAAAGCTAAAAATCTGTGTAGATGCCACATTATTTCGTATTGATTATATCGAATTATATTCGGGTGTTCATAATCAGATGCTTTCAATATAGCATAAATTTTGTTGGTGATAATAATTTTTATTGTTGTATTCAGTCTGCCGAATAACTTTGCTTTGCCTACCTACATTTCTAGCCACGCGGTTGCAAGTTTCGTCTTTGTATGCTATAGTATTGTGGATTGGGTTCTCTATGATCTATATCTATAGTATATTGGGGTTAGTATATTTATGGTATTATTCATTATTGTTTACGTCAAACTGCCGCGTTGTGTATTGTGTATTCAGTTTTTAAATCAAGTTAGTGTTATTTCGTTTGTAAAAAATGGAACTCGACAAGTTGATTAAACGGCGCGGGGTTTTGAAAGGTTCATTAACGAGATTCGAAACCTATTTAAGCAACGAAAATGATATTACACCTGGCGTGTTGTCATCGAGGTTGGAAGCCATTAAACCTTCTCTGATAGAATTCTCCAAAATTCAGCTGGAGATTGATTTATTGAACAAATCAGAAGATAATGACGCGAGGGATAATTTTGAAGGTACATATTTTAATGTAATTGCATTAGGACAGGAAATGTTATCAAAATTTAAGAAGATTGAAAATGTCCCAAATATATCAGTAAATTTACCACCAATCTCTATACCAGTGTTTTCAGGTGACAACCATAAATGGTTGACTTTTAAAAATTCGTTCATTGCCTTAATTCATGATAACAGTAAATTAAATAATGTTCAGAAATTTCATTACCTTATTAGTTATGTGTCCGGAGAGGCACTTGATTTGATTAGTTCTCTAGAAATAACCGGGGATAATTATAGTGCAGCTTGGACAATGCTTATTTCGAGATACGAAAATGTCCGACTTATAGCAAATAGACATTTGAATTTCTTACTTAGTTTTACACCGTTAAAACGACAGAATCATCATGAATTACGGAATTTAATTGATCAAGCAAACATTCATTTGAGAGCTTTACACAACCTTAAGCTACCAACCGAACATTGGGATACTTTAATTATTCATATTCTAACCTCAAAGTTAGATAATCACACACGTAGCCTTTGGGAATCATTAGAATGCGACGAAGTTTATCCTACGTTCGTGCAGTTTAGCAATTTTATTTCACAAAGGTCTCAGATCCTGGAAACTATCCAAGGTGATATTGGTGGAATGCAACAGAAATCGGAACCAGTTGCAACAAAAGCAAAGTTTTTTAATTTTAAGGAAAAGAAGTCTACAAACAAGGTTACGTTAGCGTCGAGCAACGTTAATTGTATGCTGTGTAATGACAGTCATTTCATTTATTCTTGCAAAATATTTGTTAACAAAGAACCAGCGGCACGAAGAAAGCTCGTTTCAGAGAACAATTTATGTTATAACTGCCTAAAACCGGGGCACCTTTCAAAGTTGTGCAGGTGGAAGGAAAAATGCAGTGTTTGTGATCGAAAACATCACACTCTGTTACATATCAATACTGATAATGTACAAGCGGGTACTTAAACTGGCAAGGGTCAGTCGGAGGCACCAGTAAATTTAGCATGTCATAGTGACATGAACGGGCGGGAAATTTTACTATCTACCATAATAGTAAAAATAGAAGACGCGTATGGTGGAACACACAAAATACGCGCACTTTTGGATTCGGGTTCAATGTCTAATTTTATTACAAAGGATACTTGTAAAAGATTAAATTTGCATTGTACAAAGTTGAATATACCTGTTTCAGGTTTGCATAATAATTTAATTCATGTAAAGGAAACAGTTGACATTAAATTTAAATCATTATGTTCTCAATACCGGGATGAAATATCTTGTTTGGTATTAGATGAGATTTCTTGCAATCTTCCACAGACCTTGATTAATCCAAAAATGTTGAACATTCCAGACGGCATCCAGTTAGCTGATCCGCAGTTTTACCAGCCAGCTGCTATTGATATGCTGATCGGAGCAGAGATATTCTGGCAGGTGGTTCGTACGGATCAGATACAGTTAGGAAAGGATAAACCTACATTGCATCGAACGGAGCTAGGCTGGATAATATCAGGAGCTGTACAGAGGCGTCAAAATACGAGGCCAGTTAAAGTTTGTCATATTTCATTAAATTCTTTGCAGAATCAAATAGAAAGGTTTTGGAAGGTTGAAGAAATTGAAAATAGTAAGCATCACTCTCTGGAAGATAGTGAATGTGAAAAGATTTTCAAAGGCACGCATAAACGCGATGCAAATGGTAGATTTGTAGTGAACTTACCATTTAAATCTAACCTATCTCAATTAGGAGATTCATTTAGTATTGCTAAAAGTAGATTGGTGTCAATGGAAAGGAAATTCTTAAGACAACCTAGTTTAAAGGAACAATACTCGGAATTTATTGATGAGTATCTTGCGTTAGGTCACATGACTGAATGTGAACCTCCAATACGTGATGAAACTACTTATTATTTACCACATCACGCTGTATTTAAAGAATCAAGCACAACTACTAAAATTCGTGTTGTTTTTGACGGGTCGGCTAAACCCGCTCGAGGGATTTCTTTGAATCGCGCTCTAATGATTGGGCCCACCATTCAAAATGATATATTTTGCCACTTGGTATTTTTCAGAAAACATCAATATGCAGTCACTGCAGATATTGCAAAAATGTACCGCCAAATTAATATCAACCCGGAACACAGAAATTACCAACGTATATTATGGAGAAAGGATGCGGAGGATTGTTCGAAACACTATACGCTAAACACGGTGACATATGGTTTGGCTCCTTCGCCTTATTTAGCAATACGTTGTCTGCATCAGCTAGGTAATGACGTTTCATTTACTCATCCATTAGCTAGTAAATCCCTTAAGGAAAATTTTTATGTAGATGATTTTCTTTCTGGTAGTGACTCCATTGATACTTGTCACTTGCTTAAATCACAAATCATTAATGCGCTTGCTACAGCAGGCATGGAGATTAGAAAATGGAGGTCTAATGCGCCCTCGATTAATGATTCTAAAGATAATTTAGAATTATTGCCAAATGAATCCAATGAAGCTAAGATTCTCGGATTAATATGGGACACCAAACTTGATGAGTTTACCTATCAGGTAGAAAGCATAGACTCAAAGTTAGAAGTAACAAAACGTCAAGTTTTATCATTAATTTCAAAAGTGTTTGACCCTTTAGGACTGGTAGGCCCAGTAATCATTGTCGGTAAGATAATTATGCAAAGATTGTGGAAGCTAAAAACATCCTGGGATGACAAGCTACCCAATGACCTTTTATTGGCCTGGCAGATTTACACGCTGAGTCTCCGTAAAGCAAATCATATTCGGGTACCGAGGAAAATTTTCTGCTTTAATAAAAAATCTTTTAGCTTACACGGTTTTTGCGATGCATCTCAAGTAGCATATGGCGCTTGTCTGTATTTAAGATCTACCGATGAACACGGCATTCACCAATCACAGTTAATATGCGCTAAATCTCGTGTAGCCCCACTAAAAAATTTATCGTTACCACGTCTTGAGTTATGTGGAGCACAATTATTAGTTAAATTAATGAAGCGGGTGACGGCAGCTCTCCAAGTAACGGTTGACACCACTTTGTGGTGTGATTCGTCAATAACATTGGCTTGGATTGCAGGAGAACCGTACCGTTGGACTACCTTTGTTGCTAACCGCGTATCAGAAATACGACGTGAAGGTGATGGCGCTATATGGCGTCACATTTGTTCAACTGAAAACCCAGCTGACATAATTTCCAGAGGAATAACATCTCAGCAGTTGAAAACATCTTCATTATGGTGGTCAGGACCACCATGGCTCACGTCCGACGAGGATAAGTGGCCACGTTCTACATTTGATACTCCCACGGAGTTGCCAGAAATGGCGAGGATAGTTTTGCTTACTAGTAGTCCTGTCGATTGGGAAATATTTAATAATTATTCTTCATTAAGACGACTGAGGCGCGTAGTTGCTTATATGTTACGTTTCATACATAACTGTTCTAAACGAAGACCGATGCGGGTCGTCGAGCTTTCTGTAATCGAACTGGAACATGCCATGCATGTATTGATTTTGAACGCTCAGCGATTCGCATTTCATGATGAAATAGCGTCTGTGAGTAATGGAAGATTTGTATCTAGGCAGAGCAAAGTAAAGGCACTAAATCCTTTTATGCAGGATGGGTTGTTGTGTGTTGGAGGTCGACTATCACAATCCGATATTACCTCAGCCTCTCAAAAACATCCAATTTTGTTACCACAAAATCATAAGTTGACTGACTTAATAATAACCCATCTGCATTATGAGAATTTACATTTAGGATGTAATGCTCTGCTCGCATTACTGCGTTTACGTTTTTGGCCAATATATGGTAAAAACGCAGTGAAGCGAGCACTGCATAAATGTATTGTATGTTTCCGAGTCCGTCCGCGCGAATGTCGCCAGCTCATGGGTGACCTTCCTGCTGACCGATTCCGAATCCAAAGACCATTTTATGTAACCGGCATAGATTTTGCAGGTCCAATTTTAATTAAGTCTGGTTTAACCAGAAATGCTAAGAGTGTAAAATCTTACATATGTTTATTTATTTGTTTTTCAACGAAGGCAATTCACCTAGAATTAGTGACTAATTTAACTTCAATGGCATTTATGAATGCATTGAAAAGATTTATAGCTAGGAGGGGTAAACCCTCACGACTCTTTACTGATAACTTTACAGGTAGTTATAGGGAACTTACTGAACTATTTGATTTTTTGAAGGCATCTGATAAAGAAATCCATAATTTTTTGGCCCAGCAGAATATTAGCTGGAGTTTCTTACCTCCCCGCTCACCGCATCACGGGGGACTTTGGGAAAGTGCAGTTAAAATGACCAAGTTGCATTTAAAAAAGCAATGCGGTCAACTGTTTTGACATACGAAGGCATGAATACCATACTAATACAGATTGAGGCTTGTTTAAATTCCCGTCCTCTGACTCCATTAACATCAGATCCAAATGACTTAAACGCCCTCACTCCGTCACACTTCCTTATTGGCGACAACCTGTTAGCATTGCCTGAGCTTGATATCCATCATCTGCCTACAAACAGGCTTAATATTTACCAAAAGATGTCTACCGTTGTTCAATCTTTTTGGCACAGATGGAGCCGGGAATACCTAGCAGAATTGCAGAACCGAGTCAAATGGCAAGAAGGACGTCAACGCAGTTTACAGCCTGGTGACATGGTCATCATCAAAGACAACCAGCTACCTCCGCAGTACTGGAGGATGGCGCGAGTGACGGAGATCCACCCTGGCCAAGACGGACGCGTCCGCGTCGTCTCCTTGAGGACGGCCAGAGGTGTCACCAAAAGAGCCGTGACACAGCTCTGTCTACTTCCCATGGAGGATGCTTCCTCCAACCTGGATTAAGAACCAATTACAACGCTAAAAGTGATGTGATGTGTAAATCAAAGTGCCGTCAGGCTCATCAGTGCCAAGTGTTAAACCATTTTCACATAAGTGGGTGCAGCGCATCAGAAGGTTCTACGTTATTAAACTTTCATTTTTTAATGTCAAGTCTGACATAGGGTTATATACTTAGTTATAAGTTTTTTGTTATTATTTTGATATCCATCTATTGAATATTGTTTATTTTTGTATGTGAACTCGTCGGGTAAATTCTGAGTACCAATGTTGCAATCTCTTCTAATATATTATTTTATGAAAAACGACTATTCCTTAATACTCGTTTTGGGCGGGAATATGTTAAGATTTCAGGTACTGAAATATTAATATTTGTGATTGTCACCCTAATGGTTGTGGCAACATTTTTTTTTGTGTTGGCAATTGCCAGGGCGATTTCGTATTGCCACGGATTTTTTAATTCCTTCTTCTCTTGTTACCATCCGTCTTGGGCGGGTCGTTTTTGGGCAAAACGTCTGCTGCCAGGTTTTCACTTCATGTGGGTTATAAAACCGCGGAGAGAGATAGCATCATTGGGCTCACCGTACATGAGCTACCCTACGGGTCTTTATTGTTTCAATAAAGACCAATTATTCAAGAGCTGGAGTTATTATTGAAGAGTTACTCCAGCCACACTTCCCTTTGGAATCTGGTATTACCACGCCGGATTGCTCTGTCAGGAGAGCGGAAGTTGAGATCCTGAACAATTAGTGATCACAAATACTAATGCAAAGACAATAGATTTGTAAGCTATTAATAGTTAAAATTTCAACCGCCAGATGTTATGACCCAATACAGTTACTTTTTCCGTTCGTTCCTGCACGGTTTTGGATTCTAGTGACTTTAAAAACAATAATTTTAAAAAATATCGTTTTTGATACAATTTTCGATATTGGATATTTTGTATCGATATATCGATAAATCGGATCAAAATATATCGGCTAAAAATATCGATATATTGAATTAAAAATATCGATTTATCGATACTTTTTCAACAAGCCTAGAGCTCTCCAGATCAGAACTAACCTTCAGCCTGGAAGGACGTTTGTCCTCAGAAGTTTTTTTCGAGAAAAGGAAGGAGAGGAAGTTCTGAGAACGAAAAAGATGTGAAGGGTGGGTAGCAATCTAGGGGACACATATCTAAGAGTTATGGACGTATCAATCCATCCCTCTCGTTGCGGTGCCACGCTAGTGATGTCAAAGCATCTCCCCAAAGCGGCCTTTTCTGGTCCGGCCCGCTACACAGCTGGTGGGCTGGTGCATCCTCAGCCTAGACCTGGTCATACCCCTTCCAATGAACCCAATGTGTGAATGTAAATGAAGCAAGGTGAATAATTGTGTGGCGTGTCATCGTATCTGCCTACCACAGCAGAAGTTACTTAGAACAAGGTTAAAAAAATATATATTAACTTTCGGGAAAATTCTGAAAATTCTTGAGAATTAAATTTTTTAAATGTTGGTCAATGTAAGACCTGCTTCGAGCTCCACGGGAGAAGGCTGTTGGGGGTGTTTAAGGCTGTGTGGGAATGAAGGTTTGCCTGGCAACAAGTGGAAATGATCTTTATTAAAGTTAACTACTGTTTAGTGGGGTTAATTGCTTGTTTATTTGCTGCGGATAACTGTCGTGTTTATGTTTTTGTGAATTTTATAGACTTCGTGGCGATGGGAAATAGGAAGGTGGGGAAGTACCCGACCATTCAGATCTGGTCACAAGCAATGTTTCAATTCTGAATGGTGTTCGTTCACCAGGGAGATACTGATAGTATCTACCACTCTGGAACGTGTGACAATTGTACCATAAACTATTATTTAGCAGTATTTAAATGTGAAATAACACAGCTAAATAAACAAAATTTATATGCTCACAGTGACATTTGACCTCGCGACCTCCGGATTCATAGTCAGGATACTTAGAACTTACCCTTCAACCAAATAAAATAAAACTTATTGAAGATAAACAAAAAAAAAATGTTTTTGTTAAATAGTTTTTTTTTACATTAACTCCACACAGGAGGCCTTCGGTCTATGTCATCTGGGATGCTGTGTGGAGGGTCTTTTTGAGGAGAGGAAGGAATGAACATTGGTCTTGAAGACACCCAAGTTGTAGAAAGGATGAAACACAAAGGCCGGCAAATCATTCCACAGCTGAGGCGTTGAACACAAGAACGCGTCGAAGAAGCGACCTGTTCTCAAGTGAAAAATAGTTTTAAAACTTCGGGCGAAACCGAGAAGAAACTATATATTTTTCAAATACATCAGTAAAATCTATTATTTGTAACACATTTTTTTTTATTTTTTTTACATGAGCTCCACACAGGAGGCCCTGAGGAAAATAATTTCCCTTAGGGCCTATGTCATCTTTGGGGATGCTGTGTGGAGGGTTTTTTTAAGGAAAGGAAGGAGAGGAGAGTTCTGGGAAGGAAAAGGGTTTAAGGGGTGGGTAGGAATCTGGGGTTCAGTATGTCCTGGTCATCCGCCTCCAAGACCTAGACAGACCTCATCCCATGAACCCGGGCACCCCTGCTATTTTATTGGTATTTAAATAAAAAGACTTAAGGTTACACAAAAAAACATTAATTGACGAATAAATTTCATGAGCTCTACACAGAAGGCCCTGAGGAAAAAAATTGCCCTCAGGACCTGTCATCTTTAGGGATGCTGTGTGGAGGATTTTTTAAAGAAAGGAAGGGGAGGAGAGTTCTGCGAAGGAAAATGATTTAAGGGGTGGGTAGGAATCTGAGGTTCAATGCGTCCTGGTCATCCGCCTCCAAGATCTAGACAAAACCTCGCCCCGTGAACCCGGGAATCTCTGCTAAATTACAAAACCTAGCCAACCACTTGAGGTGACCTATGGCAGAGGTGTTGGTTATCCTATAAAGGTTCCTGGGGCGGCGGTACCCATTCCCGCCTCCCAAATTATGATAACACTAATAATAATCTATAAGAAAAATAACAAAACACAGAAAATTAAATAAGATAACATAAACTGGTCGCAACTGGGACTCGAACCCAGAACCTCTCGACTTATCGGGACAAAAAGAGTTATTTTTCTGTGTCTTGTTCGTTTTCATATTTTCGTTTAGATTACCAATTTTATATTCCTCTTCAATGATATAAGTATTACATTGATGGGAATTAATAATAATCAAAAGTTAATAAAAAGAGTTGTTCTTATAAAAACCGAATATATTATTCACAAAAACGAATATATTTTAAAACAAAAACTTTATAAAACTTAAAAAAATTTAATTAAATTTTTTTAATTAAAATAAACGATGTCAATGATACCTTAACCTAAATTAAAACATCGGTTTATTTTCATAGGGTTGTTAACCTTTGGTAAAAATTTAAAATAAAGAAACAGGCTCAAATAATATTTAAGGGACGCACTTGACTTACTTTAACCAGTGATTCCTCATTTGTTTTTGGGGTGTTATGTCGTGCTGCGCTACCTCCTTCTTTAGCCCACGTTTCACGCATCTGCCGGATCTGCCCTGATGATGGACACTGCAACGCTGACCGAAACGTTGGCTAAAGAAGGAGGTAGCGCAACATCGCATAACACCTCCAAAACAAAAACGAAAATACTTTTGGCCGTCTAAAAACGTATCAGTGTTTCCTGACATTATTTGGAGTGAAAAATGTAAATAATATTTTCTCCGGTGACTAGATACGACAAGTGGAAGAATTTTTTGGTTCTGCGCGTTTTCATCCCAAGACAAAATATCCTTCGGACAAAACATCCCCCAACAAAATATCTACTAAAACCTAACCTAACCTAACAAACAATGGGACAAAAATAATAAATGCAATAAATTTTACAAAAGATTTTTTAATATTTATATTGAGGGATCAGAAGGATTTAAAGGTCAAATTAGGAATTCCACAGAGCCGAACCCTCTGATATGAAAATATCTGGAGTCGGTGAATTATTTTCCCATTTGGTCTCTGGTAGGTTGACATGTTGTTCTTGTATTGTTTTGTATTTACAATACTTATATAGAGCAATTGCATAGCGTGGATTGACTAGATGATCATTTGGGTAAGTGTCTGAAAGTGTTTAGTTTTTCCTATGGTGAAAATTTAACCCGGACATTTAAATTGTTCAAAATAGTAAAATGGACAAAAATAATACAGACGTCCCGTAAAGACAATAAATTATTGTTCAAAAATAGTAAAAAAGACAAAAATAATACAGACAACCTGTAAAGACAATAATTTATTGTTCAAAAATAGTAAAATGGACAAAAATAATACAGACATCCTGTAAAGACAATAATTTATTCTTCAAAAATAGTAAAATGGACAAAAATAATACACACATCCTGTAAAGACAATAATTTATTCTTCAAAAATAGTAAAATGGACAAAAATAATACAGACATCCTGTAAAGACAATAAATTATTGTTCAAAAATACTAAAATGGACAAAAATATTACAGACATCCTGTAAAGACAATAATTTATTATTCAAAAATAATAAAATGGACAAAAATAATAAAATGGACAAAAATAATACAGACATCCTGTAAAGACAATAAATTATTGTTCAAAAATAGTAAAATGGGACAAAAGTAGTACAGCAGAGAGGAGATACATTTTGTCCTTGGGATATTATGTCGGGGATATTTTGTCGGGGTATGAAAACGAGCAATATTGTTTTTTTTTTGTTGTTTTGAAATCAACCATCAATCATTTGATTTTTTTTTAAAGTCAGCCTTAAATCAAAATTTCATTAACATTTTTTCTCCAAATAATGTCAGGAATCGCTAGTTAAAGTAAGTTAAGTACGTCCCTTAACACTTTGTACAGGCCGTTGTGATAATTAAAAGTTTGGATTTTGTTTTAACAATTTTGTCTGGAAATATTAAAAAAGGTAAGTTATTTGCTTGTTCAAGGCCAGATTTGCCGTTTCTGGAAACTTTTGCTGGTTATTGAAAAAATGAGGACGTGAAAGTATTTTAATTTAAAAAAAATCAAATTTTTCAGGATTACAAGGAATTGGATACCAATTGAATATTTTTAGTTTTGGTACTGATAATTTATTCTTATTGTCATCCCCCAAATGTTGTGTATATAAATCATAGTTTAAGGAATAATTATGCCAGTCTGAAGATGGCCATAATAGGCGGAAACCGGTATCGATCAAAAATAATATATGGGGAAAAAAATTTGCCTCTAATGAGGCTAATTTGTTCGGTTTTCAGAACCACTCATACAGGTCTCATAGAAATAGTTAAGTCTCCCTTCGTATCATAGTTAGAACTTCTAACTTAGAAGTATGATCAAACCGTGTTAGAAAGAGAAAACACCACGCTTTATGGTCAAATATAACAAATTTATCAAACTTTGGGAATTTTTTATTAATTATTCTTACGTGAAATGACAAAAAAGCGAGTTGATGCCATTTTTAAAATTTTTTTATGTTTACATTTAAAATTTCAAAACTATATGTTTATTCCGAATTATATACAACTAGCTGACCCGGAAAACTTCGTACCGCCTCAGAATCAATAACTGTTGTGTTAATTTATAAGCTGAATTAACATTATTTTTTTTATTAAGTTAAAAATTACACAGCGAAGAAATTATCCGTGTTTTGTTTTTGTCAGTATCAGAGATGGAGTTTTGTACGGATTTATATTTCTTGTGATTTTCTTACTTTTCCACTTTCTTACGGGAATGGCGTTTCATTTTCTTTATACGTGTGGGGGAGATTTATTGTATTTTTCCTTTGGAGGGGTGTAAACATACATTTACCGTTTGTCTCATTTTCAAGTGTTGACATTTAGTGTATAAGAAAGAGGGGCAGTATTATATGTTTAAGAACAAAAGCAAAATAATCAGCGCATTGACATTTGACGGTTTTGAATATTTGAAATTCACTCACTTTTCAATATTATGCTTATCACAATAGTGCTGCCGCTCTTTTAAAAGATAAGAATTCGTTCCATACAAAATGTATGAGAAAACGAATTTTCTTTATAATTTATCCTGGGCGGAGACTAATCCAACAAACCAAAGATCATTGTTAAGCCTACTTATATCTTTCTAGCTCTGTTTATCATTTTATGTACTATATACTTATGATACTGCATACTTGTTATAATGCTCCTGAACAATTTATTTTATATGTAAAAGCCATCAAGGCGTAAACAAATAAATAAATAAATAAATAAAAATCATAAAAATCGGTCCAGCCATTCTTGAATGGTGTAACTAACCCGACTTTGTTTTATATACAGGGTGTCCGGGGGTAAAGTGCATTAACTTTGGGAGGTGATTCTACATGATAGTATGAGTAAAAAAAATAAATAACTTTTTCCGAAATTCCAACTTTTAGGGGTAGTTTTGTAGTAAAAAGATAAAATTAGACCGGCATGTGCGGGCGGCATTATTATTACCAAGCAAGGTTGTAACAATCACGCCCGGCAAGCTAACAGCAACTTTATCGAGTAAATTTTTTTACCTTACACTGAGGATTTTTAGTAGGTGTCTCTTTTTGTATGGGAAAAAAAAGTTGAAATTTCAGAGAAAGTTATTAATCTTTTTTACTCCTACCATCATGTAGAATCACCTCCCGAAGTTAATGCACTTTACCCCCGGACACCCTGCATTAAGATTTGAAAGCGAATTTCATCAACTTTCAGTTTTTAGTTTTTGGATACTACGTTCAGAAATATTCCATTTATTTGCATTTTTTCACAAAGCGGGAATATTTTGACCTTCCGTCAAAATATGCCTGAGGCCTGGAAGTTTAAAATTATTTTAATATATTATAATAATTTCTTAATTTCTATATCGTGGTTTATGAAAAATCATCTCATGGGCGCTGTAAATAATGTATATAAGAAAAAAAAAGGACTTGTAAGCTATTTAAGGTCATTTCATAAAAATTCTCCAGTCCTAAAGAGTACTAAATTTACCAGGCTTTCAGAATAAATATGAACTCTACTTTTGCCACTAATCTTCTCATAAATGTAATATGACAGTAATGGAGGGTATCAAATGTAAAGTCATGCAATGTCAAGTGTTTTAAATATAGTATCGTCTGCGTACAAAGTCGTGTCTTCTCCAAGCATAAACTTTCTAATTAAAGTGTGTTTATCGGAAGTGACCTTCCAGGTAAGTATGTTTTCTGTATCTATTTGTAAATAATAACATAAGACAGAGCCTAATAACTCACAATAAATTGTACAGTGCCCTTTAGATGACTTTTTACCAAAACGGATGACATATTCAAATATTTCTATTTTTGATGCCGACATTTATTAGTATCAAAAATAGAAATATTAAAAATAACACAAGAACTTATTAAGTGTTTAAGGGCAGTATATCTTCTATTCTAATATTATAAATGCGAAAGTGCGCGAGTTTGTTTGTTACGATTTCACGCTTAAACCACTAAACCGATTTAAAAAAATCTTTCACCAATAGAAAGCTACATTATCTGCGAGTAACATAGGATGTATATAATAATAAGCTCTGACGTTATGAAAATACAAATATTAACCCTTCCGAATTTTCGCGAATATTCGCTTGAGATGTCTCGAAACGAAATGATATTTTACAAAAATTTTGTGTTATTACCGCTTCACAATTAAAGCTCTATAAATGAAACATTTCTGAACGTAGCCGAATAGTAAAAACTGTTTTAGAAAGGTCACAAGCTTAAGCTTAAGCTTTTGAATTATTGTATTACAAATAAATATTAACATCTGTAAATATTAAAATTTAGAATGCAAACATTAAAAAAATGTAAAAATGACTCACGTGATGTTTTTATGTGAAAACGGTACTAAAATCACAGATTATGTAGACAACAATATTTATTCTATTATATAAATGTATAATAAATACTTTTGTAACCTCACTTTTTATCATTTCATATGAAAATATTTAATAAAAAATAACAATGTCCAGCGAGGTCGAGCCGCCGGTCCGAAATTTGGCGGGAAAAATTATGTGTCAGACTGCGCGAATGATAGAATATTCTTGTTATGTATTTCTATGGACAACTTGAATAGTTGAATAGAGATGTACAGCGTGTTCCACTATCGACCTTGAACTTTTTGTTTTAGGGATGTCACTAAAAGAATAACAGAGTTAGAACGATTTCTATGGAGACACACGCGTTGACGTAAAAACACGCTTATTGTACTTAAGTTGGTGACCGGTTTTAATATAATATATTTATTATACGTGTACTGTCAAATAAATTTCATGACAAAAGCGAGTTAAAAAGCAAAATAAATCGTTGTCGTGGAGGAAGGGGAGGAAGGGCGGATGGGAAAGTGATGAAAACTGTTGAAATCGGAATGCGAGGTCTTAAGGCTCTGCAACTGGGCTTGAAAAGAAGAAGATGGAGAGATACGAAATTACGAATGTTAGAGGAGAGCGCTAACATTTACAGCGACAAAATCGATGCCAAAATTGCGAAAATGTTTAATAAAACACGACTCGTCTAAAATAGAGCAAAAATTCGCGGGCATTATCTTAAACAGCATTTAAAGAAACACTGAATTTTTTCATACATATAACTTGTAAAATAACTGAAACAAACGTGTTTATAATAATTTTTGGAGCATACTTTGCGATTTTTTTCTATCAAGGGAATTTTATATGATTTCGTTTCGGCGCGGGCAAAGTCTAGATATTATCTTCAAGAATAATATATATATTTTTTAAGAGCTTTAAAACTTACCGTGTTTAAGGGAAATATGTAATAAATCGGTACAAATCCGGGTTGCGGGCCCTTAAGGGGTAATACATGGTTTCAGTCGCAGGTTCATTTCAGTAAATATCGAGCAGAAAAAAACACGCAAAATATTTTAGTGTCTTTGAAAGTATTCCAGAATTAAAAGTGCATAATTCGCCGCTTATTAAAATGCATTACCCAAGTCTGTTAGCCCCAGCGTACAATAAAGTGAGGTTGTTATGATGACTAGAATGTAATTTCCTACTAATGAAAGGGTGTTCACCCTTAGATTGTGCTGTGAAAAGCTATGGAATTCGATAACTTTGTGATAAGTACAACGATCCATTTTTCGACGGCGTCTTAAATAGAGAACTCCAGTCCAATTTTTTTTTGACGAATAATGACTTTCTAACTTAAATAACTGCTTTTTTAGATTTTAGACTTAGTTTTAATAGTTAAAATAATTGTCAAAGTTTTAATTTTTCAAGATCCCCCGAAAACCACCGTATGCATAGTGAATCGTGTGACGTCATCACTCCTGAAAAGTTACCATAGGATCGGGCAATCAGCTGATCAACTGCCACCATTTTGAATTCGGTGTTCGAAATATTCTCACCAGAAGTAGCATTACTATTTTTTTGTGCAGTAGTTTTTTAATATTTTCAATAATAGAGATAAACTAATAGGATATACCTTTATTTTCGAAACATTATTTGGACCTAAATAATGTTTCAATAAACACAACAACTAAATCTCTATAAACAGTATGTAAATAAACGAATAAATTAATACGATGGCTTGTGTCATTCCTAAATTCCCATACATTTCTCATACAATTACTTTACGGTGATGTCACGACACGAGGAACAGTGACGTCGCCACTAAACATTTCAAAAATCCGATTAAAAATGAACTTTTTAATAATTTTTTAAAAACTCTGCGTTTAATATTATTAAATAAAACTTGTATATTCAGAATCAGCGTTTATTGGTCTATATGAACATATTTTTTAAAGCCATAATATTTATCACTGGAGTTCCTTATTATGGATGAAAAATACCACTCACAAATGAACTACGAACATTCTATTAAGCAGTTCACCTGAAGCAGAGAGCTCTTTAAAACCTCTTGCTAGCCGGGAAGTATTTCTTATGAAATCTCGGGGAGCATACTTTGAAGTGATATTTTGTCGATTTATTGTCAGTTATCGTTTATTTTATTTACCGAAAACACATTCCTTGAACAATAAACTATCGATAAAAACAACATTACTTGTTTTTATTTTATTAATTGACAGATTTTTTGGAGATTTTGTGACCGACCATCGACTGACTTTGACATTTGAATTCGCGGTAAAATGTGACATTAATATTCCACAGATAATTCATTTTAAAATTTTCTAGTGTTGCCAGCTGAATGAAACTTTTGGCGGTATCAAGAATACAGTCGGCGGAAGCGATTCTGACATTGTTCTTGATATAGTTTCATTACACATAAGGGTCAAAATCGCATATAATTTATTTTTTTAATTTTTGCCGATCTCACCGGTGAACGACCGGTCTAGAATAGGTTTTAATGTTGAGCTCTGTCGTCATGAAATTTGGGCAACATTTTGTGTGAAATTCTTCGATCAATGCTTCTATTCCCAGCGTGATACATCATTTTCTATCAAGAGCTTTAAAAAATCTTTTCAGCCGTAAAATACAAATAGTGTGCAATAATTGTGCATAAAATATATCATTTATATGTATTTTCTAAAATTTTACAATGTTTTAAAAAGTTAACTGATTAATTCCGCCTCGGAATTTAGTATTTTTTAAAAATAGATTTTTTAAATAGATTTAACCAGCTGCAGTTTGTGCTATGAGGCAGGATAGACTGTGCCTCCCCAAAAATATATACAGAAGAAAAGAGGAAAAATATACAACATACAAGTAACTCTACTTACAAAATATAGTAACACGAATGAATATTTTCATATTACACTAGGACTGTTATATTACCTAATTAATCACACCAAAATAATACGGCCGGCTACATGTGGATCTCTGCTCGCCGCAACGAATTACTTCGCAACGCAGTAGGTACATAATACGCTAGTGAGGCAGATATAGGGCCCGCCTCCGAGAGCCGCTAATTTCGTGTAGGCAGAGGGAGTGGGGAAGTCACATGGAATCGAAATGAAAAATAACAGACGCGGTCGCGCGTTGTTTAATTTGAGGCGCGCCTCAAAAACTAATGCTACCGATGTAGAACCGATCATTTACGAATAGCTCTAGTGCACTAGTGTATAATTTTAGTTTGGTTTTGTGTTTATTTGTGATAGTAAGCGGTAGTAGGCACCTACAGAGTACGGCTATTTTGATTAATTTAGTACTGCAAATTTGCAGTTGAGGATCTATCTTGTGTTTGCACAGTACGTCGCTCTGCAGGTGTCTAGTCTGTACGCGATTTCTTGCCACGTACGTGCAATCATTTCGGGATTAACTGTCAAGATAGTGGCAATCCAAATCCCGAATCTATTCTGCGTACACAATTTTTCGTACAAAAAAGAAATCCACAGCGGTAAGGTCAGGACTTCTTGGAGCCCAGGCAACGGGGGTTCCTCTACCAACGATACTCAGGGCCGAATCTACGAAATCTGGCGCCCTGTGCAGTAGGTACCGATGGCGCCCCCCCCCCCCTACATTTTTATTTTGATTAAAAATTCGTTCACCCCAATTTTTTAATTTTTTTTTTTTATTATTTTTTTTTTACACTAATTAATCAAATAAAATCAAGACATATAAAGGGTGTGACTTTTCCAAGTGACCTGGCGGTAACTCTCACACTCGTTTTTTTTTTAAAGAGAGGATCGCCAGGAGCCCTATACTCTCTGAATCTATTGGGTAAACATAAATTATGGTGCTATTTTAATTATTTTGAGGAAAAACTCTTTGCAAATTATGCTTTAAAATAATACAACGAATTGTTTGTTTGTGCCCGTACCATGATTTAAAATATAGGTTACGAGACAATGCGGGTGGTTTTGCTGAACTAGGTCCATTAGACATTCTTGAGATTTACTGCGTTTATGTACCTATATACCCAACGCGAATATTAGAAAAAGCAAATACAAATACGTTATCATGGCAACGTGCAACACAAGAATAGCATATACAGCTTCTGACTAGCAACAGGCAGTCCCGACGAGAGACAGTGAGCAGTGATAATAAGAATGTAACCTCAAATTTGTACCTTGCATTTCCCCTGTGTTGAGCGAACAAACACTAAACACTGACGTATGGTATCAACGGCTTACGAACAAAAATACCGCGCTGTGATTGGTTATTGAATTTGGATCGCACCTATTCGTCGTAAAAGACGGTAAAAGATATATGGAAAAATAGATCTTACGTTTAAACTAAATATATGGAATTTGTAAAAAAAATCTGTAACTGACTATAAATTCGTAAGCCTGTAACAGTTTTAACATGTTACCCCGATTATTTAATGTTGACTCGCATTTGGGATCCTAGCACACATTGGTGACTAGTGTTGGTCACACTGGAGATAGTGGCGACACCTAGCGGGGGAACGGAAGGAAGCGGGACTCAACGGATTTTACGGGAGGAAGATGGTGGATTAATTTTGCTCCGGCCGACATTGTGGAGGCGTTAGTTATTATTACCGTCTTACCGATACTGGTTTCTTTAGATGTAAAGCTGAGGAATTATTTTAAGATGGTCATGTTCTTCTGACAGACCTGGCGCCCGACTATCCCGATGTTACTCTCATGAATAAGGTTAGTGCTCGTTGTTTCAAGCAAATGTCACATGTCACAGGTTATAATTATTTCTAACACATTTATTTTACTAGTTTCATTATTCAAGAGATTCCTCTTCAAGGAACCTTGGACCACTACCTGAGTATTATTAATTTAATTATTATAAGAGTCTCTAATTAAGCAAACTGCACAATTCATGTGATTACCCAATAAATTGATAATTTGTTTGATAATTATTTGGTTTCATTTCTGGTATAATTTAGCAAATAGAAATAGCTAAACCATTAAGTTACAAGCCGTTGATACCAACCTGATGCGTGCGCGTTCTGTTCCTTTGGAAAAATAATTATTTCGTACTATGGGTAATATTATAACTAAATTTTAATACAATATTTATTTTCTCACGGCGCCCCTTCGGAGTTGGCGCCAGGTTTATGCACGTATGGCAGATCCGGCGCTGACGATACTGAACGGCAGTCTAGGCGCGCCGCAGTCGATCTCGGCTATTGCGCATCTAGTGTGCGCATAGCAAGGTCACACTCCAAAACAAAACTTACGTTCACCAGCTAGTCTCACAATTTTTGCACGTCTCTGTTTCACTCCTCTCAGCTTTGCTTTTATGAAAACGTACCCTTAGATAAGGGCACTTACGACAATTTATTGCAACCAAAGGTTCTACAAGACCAAATGTATTTTGTAATTTGTATTTTGTATTTCAAATACACGACTTCAAAGTGTTTTGTATTTCGTATTTTAAATACATGCGAAAAAGTATTTTGTAATTTGTGTTTTAATTACAACAAAGCATGTATTTTGCCCAGCCTTGGGTATAGGTAGATGACGGTATATATTATAATACTTAGTGTCTCCTCACATTTCAACCCCGCTAACCGCCACTGCATTGAACGTCCAAAGAACACAAAAATTATAACAAGTGTATTTTATAAAAAGTTGTTCCTGATACGACCGCCCTAAAATATCTCATTCTAGAAAATTTCGAATTCCTCTGCCATAATTGTGCGTCTCGAGTTATTATAGCGAAGTTAATTACCTCGGGACATTGTCCTTAATTAACTCCACAATATGATTATACATATTATTATATACAATCCTTGTCGCGACCTGAATCTACTTCTCCCAACAAATCATAGATGGTATCTGATACCTACTTTTAGAGTGAATCCAATCTAAAATTGGCCATCTTGAGATATTGTTTTAGATTATGTTTGAAGTTTGTAAAAAGTGAGTAATTTTAAAGGTTTTGTAATCGATTAAAAATTTTTTTAGAATGCAATAGAAAATTCAGGGAAAAATTATAGATTTTCTTCACTGTTGATGGAATTTTGAACGTCACGAAGCAAATATATTTTCAAAGTGATTTTGGTTTAAAATTTTTTTTTAAACTTTACTTATTTTATACATGATGTCCGGACACTCGTAATTCAAGCGGAAACTGGTGAATCTACATCACATAATTAACCCAAAAAAACTCCCATATAGAGAGTTATCTTATAAGTGAAGGAAGAGATGAAGTAAACTAGTAAATCCTGTCAAATCTATTTATGGAGTTAGATTATACAAGACTTTATTATTTTAATTTGTTTTTTATGGGTAAGGACGTATGTAAATTGATATTTCTGTCTATTTGTAATTTATTTTACATGTGACGTCCATTACCTACTCTCTCTTCAACATTGTGCTCGAACATGTAATAAGAAAAACGCTAATAGACACTGGCTCCTATATTTGTTTCAAGAGCAGTCAAGTTGTCGGATATGCGGATGACATTAACATTGTCGGAAGATCAATTTCAGCCATTAAGGAGGTCTTCGATCCTTTAGAAACAGCGTCACGGGAAGTAGGACTGCAGGTTAATGTTACAAAACGAAAATGATGATACAGAGCAGGAACCCTTCACACAAAAGAAGTGGTGCACAATTCAAAGACAACTACTCATACGAAGTGGTCGATCAATTCACCTACCTGGGCTCCAGTCTGACAGAGAACAATGAGGATCCAGCAGAAATCAGAAGGAGAATCACATCAGCCAACAAAACATACTTCTCTTTGCTGCCAGTGTTTAAGTCACGCAGTGTCCACAGAAAAACCAAAATAACCATATATAAGACCATTGTTAGAACTGTATTAGCATATGGATGTGAGGCGCTGACACTGACGGTAAAGATAGCTGAAATGCTGGATACTTTTGAAAGAAAAGTGCTGAGAAGAATATGTGGACCCGTGAAAGAGGGTGAACAGTGGCGCATCCGGCACAATACAGAATTGTATGATATATATAAGGCACCTAGCATCTCAACACATATGAGACTCCTCAGGCTGAGATGGGCTGGGCATGTACAGAGAATGCCGGATACACGCGTCCCAAAAAGAATTTTGACTGGACACCCAGGTGGAAAGAAAAAAGTGGGAAGACCCAGACTGAGGTGGGAAGATGAAGTAAGAGGGGATGCAGCACAGCTTCTCCAGGTACCAAATTGGAAGTCAGCCGCTGAGGACAGGAGGAGTTGGAGGTGACTGTTGCAGGAGGCCAAAGCTAGATATGGGCTGTAGCGCCATCGAAGAAGAAGAAGTCCATTACCTACTTATAATCCATTTCTTTATATCTTGTTTGAATTTGGTCAGTGATTCAGTTGTCTAATCATAGCTGGTAGTGTATTGAATAGTTTGCAAGCTATGTGTTCGTTGTCCATGGTGGTTTTAGAAAAAGGAGTTTGGAGAAGTTATTTTTTTTATGTATTTCTTGGGTATTAACTATGTAACAATTTCTAGACATTTTTGTTTTGAAGAGTTTTAATTTTCAATATACATTTGTTACTTTAATTTTAAATTGTTTGGACCGGTTTCGACACGTCCGTATCATTCACGAGCGAACTTTAAACTTTTAAGTTTGCTCGTGAATGATACGGACGTGTCGGAACCGGTCGCAAAAAAATTAAAATCAGAGTAACGAATGTACATTGAAAATTAAAACTTTTCAAACAAAAGTTGCTTTGTACAGGGTTTAATTTTTTTGTGTAAATTAACTAAGATGGATCTCGCGTAGAGCTGTTTATGTAAGTTGAAAGTATTGAAGATCGTATCAGTGCTGGTAGTAAGAGAAAGTTTAAGAATTATTTTTATGATTAGTTTTTGTGCTTTAATGATGGGGTCGAGGGCACTAGAATAAGTATTACCCCAAGCTAAAATTCCGTATTCGATGTGTGATTGGCACAGTGAGTAAGTAATACGCTGTTTTTAAAAGTTTTTGGTTAAGGAAATTGCGTGTTTGTTACACGAAGAAACCGTCCATTTTCTGCTTCAAAGCCCTCCTTCCTTAAGTCGGGCCATGTCAAGAGTCAGAATAATAGAAGAGCATGTATGAGACGATGTATGAATGTGAACGAGGCAAAGAGTGTGCGCCAAGACCGAGTTTTTTGGCGGTGCTTCCTCTCTGCCTACGCACCCTCAGCAAATGTTTCTAATTTTGACACTGTCTAATTACACAACATTTATTTCTAAACATTGTCGTTTCAAACTATACTAAATCTACGTTTCTACATTATTACAGATTTAGTAGGCATTTGTTCAGAAAATGGATGTAAAATTTAATGGATTGCAAGAGATTAAATTTGTGCTCACTGAAATAGCGGTCTGTGTCCAGTGTCAAATTTAACCCCTCAAACCTCAAGCCTCGACCACATTCTAGTTTTGTTGGATACTGTCAGTAGGTCAGAATATTTATGAAAAAATGCAATCAAATCCGAATAAATGAAATATTTATGAACGTATCCGAAAACTAAAAACTGTTTTTGAAAGGTGATGAAATATGCTTTCAAATTGTATTATTAGAAATAATCAGGTTATTGTGAAGTTTAAAAAGTGTTAAAAATGGCTCACCTAACCTTTTTCCTAACAAAATTTAATGCTAAGGAAAAAAAACACACATATTTTATTAGACAAATGTATTATAAACGAATCATTTTCTCACTTTTTTGTAGTTTCATTTAAAAATCTTATATATAAAAATGTGTCACAGTGTTTGTGGTCGCACTCCTCCGAAACGGCTTGACCGATTTTTATGAAATTTTTTATGTATATTTGGTAGGTATGAGAACAGGTTTTAAAGTATATTTCATACCGCCTGGTGATTAGGGTGTCCCTAACCAGAAAAAAAATATCAATTTTTTTGACATTTTTTTTTAAAATTGGCATAAAAAATACGTATAATCCCGAATTTTAACCGTCCTACCCTCACCCTCCCATTTTTTATTAAATTTATGAACAAATTTAACCGTCTTTCGTATTTCAAACAGAACGAAATTATTTATGTTGTTGAATGACAGATCGAACTCATCGAACTTTCATCCACACGTGCGCAAGACGTTCACGAGAAGCGTCGCGTCATTTTGATATTTCATTCGTTCGGCATCATGTTCTCGCGTGGGCAAACCATCGAGCTTATTTGTGTTGGCTAAAGACGGACTGACAAAAATATCGTATACTCAATTGCTCTTCGAAATTCATATTGATTTTCTTCATTTCATTTTCCTACTTTAGTTGGTGTTTTTTTTTGTTTTTATCGGCTACAGCGCTCCATTCCTCTTTTTGTCATAGTTCCCATCCCCACACACTTACAATACATTCGTTATTTTTTATTTAACAACCAAAATATTCACTAGAAATAATTTATATGGCAGAACAACGTTTGTGAGGTCAGCTAGTAATTAATAAAAAGATATCATAATATTTTTTCGAATTGCGGTTGGTAATTTTGGATCCCTAAAACTATAGGTACATTTCAACTAATACATTTTGTGGTTCACTTTTAGGTTTGATTATATATAGTGTGGTGTTTTCTCTTTTCAATGCCTTTTAAATCATTTTTCTCACCATGGTAGTAAGGGAGGCGGGTTCCATTTTGGGAGGCGGGTATGTGTTACGCCGCCCCGGGAACCATTTATTGGTTTATCAACACCTCTGCCACAGGTCACCCCAAGTGGTTGTCAATACACCTCACATTATTCGCGCGATTTTTATTTTTTTCCTCGGATTGCTCGTGATATTTTGGTGACCGTTTTGCCGTACTGACAACTTTGATCTCAAATATCTTCTCTTTGGCTAGGAATTCCAAATTCAAATTTATACAGCTATTTACTCATGTATTTGTGTTTCGAAAATTATAATTCGTTTGTTTTTTCCTTAATTGTTTTTTTTCTTTGCGTCACTTAGTTTACAAAATGGAAAACTTGAAATATCGCGTTATTTACGAGTACGAGTTCCACCGTGGCACCAGTGCTGCAGAAACGGCTCGAAAGATTAATGATGTGTATGGCGACGGTGCCGCAAAAGAAAACACAGTGCGTTTTTGGTTCCAACGTTTTCGTTCTGGAAATTTCGACCTGCAGAACAAGCCCCGTGGACGATCGGAGACCAAAGTTGATAATGAAGAATTGAAGGCTATTGTGGAAGCGGATCCATCGCAAACCACGTCCGAGTTAGCTGCAGGCTGCGGTGTTAGTGATAAAACTGTTTTAATCCACTTGAAGCAAATTGGGAAGGTGAAAAAGCTTGAAAGGTGGGTACCTCACGAATTGAGTGAAGCAAATCAACAAACGCGCGTTAGAACGCTAGACCACACACTGCACAACAGACGGCTACCAAATTAGAGGAGCTTCAATTGGAATATCTAAGACATCCACTGTACTCTCCGGACCTTGCCCCAACAGATTACCATTTTTTTCGAAATTTGGATAACTTCTTGCAAGGGAAAAAATTCAACTCCGATGGGGCAGTCCAAACCGCCTTCAAAGATTTTATTGATTCCCGTCCGAATGGTTTTTTTAGTAAAGGGATCAATGAACTACCTATGAGATGGCAAAAGTGCATAGATAGCAACGGTATCTACATACTTTGATTAAATAAATATATTATATTTAAAAAAAATCGATTTTATGTTCCTCCCATACAAAACGCCAATTTCATATGTAAGGACCTAATATATGACATGAAACGGAGGGATATGAAATAAGGGGAAGGGATAGGAGCTGAGGGGAATTATTTTCCTCAGGGCCTCCTGTGGGGAGCTAATGTAAAAAAGGGAGAAACGACGATTTCTTTAACACCCATATAAGTTGTTCCGAAAAGGGAACAAATTAGCCTGAGGGGTTAACGGAAATAGAATACAGAAACAAATAATAACTCAAGTAATAAAGTTTATCTTTTGTAAGTCTGTTATAATAAAGCCGAGTTTAAATTATTTCAGGAGAAAATCGCTTCCGGAAATCGTGATATCTCGTTACTCGTTAGACTTATCATTAAGAGTTCATCTGGTCTCCGTGACGTCATAGCCGCCGGCAATGTGTGACGTCATGGCCGCCGGCGATGTGTGGCTGTGCGGAAGGGATTACTGGAGCGACTTACGAAGGTAATTTAGCGACCAAACCAACAGTCGGTGACCCGACAGTTGATACCCCGGCAGTTGGCCCCCGGAATTTTTATTATTATAAAATTACTAGCTGACCTGGAAAACGTTGTTCTGCCATATAGATATGATGTTTGTATACGTAAACGGACGTAGCGCCATCTGTCATTCAACAACATAAATAATTATGTATGAAATACGAACTACGGTCAAAAATACTAAAATCGCGATTAAAAAATGGGAGGGTGGGGTAGGAGAGTGAAAATTCGGAGTTATAGGTATTTTTTGATGCCAAATAAATAAATAAAAAAAAACAAAAACAAAAAATGTTAAAAAAAATTCTGGATAGCGACACTCTATTGCTATTCACCTAGCGGTATGAAATATACTTTACGACCTATTCTCATACCTACTAAATATACATAAAAATGGGTCCAGCCGTTTCGGAGGAGTGCGACCACAAACACCGTGACACGAGATTTTTTATATATATAGATAGATAATTTTTTGTGCATTATTTGCCAATTTAAAATCAAAAATCGACCTCAAAAATATCTTCTCTACATATTATAAATAATTAAAGTCCTCCGCCGCGTCTGTCTGTCTATTCGCTATAAACTCTAAAACTACTGAACGAATTTTCATGTGATTTTAACCAATAGATAGACTGATTCATAAGGAAGGTTTAGGTATATAATTTGTCGAGGTTTTGTGTAAATCGGTTGAAATATATAATATATAAAGGAGAATGTCTGTAAGTGGTGGACGAGCGGGCTGGCAACCGGGCGGTGTGGATTTGATTTGCATGCAAATCTATAGTTTTATGCCGAGGTTGAGGTGGGGATGTACCTGGCTATTCAGATCTCGTCACCAAACACGGCTAATGCCATTTCAAGCAACGTTTCAAATCTGAATGGTGGTCTTACACCAGGGCGATACTGAGAGTATCTTCCACTCTGGAAAGTGTCGCAAATATACGATATATTATTTAAAATGAATAAATTGTGAAATAATACAAATTAATAAAATAAAATTTATTTGTCACGCCGGGATTCGATCCCGCGACCTTCGGTGTGCGAGTCAAGAGCCTTACCGCTGGACTACGCCTACTAATTTTGTGGGGATTATTTATCAATTAAATATCTTTAATGATAAGATGGTATGAATTTATTTACAGTATCGTATTTTTGAACTTATACGCTGGTACTTACACAGTACGAGGCTTATCCAGAAAGTAAGTGTACTGATTTTTTTTTTTTTTTTTGAAAAAGTGTAATAGAAAAAAAAATACATGATATTGTTGATACACTTGTTGACTATTTTTCCAAATAATAGCTAACCCGTTCAATGCATGTGGTGAGACGTGGCACAAGTTTATTTTGCCCTTCTCGAAGAATTCTCCCGCCAGCTCCTTCCCCCTTTTCAGGGCCACTTTCTGCACCTGCTCGTCGGTTGAAAATTTATTTTCATCCATACATGCCTTCAGGAAGGTGAAAACATGATAATCTGAAGACGCCAAGTCAGGGGATTACGGGGAGTGGTTCAAAACATCCCAATCAAATGAGTCCATGAACTATTGGTGGCTAAGGCTTTGTGAGGTCGGACGTTTACACGAAAAAGGCAAACTTCTCTGGTCAGCATTCCCCTCCTTTTGTTTTGAATTCTCATTTTGAGTTTTTTTAGGGTACACAATATTGTTGTGCATTGATGATCTCAATCTGAGGCCGAAATTTGAACAAAATGATGACTTTTCGGTCCTAAAACACTGAGGTCATGATTTTTTTTGCCCGAAATTGTGGTTTTCAATTTTTTCACAGATGGGGAATTGGTGTGACGCCACTTTGACGACTGTTTTTTTTCCAGGCATGTAATGAATCACCCACTTTCATCTCCAATAACAACAGAGCTCAGAAATCCCCACCTTTTTTTCTTGTAGGTGTTATTTCTTCCATGAGTAAAAAGCAGATCACAGCACTTGGCGGGATTTTTTGCCGATAACTTTCACGCAACTGGACACTAAAACGTGAGTTTACGTACAACAATATTTCTGCGATGCTCTTTCTGGTCAGGAGACCCCCCCTGTACCACTAAGTGTTGCCAACCCTCCAAAAACTAAAAACCTCCGCCCGTTGTGGTCACAGTACACTTACTTTCTGGATATGCCTCGTATATAGACAAGTGTTTTACCCTTGATACATATGAATAAAATTATGTTTTATACTTTTATTAACGGCGGTACCTACATCCGTTCTGCACACCCTTTCGGAGACACTTAGTTATATATTGTGTAAGTAGGTATACCGTATTTCTCTTAAACCGACTGCATATTGTATATAAGTATGCCGGGGGGCCAACTGTCGGGGGATCCACTGATATGGAACCCGTACAATCAGCTAAGATATCGCGGCTTTCTCGGCAAAACCCACGCGAAGGCTTCGACTTTTGTTCTATTGTTTTTTTTTTTAGTATGACTTTTATATTTTAAATAGCATCATACAGTATTGATAGCCTTGAAATTTAAGAATCCGACTAAGAATGCAACTCTGACAACAGTACCGCGCCTCACGCAAAACCGTTTTCATACGTGGGGATAGTATTTAAGCAGGAGTAGTTAAAGACATGAGCGCGGTGTATATTCGTATTGTCGTATAATATAAAATGTGCTGAAAACATGTTTTAAAATCAGTAAAAATAATTATGTTTGCACATTGTAGTTACAACGCATAAATAAATAAAAAACAACGTATATATTATATTATTATTTTTTTTTTTTACATTAACTCCATAGAGGAGGCCTTGAGGAAAATAATTTCCCTCAGGGCCTACGTCATCTGGGATGCTGTGTGGAGGGTCTTTTTGAGGAGAGAAAGGAATGAACATTGGAGACCCATGTTGTAGGAAGGCGGAAACACAGAGGCCGGCAAATCATTCCACAGCCGAGCTGTTGAACATAAGAACGAGTCGAAGAAACGGCCCGTTCTCATGTGACAAATTTTAACCGTGTTCAAATGTTGGGCACGCGTTTGACGTGTTTCCCGACTATGCACCGGTGGCGTATTTAAATCCCTACCGAACGCGGTCGCTTAAGAGCGCTGCCGGTCGCTGCGAACATTTATGAATAGGTATTTTAAAAATCTCTTTTATTTCACTCTCTGACAGTAGTCAGAATCGCGCTATAGATGTGTGAGTGAATGCAGGCCTTGTGTGTGTGGGCTACGCGCTTCACCCGTGTCGAATTATTATTTCTGCCGACCACGCATGTTCCAATCTGCAAATGTGTAGAGACAAGACCGCTCGCAGGGGCGTCCTATTGTAAGCGTCCTATGAATATGCTTTTATAGCTACTTATCGTTGTTGCGCGCACAAAATATCCTGTGGGTATTTTAGAATATTAGGATACATAAAAAAAAAAAACCGAAAAAAAAAAATTGGGGACCCATATTTTTTTTTATTTTCATTAATTGTAGAGTTATTTTTGATACCATGTTTGGGTGAAAACAAGTGGGCTTAATATACATTTTTTTATTAAAACCGACAATTTTTTCTTAAATTTTGCATTCAGGATTTTTGTGCGCACTTTTTATGCACATATGATATTTTGTGTAGCAAACGTAGGAAAGGCAACTTGACCTTTCTCATAGGACCCATATCCCTCAGGCCTCGGGCATATTTTTTCATAAGGTCGAAATATTTCCGCTTTGCAATAAAATCCAAATAAATGGAATATTTCTGATAGTATCCGAAAACTAAAAATTGTTTTTGAAAGGCGATGAAATACGCTTTTAAATTTTGAAATCCGAAATAAACCTTTGCTTTTCGAATATAAAAATTTTGAACGCACACATAATTTTTTTTAAAATGACTCATCTTACGTTTTTTCTAACTAAAATTACTGATAACGAAAAAAATAAAAACACGTACATATTTATTACACACATGTATTGTTAACATTTCCGTCACCTCACTTTTTTATTGTTTCATGTAAAAATAATTAATAGATACAAAATTCCATAAGTTTCATAAACTTTGGTTTTATAAAGGTGTACAATTCCATTATTTTGTGGTTAACTTTTGAATTTGAATATAAAGTTTGATATTTTCTCTTTCTCTTTCGAACACCGTTTAAAATTTATTTCTCAACATAATAGTAAGGGAGACACAAGATCGATATGAGTTGTTCCCAAAGCTAACAAATAGCCGAGGGGGGGGGGGGGGGGTTAAATTTGGATTTGTGACCAAAACACCCAAATAAATTGAAAATGTATTTTTTTAGCAAAAGGTAGAGAAAATATCTTGTGCTGATAAATATGTTTTATTTTATTTATTTTTGTTTCAAATTACGAAATATTGGTCTTAAAAAAATGAATTTCGTATGATTTTGGATGCAACTTAATTTTTTGGTAATTTTTTGACAGTTAAATAGAAATATTAAAAAAATATTTTTGCTTTACCTACTGAGTTAATATTGAAGAAAATATATATATTTTAATATTTAATATAGATGTATAATTGTACAGTGGAGTTATATAAATTACATATGGTGTACATACATAGGATACGGTTATATACTAAAATATTGTGCACTTGGGAGAAATTCGAAAAATCTAAATAAAATAGAGGTGAATATAGATTAATAATAAATAGAAAGAATGAGAAAAACAGGTAATTATTTAGTTAATTATTCCTGATGAAGTTTGAGTTTCAGTTTATTGATGTCTTTGGTTTTTTTTTATTTCAATGGGAAGGTTGTTGAAAAACTTTATTCCTAAATAGATGTAATTGTTTTGCATTAGTTTGGTATTAAATTTTGGTATTTTGATGTTATCTTCATATCTTTTTGATTTTAGTTTAAAATTTTTTGATGATATTATCTTTGTAAATTTGGGTAATTGCATTTTTCTTGAAGATATTCTCTACTCGAGGCACCGTGAAATCTGCGAAAAGCGTTTCTGTTGGATAAGTGGAGGGTTTCTTTAGGATTACTTTAATGATTAGTTTCTGGATTACTTTGATCGGGGTTAGAATATTGTTGTATGACCCCCCCCCCCATGCAATTCCATATTGAATTAATGACTGGATTAGTGCATAGTATACTCTTTTTAGATTGTTGAGATTATTATTATTTTTTTATATGAGCTCCACACAGGAGGCCCTGAGGAAAATAATTTCTGTGTGTATATTATTAAAAAAACATTTCTTTGGGTAATTTTAATTTATGTGCGACAAATTTGAGCTAAAAAAATAATACGAATTCTTGCACACAAAAAGACTTTTTTTCTCATTTTAATTTTATAGTTTTATATTTTTTTTATATTTCTGTAGTATATAGGGATTTAATTTTATATTTTTTTATATTTCTGTAGTATATGTAGTATATTTTTTTAAATAATTACCATTAATTACAAGTAATGGTCAGAGTTGCCTCTAAAATGATTAAAAAGATGAATTTTTGAAAAATGCGACATCGATGTTTTGTATTCCCCATTTTTCTTCTCCAAAACTGGACCGATTTTAAATTTTTTTTTCACTAACTGTATTAAAAGAAAATATTCTATGTCGGTACGTTTTGCTTTTTTTCAAAATACATTGTTTAGTTTGTATACTGAACGTTTTTTGACGGCGTTTAAATTAGGCAATTTTATTCATTTTTGGAAGGTCCTAACTTCTATAAGAAGTAAATTATCAAAAAAAGTAAAACGTACCGACACGCTAGTGGTCGATATCTATATTATGTAAAAAAAAATTTTGCTCTAGGGTCAAAATCCAGAGAGATAAACGGGGAATACGTTTGTATGGAAAAACGCAGCTAGTATTTCCTCTTAAGGGTCGCGGTCGAAACGTCAGTCGCTTTAAATTTTCAATATCAAAATTTTAATATTTAGAAATAAACTTATTAATTTCTAATATACACATTGGAAAGATTATTTTATCTAGATTTTAGAACAATTTTTGTTTTTGCAATGTGATAAAAAATAAAAAATATAGAGGTATATTTAAAATGTAAATTGTCGTTACCGCGACTAAATCGGTATAGGTTTTGTAAATACGCGCACCGGTGCCGAAGGGATCAATGATGCTAGTTCCTCGGAGCATCTTCCATTGTAATTTTCTTATTTTTTTATATTAACTCCACACAGGAGGCCCTGAGGAAAATAATTTCCCTCAGGGCCTATGTCATCTTGGATGCTGTGTGGAGGGTAATACGGGTAGAACAAGGCTAGCATTCCCACCCGACGCCTGTGCTCTAAAGATTGCAATCCGTCTGTTAAGATGGGAGAATCTATCAAACGGACCGCCCGTTTCTGCACAGAGTCGAGGGTATTTTTCAGGTATTTTGGATACACCAGACCAGAGGTGGCTGCCAAATTCAACCGTGGGGCGCACTTGTGATTTGTACAAGGTTAGCAGTTGTGTACTATTAAAGTATCTGCGGGCCCTGTACAGTACGCCCAGTTTTTGGGAGGCTAACTTTACTCTGGCTTCGATGGAGCCTCCATACCTGAGCTGGTCACTTAGGGTTACACCAAGCATATCAATGGAGGGCCTGTTCGGAAGATTGCTTCCGTTGAGAAAGAGACTAGATTTTCATTTCGATCCCTTTTAGACGTAATCAGACAAGATTGGGTCTTTGAAACATTAAATTCAACGTAACGATATAATTTACATACATAAATTATATCTGATATTGTAAATTTTAATGTAGTTTCTCTTATAAGGTGATTTTTCACAAAAACGGCGCTTTATAAATTATCCAATTATTTAAACGCACCAGATTTAAATGTCCGGGTTAAATTTTCCCCACAGGAAAAACTAAACCCTTTCACACACTTCCCCAAATGATCATCTAGTCAACCCACGCTATGTAATTGCACTATATAAGTATTATAAATACAAAATAATACAAGAACATCATGTCAACCTACTAGAGACCAAATGGGAATATAATTCACCGACTCCAGATATTTTCATATCAGAGGGTTCGGCTCTGTGGCATTTCTAATTGAACCTATAAATTCTACTGATCCCTCAATATAAATATTTAAAAAATATTTTGTAATCCTACATGTATTTAAAAATACTGCTTTTTGCATTTTTATATACAAATTCTTTGATAAATCTAATATGCTTAAATTTTGAATCAGATTCCTAGGTATTATGCCAGTGGCCGAAATATTATTATTATTATAAGTGTACTATGTATTATTTCACACTTCTAAACAGATAACTTCATCTCTTTATATTGTAAGGGCGGCTTGCACCAACTATCGCTAATTTTATCTTAAATTGTATTTAACTAAACGCATTTAAGTCACTAAATACATTTAACTTAAATGTGTTTAGTTTCGTCCTGCACCAAGCAGTTGGTGCGGTTATTTAGTTAAATATCATTTAGCGTCGGTAAAACAGTTACCGCCGTTAACGCGTCGGTAAAACAGTTGCATCGTTCCTTAGCACCACCCACACGCACACTTTTTGCACAGCTACTTGAAGTGGCGAGGGGCACGATCGCTCCAAATTGTCCGTGTGGGGGGTGCTTAAATTTGCGAGGTTTTGTTGTTAGATTTAAAAATAAAACAAATATCTGAGTAAAATTTCGTTTTTTTTTTTCTTTTATGTAGATTGTTTACTATTATAAGAATGCTGCAGGTATAATTTAAGGTTACAACCTTCCAATCCTACATAAATAAATCAATACCTATTCCTCGTGAGTATTTCGAGCACCTCGCTGTTGTGCTGATGTTAATGTTAAGAAATCTTTGAAACTTTCTGGCACTGAGTATCAAAAAAATTTGTTCTTGTGTTTACTTCTCTCACTATAAACTTATAAAATCTATAATTTCTTCGTCAACTTCAGAATAAAAAACCCAAATGTCCATCGTGAATACAAATTAATAAATGAGATAGATTTCAGAAACATTAGACAATCGGAAATCGAAGGAATAACCCAAAATTTTGTTTGACAGAACTTGCTCGCTAAACATGTTTAACTCAGTTAAACAGCCCTTTCTGGGTATTTAACTTTGACAGTTCTTTAAATGCGTTTAACGACTTAAATTTTGTGGTGCAAGACGCCAAGTCGACTTAAATCAAATAATGTGTATCTTGATATTTAAATCAAATTTAACTTTTGGTGCAAGCCGCCCTAAATCTTATTGTAATTCCTCCAATTGTTATCCAATTGTTATCAATTACCTGTTTTACACCTTTCAATACTAGATACTAACTTGCCTACATATCTCATACACCGTAAATCTGAATATATTTTATGTTAGGGAACGTACCCATACTACGTGACCTGTTCAGGGGGGGGGTCATCAAAATACCACGCTTGGTCACAACGGGGGGGGGGGGGGTTAGGTTTTTATCACGAATCAATCTAGAAATCTCGCGTTTTTTTTCGAGCTACGAGGGGAGGTTTTTAAGTTCGCGGAATGGGAAGGTAAGTGATTAATGGGGGTACCGCTGAATTAGGTACTAATTGAACAACTCATTTTTAGGATAAACACCGGGTTTTATCGTAATTAGGTCATTAGTCTTTGAACTATCGTCGACCAAACACTTCAATCGGGAAGAAATTGTGAAATGTGGAGAAAATTGAGTTCCGCGCTGTTATAAAGTTCCTTTAAGTTAATTTAAAGATCGGAAAAATGTATTAGGGTAGAAGTGAATATGTTAAAAAGGAAAAATAATTTTGGTTTTTATTTCCACTCCTTACCCAATCCGCAAATTAAAAACCCACCCTCGTACATTCAAATAAGTGAAAAAGTTAAGGGAACGTGTTTGTTGAAGATGATTGAGATGAAAAATGTTTATAAAAATAACAAGACTTTCGTTTCCATAAATTACGTTCCGGTTTCAATATATTTTGACATAAGTTTTATCTTGATAATATTTTTTCCACTTGTAATGCATGCACTCTTGCTGTCACGCAGCAAGCGCCGTATTAATAAAGACAAATATAAGCCAAATAATGCTTTTTTTTTATTTTTTGTTAGCAAAAAATGATTCGAAACCATATTTATGAAATACTATGTGAAAACTGTAAGGGGGGGGGGGGGTCTTGGAATATACTACACGTGGTCACCGGGGGGGGGGGAGGGTAAAAAATTGCAAAAAGTGTGTCACATAGTATGGGTACGTTCCCTTACCAGGTTAATTCGGTAAATCCGAATATACTATATGCTACCAGGTTCTTTTTCTATTTTTTTGTTGTTATGTAATTATGTAATGTGTAATATGAACTAAACCTGTCAATTTGTCTGTCCTGGAACGGGAAACTTTCCTTTCCGGAATGGACAGGCAAAGCTTCCTAATATGTAATTTGTATCTCTCTATAGTAAATAAATAAATATACAAACCTACTTTTGTAGTACAACAGAATTAAAGCAATGTTAAATGATGGCGCCACTTACGTTAACAGTTAGCATGAGGAGCATCGCTTGGCAGGCAGAAGTACTATTCGATTTATTATTTCGTGAATCTCTACGGATATGAGGAGGTTGAGGATAAAATAATTATTTTTGTAACTGGCAATTATGTCATTGTGAATAATAATACCACGCGTCTACCCGGCATGCGTTGCTATGCCATTTAACAAAGAAATTGTTTCTCCCTGCGTGTCCTTTCCCATTCGTCCCGTTCCCCTTCCTCTCCCGCATCCCCTTCCCTCTCGCGCTCCCACTCCCACTCCCCTCCTACACCTTCCCTCTCCCCACTCCATTCCACTCCCCCCTTCCCTCTCCCACGTTCCCCTACCCCTCACGGGTTCCCCTCCCACCCCCTCCCGCCTCCACGCTCCCCTTTCCTGAAATAGAGCAAAAATCTTGCGAGAAATTTTTTAAGTAGCATTTAAAGAAACACTGTGAATTTTTCTTACACATATCTTGTAAAATAACAAAAAACGTGTTTATAATAATTTTCCGAACATACTTAGCGATTTTTTTCTTTCGAGGGAATTTCATATAATTACCATTTCGGCAAATGTATAGATATTATCATCAAAAATAACATATATTTTTTTAGAAACTTAAAAACCTTGAAGTATTCAAGATAAATATGTTATAAGACGGTAGAAACTCGGAATTCCGCGGCTTTACCCGCCTCAAAACGTTGCCCAACCGGATGGCGACATAGTTACCCAGCCTTTCCACCGTACAGACAGGGACGCTCTTGTGAGGTATTACATAAAAAATAAATATTTGATAAGCCTTTGAAAAATTGATTCAGAAATATCGGCACGTTCCGTAAAAAAACCCACAGTTTTTTTATGAATGAATATATTTGAACGATTTAAGCGTATTAAGTATACACGTGTTCTAGTTACAGGAAGCTTTGAGGTTCTTATCTAGGGTAGTATAATCAAGGCTTTGAACGAATTCGAAGAATGATAATTCTTTATAGTAATATTGTTGCCAAGGTCATGTCTCCTGATAAGAAAGGATTTGTAGGCTCGTCCGCGCCAGTCTGAAGATAAGACAATTGGATAAGTGTGATGGATACGTGATGCAATAGAGTGTTGAAAAAATCATGTATTTAATGATAAAAAATATAAAAATCATTTTTTTCTGGGTTTGTATATATGAGATGCCTATGCCCCTATGCGTTGCTAAACCATTGATCCGATTGCGATGAAACTTTGGAAATTTGATGTGCGCATTAGGGTGTGTCAATTATTTCAACTTTTGAATTCAGAAACGCCCGGGGTCTCAAAAGTTGCGTCTTACAAAGAAAATGAGAACTGCATTTAAATTTATTTAAAAAAATGGTTATTAGCCCACTAAAATGCATTCAAAATCAGAAAACAAACCTAAAACCATTTTTTTTTAATTTTCAATAATTTTTTTTTTCAGTAATTTAACCTTTTAACGTTTGTTTATTTTTTAAAAATGCGTATAACTGACAAAAATTAAAAAAAAAAGTTCAAGTTCATGAATCAAAATCAAAATCAAAGTCAAAATCATTTATTGTACAAAATTTACATTTAGTACAAAAGGTATAACTTATAGGTACCTATATCCTATTTCTTCCAGTTAACCTAACATGTTGTACAGATTTGAACACAAATGAAATATAAATATAAAAGTGGTGTAATACAAAGTGAATTTGTTTTAATTTATTATATAAACATAAATATAAAAACAGTTGTACCTGTGTGAGGTATTCACTTAATGTGTAATGAGACCTGTTCAGAAGGAATGTTTTTAGTGATGACTTAAATCTGAGTGTATCTTGTATTTGTTTAATATCATGTGGAAGGTCGTTGTATACTTTAATGGCCATGTAAAAGGGTCCTTTTTGAAAAATTGTTTTGTTTGCTTTTGGTATTAATAAATTTTCTGTAAACCTTGTAGCGTGTTTATGTGTAGAGTTTTTTTGTGGAAACTTTTCTGGAGATGATCGCACTAACATGCATAACTCTATTATATATTGTTACGATACACAAATACGCCCCTGCAAATTACTCGGCCCCCTCCTCCCAAGTTGTAGAGCACGCCACTGCGCAAACTACAGTTTCGCCCCTTCTCCGCTAGCTTCCCGGCGCGCTACCGGCGGCGGAACCCAAACAAGCCACCGTCGGCAGCGAGCCACCAACCGCCACTTACCCGTAGCTCCTGGTCTAGTAAGCACGCATGGCATGGGGACCGTTCCGGGCTCATTCTAGAAGTTTCCACGCGGAAAACAATGGAACGTGTTTTGCTAAGTGTTACACTGCGACACCAAGAATGGCCGAACTCTTTCCCGACACGGAAGATACAGGAGTCCAAACGCTCACTGTAAGTACCCAAGCTGTTTTCCCCCTTATTTGCGTGTGTTCGCAGTAAATTCACCGCGGAGATAAATAGCCCTTCCAGAGAGATTATAGAGACAGATTCCTCCTTTTTAGATATAACTGTTGTTGCTACCCTGAATTACTATGTATGCATTATTGTGATATTGTGTTTACGCAGGTGTTTTACCCAATATAACTGATGTTTACCCTGATTACTGGTTTCACTGCCTTCTCCCAGCCCGTAGAAATTTGAGCTTTATTTCAGGAAAGACCCACACACGCCTCTCAGATCCTACCACCCTGGTGGTGAGGGCCTCTCCCGCTCTGCTGACTAAAACCTGAGCTAGTCTGTCGGCAGAATGTAGGGACCCCCATTTAGGTCCGCTAACAATATATGTCGGTGACTGTAAGAATTTTCAAATTTTTAAATATAGGTCTACATGAATCCCGATTAGCAGAGTTTGTCATTTTTCTTGTACATTTTTTTTGGAATACAAGTAAGTCAACAAGAATTCTGATTTTATCCAAAAAAAGTGTTATTTTCCCCTTTTATATTTTTAACCAACACATCACGTTAGTTTAAAAAAAATTTTTTTTGGGTTTTGTGTACTGCAGTTATGGAATGAAAAATAAGTTTGGTACAAAATATAAAATATGAACCCTTTGTTTTATTTTTTTCCAAATGACGAAATCTGTTTTTTTTTTAAACTTCCGGCTATTTTAGCGAGCTAATAGTTTTCGAATAGCTACAGATCATATGAAACTTTTGAGACCCCGGGCGTTTAAATATAAGGCCATTTTTTCTCTCTATGGAGAGCGACACAAGCTATTATACAATATTTATTTTTTTATAAATATTTTTCACAGAACAGTTCAATTATATTTTCAGAATAAATGTTTGTTATAGATATATAAATTTAATATTATTTTTTATCTTTCCATTGAATTCCTTGTCCAGAACGGAAAGCAAAAAGATGTAAAGGCCTTGAAAGCGTTTAAATAAAATAATGAAACTAAAAATAAAACATATCTCTTACATCAAACAAAACCAAAAATAATTAATCCCTTTGTTAAATTTTTAAAACGAAGGCCGAACATAAAAATATAATACCATTCAACGAATTTAATTCTTATGGCAGACCAAGGAAACAACAAAATAAATTTGTATTTTTAACTTTATGAGTAAAACCTCAAATTGAAATATAATACTAGCTGAAGTCCCGGCGATGCCCGGGCTTTACAGAGTTTTTTTAAAATTAAATGTAGACTGTGACCTTCCTCTTGTTTTGAAGGTCACATGTGCAAAATTTTACCTCGGCATAAAATGTAGATTTGCATACAAATCAAATCCACACCGCCCGCTTGCAAGCCCGCTTATCCATCACATACAGACATTCTCCTTTATATTTCAGCCAATTTACACAAACCTTCACAAATTATACATATACTATTGGTGAAAACCAAAGATATTCTAATACAGAATCCAATATCTTTGGTGAAAACCGATGTCGGTAGGGCGACTGTAACGCAGTAGGGATTGGAAAAACGCACCCGACCCTTTGCTTACATGGCAAGTGCTCTACCGATTGAGCTACGGAACCCATATCAAATTCGGTCACTTTTAACTGTATCATACTTCGACTAAGAACTACCAACATTATCTTCATTTTCTTTACTTTCATATATAAAGATAGCAGCCAATAATACGTGCGTTAAGAAAATTAGGATAATGTTAATAGTTCTTAGTCGAAGTATGATACAGTTAAAAGTGACCGAATTTGACATGGGTTCCGCATCTCAATCGGTAGAGCACTTGCCATGTAAGCAAAGGGTCCTGGGTTCGAGTCCCAGCGGAGCCAATATCTTTTTCGGATTTTTCTCTCTCCAGATTTTCGATTGAGTTTCGCTAATATTGTCTTCTTTTAATTAAACAAATCATATGATTTTTAGAGAAGTTTATTTTTAATATTCATTAAATAAAGGAAAAAAAATAATTATTTAATTTTTTTGGAGCGAGGTTCTAATGTTCACGGAACTACTGGTTGTGTATTTATTATCAGAACCATAAATTTATTATCAATAACCATAAATTCAGATTGGAACAAGCTTTGACAAGTTTAATTATAGTTGGCACCAGATTAAATAATCATTTTTAACATTAAAATTTATCTGATCGGACTCACGAAAAAAGCCGACAGGATTGGACAAGAACCAACAAAAAATACTAGATGTAAAAAATATATATTTAATAATTAATAATATTTATGAGTTAAGGAAACTGTTATCATTATTAACGAATCCGGAAGATAAATATTAGATGACGAATATTTAAACGACTTCAAAAAGGAGGAGGTTCTCAATTCGACTGTATTTTTTTTTTTTTAATTTTTTTTTATGTTTGTTACCTCAGAACTTTCGACTGGGTGAACCGATATTGATAATTCTTTTTTTATTTGAAAGCTGGTGCTTTCTGTGTGGTCCCATTTTAATTTGGTCCGGTTCTGACAATGGCATCCATGAGAAAATCATATAAGGACGAATAACTCAATATCACGCCAATCGATTTCGATGATTCTTTTTTATTGGAAATGATGTACTTCAAGGGTAGTTTGATGAGAGTTTGGTTAGGTTCTGATTATGGGATCCATGACAAAGTAACGGAACTCTCCAATTCTGAAGAACAAATTTACGATATTCGGCCGAATCTTAATCGAATTAGTTAGTGTACTTCAGATTCACTAAAAATAAAAAAATAAACAAAAATTTTAACAAAACAAAAAAACGACTTCAAAAAATGCACTAAAAAGTAAAAAAATAATTGTGTTCACTTGACAGCTCCTCTCCCGCCGCGGCCCGCTCTCGCCTCTTCAAGTCACGCGTGCGACACAAGTATATCTCACATATAACTATGTATGTAGTTACAAACCTACCTTGGCTGACACCGACTCCAAAAATAACAATCGTACCTACATATTGATGAGTAGAAAAAGTAAGTTGATTTTTAAGTTGTAGAAGAATATGAAATTATTTTTTTACTTTTTAGTGCATTTTTTGAAGTCGTTTTTTGTTTTGTTAAAATTTTTGTTTATTAAATACTTCTATTTGAATTTTACTTTGGTTTTTTTTTGATTTAATGAATGCATGGGTGAAATGAATTTCAGAAGTAGAAATTAGAAGAAACACGATCGCCGAGAAATTTTAACAATAAGTATTTAACAAACTTTTGCATTCACTGTCGCTCTTACTCTCCCGAGTACTGAGCGAAAGGGACAACTACACCGCATTCTGATAATCTCTACATTTTATAAATTAAAGTCCTCCGCGTCGTCTGTCTGTTCGCGATAAACTCAAAAACTACTGAACGGATTTTCATGCGGTTTTCACTAATAGATAGAGTGATTCTTGGGGAAAGTTTAGGTATATAATTTGTTAAGGTTATGTGTAAATTGGTTGAAAAATAACGATAATTGTTGGAATCGTCGGAAAAAGTCAAACCGCCTGGGAGCTTTCATCGAAAACGCTGCCTAATCCTTTTGAGATATAACAAAACAATGCATGGTGGCATATTATTCTTTTATAGATCTACAAAAAAGTCCACAATAGCATATATCTCGTCGCCTTAGTTCTTGTTTGTTCAATAGACCATTAGAAATTTTTACAGGAGGTGTAAATTTTCTTTCATTATTTGAATGAAACATTACGGTAGATGTTTAAGATGCTATTTCCGTAAAGGTAAAGGTCTCATTAGTTTAAATAATTCTTATTTAAGCGATTAACTATCATTTTTTATGCTTTATTTTTAATTTTAAAATGGAGATTGAACAAACAAGAACTTAGGCGACGATCTATCTTTGGCGGATAGTCTACTATCTTCTATTCTCTACATCTTCACTGAAGATAGTAGATATATAAATCAATTGCTATTCGTTTGTCTCACTAAAACTCGAGAACGGCTGGGCCGATTTAACTCATTTTGGTTTTGAAATGTTTGTCACAGTATATCCTGGGTTACGAATAACCCAACAATGTTTGAAAATCTTCTACTACCACCACAGAAAGCCGAAAATGTTGCTTGTGTTGTGATGAAGGACTTAGCCAGCCGAGGAATCGAACACGCGACGTGTGGTTGGGACCCTAACGCGATGCCCACTCAACCACTGACCGGTCTTATTTGTGACTGAACGTCTGCTGATGGCGTGCAAACTAGGTAATTTTAACGATTTTTTAGAAGATCCGAACTCCTAGACGAAGTATCTTATAAAAAAAGCTAAACGTACCGACCCTCTAGTGATTATTAACAATATATTTTTTTTAAATGTTTACACTAGTATAACAAACCTAAAGCGGAAATTTGGGAATACATTTGTATGGATAAAACGCCGTCCGTCCGATTTCCTCTTAACTCACTTCTCAAGATCCGATCAAGCTGAAACTCGGAGGATAGTTTCGATGTCAACGAAAATGCATTCTATCAAATTTTGTTGGCAATCACGTATACATACGCGGATATATACGCATTTTCTGAAATTAGAAGATATTAAAAAGCAAAGATTGATTCTGAATCACGACTTTGGATTAATATTTACTACGAATCGGTTAATATTAGGTCTTTACATATGAAACTGTCCAAAGACGCGAAACTAGCCGTCCGTAATGGAGTACTGATACCTACCCTGATGTATGGCAGTGAGGCATGGAACTGGCAGAGGAAGGATGAAAGTAGACAGAACGCTGTAGAAATGAGATCCCTGAGGCGTATGTGTGGTAAAACCATGTATGATCGTGTGAGAAATGTGGAAATCCGCAAAGAATGCAAGGCTGATGTAAGCGTGATGAGTAAGATCAAGAAAGGAACGCTCCGATGGTTTGGGCATGTAGAGCGAATGAACGAGGAAAGGAGTCTAAGGAGAATATATGACGCAAATGTGAATGGTAGAAGAAGTCGAGGACGCCCAAGAAAGACATGGCACGACCAAGTGAATCAGATACTTGAGTCGGGCCATGTCAAGAGTCAGAATAATAGAAGAGAATGTATGAGACGTTGTATGAAAATAAACGAGGCAAGGAATGTGTGCCAAGACCGGGATGTTTGGCGGTCCGTCCTCTCTGCCTACCCCTGCGGGGAAACGGCGTGATGGTTAGTTAGTTAGTTAGTTACATATGAAATTGGCGTTTTGTATGGGAGGAACATAAAGTCGATTTTTTTTAATATGATATATTTATTTTTATTTTTATTTTTAACTTTATGAGTAAAACCTCAAATTGTAATATTTAATTAAACGAAGACAATATAAGCGAAAGTCAGTCGAAAATCTGAGAATAGAAAAATCAGAAAAAGATATTGACACCGCTGGGACAAGAGGTCCTGGGTTCATGTCCCAGCGGTTTCAATATCTTTTTCTGATTTTTCTGTTCTCAGATTTTCGACTGACTTTCGCTTATATTGTCTTCGTTTAATTATATATTTATTTAATCAAAGTATGTACCATTGCAATCTATGCACTTTTGCCATCTCATAGGTAGTTCATCGATCCCTTTACTAAAAAAACCAGACTGCCCCATCGGAGTTGAATTTTTTCCCTTGCAAGAAGTTATCCAAATTTCGAAAAAAATGGTAATCTGTTAGGGCAAGGACCGGAGAGTACGGCGGATGTCCAATTGAAGCTCCTCTAATTTGGTAGCCGTCTGTTGTGCAGTGTGTGGTCTAGCATTGTCATGAAGCAGCAGTGTCCTAGAGCGATTAACCAGCCTCGGTTGTTTAGCAGCTAGCTTTTCCATCATGGTTTGCAGTTGCTGACAATAGACATCTGCCGTAATCGTCTGGCCAGATTTAAAAAAGCTGTAGTGAACGACACAAAAAAAACACGACTGTTTTGTCTTTTACGGCACCGTCGCCATACACATCATTAATCCTTCGAGCCTTTTCTGCAGCAGCTTTTTCTGCCGTTTCGGTTGAGTAGAATTAAAATAAAATTATTAATTTGTTTTCAAAAATTATTAGCGTAAACTAAAATATTATAAATATATTAGTTTACGCTATATAAACTAAAATAATAATTAAATATTTTATCGGTCTTGCTGTCTGGATGTGAAACATGGACCTTGAAAGTAAATACCATGAACAGGTTAGAGGCTTTTGAAATGTGGCTTCAACGGAGAATGCTCAAGGTCCCATGGACCGACATGATCACGAACACAGAAAGTCTCAGGCGGGCTAGAGCAGATAGAGAACTGCTTACATTAATAAAAATCGGGAAAATTTCATATGTGGGTCATATACTTCGAGGTGAGAAGTATCACTTGCTCCATTTAATATTGAAAGGCAAGATACAGGGTCGCCGAGGGCCTGGTAGGAGACAAATGTCTTGGCTGCGAAATATACGAGAGTGAACATATTAAAAGTGTGGAAATATACGAGAATTAAATGTGGCGAAATATACGAGAGTGGAAATATTAGAAGTGTGGAGGAGCTATTCTGGGTAGCGCAAGACAGAAGGACATTTGCAAGAGTGATCGCCAACGTCGGGGGGACCTGATAGGGCACACAAAGAAGAAGAAGCATAGATTACCAAAAATGTATTTTTTCATTAGAAAGCATATGAGAAACAACATTTTAAGGAGAAGCAAAAAAAGCAGCGTAAACAAAATATATAACGAGAATGAGAATGCTAGAAAAAGTCGTGGACGTCCGAGGAAAATAAAACACGATCAAGTGAACCAAATACTTGAGTCATGCCATGTCAAGAGTCAGAATAAACAAGAGCATAACATGTATGAGACGATGTATGAATGTAATTAAAGTAAGGAGTATGTGCCAAGATCGAGTTGTTTGGCGGTCTCTGCCTACCGCTGCGGAGAAACGGCGTGATGAACGAGGTCTTTACAACAATAAATAAAACATTTACAAAACAATGGTAGAAAAACGCAAGCAAAACCATAATGTGCATTGCAATAAATAATAAAACAAACAATTGGGTAATTTGTACAGCGCTGTTTTGTGAAAAATCACCTCAAATGCGCTGGCACTTGAGAAAGAAAATAAGACAATAAAAAAATATTAATTTCTACATCATTGTGAAAGCATTTAACAGACTTCCTTAAAGAAACAATTTCCCTTGAACAGAAGTTAGGCGTTCGACCCTAAAAAGCCTTTAACCATCGTTGCGTATTGTATTGTGAAAAGTTTCTTTTGTTGTTCAAGGAAGGATGATGCAATTTTTCAAAGCCTGATTAAATAAATCACACTAGAATTGCCTTCCATTTAGATTAGAATGGAAACCAATGTCGCCACTGACTTAATACATTTTGGTTCTAGCCCTTTTAGCAGCCGTTCTGTCTCTCTTACATTTGCCTGACAAAGTAATTATTTTTTTTATTTTTTTTATCTTAGCTCCACACAGGAGGCCGTGAGGAAAATAATTCCCCTCAAGGCTTACGTCAATTTTGGGGATGCTGTGTGGAGGGTCTTTTTAGGAAAGGAAGAAGAGGAAGTTTTGGAAAGGAAAAGCTTATTAGGGGTAGGTAGGAATCTGGGAGGTCAGTGTGTCTAGGAGAGATGGACGTATCAGTCCATCCCTCTCAAGGCGATGTTTCGAGAGAATACGGCTGGAGAAGTCAAAGCAACTCCCTCAACCATTCTTTCCCGACCCGGCCTGCCATGCAGCTGGTGGGCAGACGCATCCGCCGCCAAGGCCCGGACAAACCTCACCCTCGTGAACCCGGGCACCCCTGCTAAGTCGCGAATATCGCCATCCTAAAAAATTATAAGTATTATTTAAGCGTGGGATTACACTACTATGGGCAAATTTTCCACTACTGACCACAAAAAAAATCAAAGGAAAACTATTCTTTTAAATTGAAAGTATTTTATTTTATTTTTGTAAAGTGCTCAATGTGGGATATTTCACCGAAATTACGCTATAAAAATACTATTTGACTCAAATGCTGATAAAAAAGAAAATAAAAATAATAATCTTAATATATACAAAAGTCGGGTTAGTTACATCATTTATAACTCAAGAACGGCTGGACCGACTTTTATGATCTTTGATTTGTTGGATTTGTTTCCGCCCCGAATAGCAGAATAGCTATTAAAACATCGGAAAAATTCACGAACAAAAAAATTATGAAGTAAATTCTTTTCCTCATTCATTTTGTATGGAACGAATTGTTATCTTTTAAAAGCAGTAATTGTGATAAATATAATATTGAATAGTGAGTGAATTAAAAAAAATCAAAAACGTCAAATGCCAATGCGCTGATTATTTTGCAATTGTTCTTAAGGGCCCGCAACCCAGATTTGTACCGATTTATCACATATTTCCTTAAACACGGTAAGTTTTAAAGCTCTTAAAAAAATATATGTTATTCTTGAAGATAATATCTAGACTTTGCCCGCGCCGAAATGCAAATTATATAAAATTCCCTCAATAGAAAAAAATCGCAAAGTATGCTCCAAAAATTATATTAACACGTTTGTTTCAGTTATTTTACAAGTTTGTGTATGAAAAAATTCACAGTGTTTCTTTAAATGCTGTTTAAGATAATGCCCGCGAATTTTTGCTCTATTTTAAACGAGTCTTGTTTTATTAAACATTTTTGTGATTTTCGCATCGATTTTGTCGCTGTAAATGTTAGCACTCTCATCTAACATTCGTAATTTCGTATCTCTCCGTCTTCTTCTTTTTGGGCCCGGTTGCAGAGCCTTAAACATATACTGCTGCCCCTCTTTCTTACACACTAAATGTCAAGAACAGTAAAAAATGTGACAAAAGGTGAACGTATGTCTGCACCCCTCCAAACGAAAAATTAAAATAAATCTCCCTCACACGTATAAAGAATAAGAAATGAAATTCCCGTAAGTAAGTGGAAAAGAGAGAAAATCACAAAAAATATAAATTGGTACAAAACGCTATATACGATACTGACAAAAACCAAACACGGACAGTTGCGCATCGATAATTGCTTCGTTGTGTAATTTTTAACATAAAAAACTTAATTTAATTCAGCCAATAATGTTAACACAGCAGTTTTTTTTCTCCACACAGGAAGCCCTGAGGAAAATAATTTTCCTCAGGGCCTAAGTCATCTTTGGGGATGCTGTGTGGAGAGTTATTGATTCTGAGGGGATATGAAGTTCGTCGGTTCAGCTAGTAAAACATAGAATAACAAATCTTTGTATATAAAAATCAATTGCTTTCGTTTGTCTCGCTAAAACTCGAGAACGGCTGGGCCGATTTAGCTGATTTTGGTTTTGAAATGTTTGTCATAGTCCAGGGAAGGTTTAAACGCTGAGAAAATATGGAAAAATTGCGAGGAAGATAGTAAAAACAACAATTAAATTTTCCGATATAAACTGTTCGACCTACTTTCCTGTCAAACATTTGACGTTCGTCCCTTCAGTACGGTAGACTGGGGTCCACTCGAGATTGTGATGAAACTTTGGCGAGTTGTTGCGAGCATGCCCGCAAAGTTTTCTATATATACTGGTGAGCTCTGGCATTATGAAATTTGTATAAAAAATTGAAATAGATGCCTCGCGAATTGTTTGAAAACTGAATGTACTCGGGAGGGGAACTCGGGAGGGGGGTTCGCGGGAGAAGGGGAGGGGAACCCGGGAGGGTAACTCGGGAGGGGGGAGAGGAACTCGGGAGGGGGATCCGAGGGAGGAGGGAGGCGAATAAGGGAGGGGGAAGGGGAACTCGGGAGGGGGGTTCATGGGACGGGGGAAGGGGGGGGGGGAGTAGAGTGAGGAGAGGGAAGGTGGAGGAGGAAGAGTGGGAACGCGATAGGGGAAGGGGACGCGGGAGAGAAAGGGGAGGAGGAAAGTGAACGGGACGAATGGGAAAGGACGCGCAGGGAGAAACAATTTCTTTATTAAATGGCATAGCAACGCATGCCGGGTACCAGCTACTCATATATAAAACTGAGCAAAAAATCTCTCCGCCGAATATCTTACTTCCATCTGAATAAAGCTTTAGTGATGTTTTTTTTATTCTACCCACAAACCGAACCTCAAATAAAAACGTCAACTCACTTTTCTGAGAATATCGGAAACTAGGGGAAGGGAAATTTAAAGGATGAATTGAATTTCTAAGAAGTCTTCTTTCTATAGGGGGAATGACCTGGATTTTATCTGTAGATAAAATTCCCAGTACACCGAAACTAATAGGCCACTTGCATCCCATTTTTTTAAAATAAATTTCCCGTTTAGGCAAATATTCTAAGACATTCCGTATTTTTATTTTTTTAAATCGTATTTTTGAAACCCTGGCGATTTTTTGAAAATTTCACTCCGAAAAATCAGACCATTTTTTATAAACCGGAAAGGCGGGACATAATTTTATAGGTGCGAAAAAACCATAATTACATAGCCGAAAATCATTAAAAAAAAAGAACGTCTTCCACAAGAAAGGGCACAGAAGAATAACGAGGCATACCAAAAATATTACATCTCATAAATATTTTTTCCTTGATCCATCTTATTGATCATAAATCATTATAATGTTCAACGTATATATTACTAAATCCAATGTAATATTCTTGTACTTGTAAATTATAATAATAATAAGAATATTACAAAATTTGATATTGTTAAAATCAGCACCACTACCATTATACCTCTAAAACACGTACAGACAGCGTAAAGTGTACGGGGTTCTCTTCACAACATCTGTCAAAAAGTCAAACCAATTGATAAGTTCGCAGAGAACAAATAATAAATCTAGTGAACAAATTAAAAAATTCGCCTGAAATCAAAGTGTTGCCATATTAAAAAAAAAAAAATTGTGTGGAATTTAACAAAATAAATAGGAACATTTTCGAAGAGGGAACATTTTCATGTAGTGACGTCACAGGTCCAAATAATCGATTTATTTATTTAAAAAAAAAAAAAAAAAAAAAAACTGCATATTTCTAAAAAATTTTACTAACATTTTCGTAATCTTAGTAAAAAAATCTATCCACACGATTTTTTCCAAGTCGTTATGAAATCCATGCAAGTGGCCTATTGGAGCCTTTGTGATTTAATTGTTGAGGACTGAATGCCATTGGCGCTAATTTAACGCTAATCTAACGACCCATCGCGTGGGGTCTTTAAAAGCCCGGGTTTTACAGAAATTCTAATTATGTTCATTTTAAATGTTCCCACTGATTCTTTACTTTAGGTAGCTTCCTAAAAGGGATTATACTTGACGCTAGCGCCGAGAAAATTCAGTCTGCGCATGTGCAATGTGAGATGCAGACTTGTGTTTCAAAGCAGAATTTTGACAATTTTTGAAATTTAGCACACTTGACGTTCAAAATTAGTGGAAAATAATTACTGCCCACAAAAGCCCGGGCAACGCCGGGCACTTCATAAGAATACACAAGTCAGCTGCTCCTGGTTACAGTTTCAAGTAGAACTCTCAAACTAATATAAGAAAGAGCTATTTTTATCAGACAGGTTCCTCGAAGTGGCTTCACTTATGCAATTGATAAAAATTAATGGTCGATATTTTTTCCCTTCTATTTCTAAGAATCGTGAAAAGGAGAAAATTTTTATCACTTTCCGTGCCTTTATTCCAGCAGAACCACTGTACAAGTAAACCGATAGACGTTTGTTATGGGCGTGTTCATATGCCGGAACTATAATAATAATAATGCATATGATCAAAAGCTCAAACTGGCCGAAAATTTGCTTTTAATGAGGATATGAAAATTCAATAATAGACGAAATGGCACCATGCGTCTAGGTACCCATTTTTAGGAAGCAATTTGTAAAGCATGTATTCATGTCATATTATATATCCAACCAATTTTTGTGCGATCTGGTGTACCTCAGGGCTCTAACTTAGGACCCCTTCTATTTACGATACTATCTGAGTTCAATTAGTGAGAAGTTTTTTTATCACTTTTCCGTGCCTTTATTGTAGAAAACCGATAGAAGTTTGTTATGGGCGTATTTATTTGCCAGAGCTATAATAATAATAATGCACCTGATCAAAGCTTAGACTGACCGAAAATTTACGTTTTAAAGGCAAGGGTTTCTAAAGCAAAATAAACAAAAATTATAACAAAACAAAAAAACGACTTCAAAAATGCACTAAAAAGTAAAAAAATAATTTCGTATTCTTCTACAACTTCATAATCGACTTACTTTTTCTACTCATCAATATGTAGGTACGATTGTCATTTTTGGAATCGGTGTCAGTCATGGTAGGTTTGTAACTACATACATAGTTATAGATGAGATGTGCTTGTGTCGCACAAGCGACTTGACGAGGCGAGAGCGGGGCTGCGGCGTGAGGGGAGCTGTCAAGTAAACGCCGCGCTGGGCCGGGTACCTTTGCTGACACCGACTCCAAAAATAACAATCGTACTTACATATTGATGAGTAGAAAAAGTAAGTCGATTATGAAGTTGTAGAAGAATACGAAATTATTTTTTTACTTTTTAGTGCATTTTTGAAGTCGTTTTTTTGTTTTGTTATAATTTTTGTTTATTTTTTGATTTTTAGTGAATCTGAAGTACACTAATTTGTCTGAATATGGGTAGATCTACTAAACGTGCTGCTCATATGAGACAGACACAATTCGACCATAACGACATTAGGGTCAAATTAAGGTATTCGGCCGAGTTTCGTTAATTTGCTCCTAAGAATTGAAGAGTTCCGTTACTTTGTAATGGATCCGATAATCAGAAACTAACCAAACTCTCATCAATCTATCCTTGAAATACATACTTTCCAATAAAAAAAGAATCATTGAAATCGGTTAGCGTGATATTGAGTTATTCGTCCATTTGTCGCGCACATACTTAATGCAAATTTAAGACTTATATGGTTTTCTCATGGATGCCATTGTCAGAACTAGACTAAATTAAAATGGGACCACACGGAAAGCACCAGCTTTCAAATAAAAAAAGAATCATCAATATCGGTTCACCCAGTCGAAAGTTCTGAGCTAACAAACATAAAAAAAAAATAAAAAAAAAAAAAAAATACAGTCGAATTGAGAACCTCCTCCTTTTTGAAGTCGTTTAAAAAAAGTCTAGATACCCATTTTTAGGAAGCAATTTGTAAAGCATGTATTTATGACATTAAATATCCAACCAATATTTGAACGATCTGGTGTACCTCAGGACTCTAACTTAGGACCGCTTCTATTTGCGATACTTTCTGAACTCAATTAGCGAGAAATTTTTTATCACTTTTTCGTGCCTTTATTCCAGCAGAACCATTCTAGAGACTGTTAGACGTTATGGGCATATTCATATGCCGGAGCTCTTATTGTTTTTAAAAAATAGGTTAGTTTTTTAATTTGTTGCTCACATTTTCCACTTGGGAGTTCCAATTTAAGTTTTGAACAATTATTATTCCAAGGTATTTTATTGTTTGTATTTCATTCAATTTTGGACAGTTTCAAGGAGTTTCTCGGTTCACGCTTATACAGTCTTTATGAATTTTTATGTTTAGGTTTGTATTGAGGTTATCCGTCTATTTTTTGTGGATTTTGAATTTAATATATTTAGTTTTTGTATCATTTAATGTTAGTGAATTTGAATCAAGCCATTGTTTTACCCGATTCATCCCTTTTTCAGCTTTTTCAAATACGGTCTCCCATGTCTTTTCATGGAATAGAAGGACTGTGTCATCTTCAAAACTAATGACTGAGCCGTGACAGTTTAGTTCACATAAATCATTTACATATATATCAGGAATAAAATCGGTCCTAAGACACTGCCTTGCGGGACTCCATATTGGATTTGTATTGGTTGACTTGATTCATTTTGAATCCTGACTAACTGTAACCTTTCTGACATGTAGCTTTTAATGAGGTTTAGTTCACGTCCTGAGATTCCAATCTTTTTGAGTTTTTCTAGAAGATATGTGTGATCAATTGTATCGAAGGCTTTACTTAGATCTAAAAATATTCCGATACACTTATTTCCGTTATCGAGACTATGTTTTATACTTTTAACAATAGAGGCAATGGCATCGGAGGTTCCTATATTTTTTCTAAATCCGTATTGATTTTCAGATAGTTTGAGGTTTGTTTCAAGATATTGAGTGAGCTACTTCTTTATAACTTTCTCTACTATTTTTTGTTTGTACCTAGCAGTTAGTTAGTATTGTTTGTGCTTTATATGTATGTATGTTTGTGCTTTGTATTTATTTATTTATATCTATATATTACAGTTTACACCATATTATTAACATTTTTACATATTGTAATATATTTTTGAAAACATTTTTACATATTAATATTACAATTCATTATGTTGGGTGTAAGGTAGATTTGAGAAGGTGAAACTGTTGGTTGGTAATATTGCATGTTTCGTGAACACCTCACTAGGAGAACCTGTGCTGAGGTGTTTACGTGTTTATGATTAAGTGTGACAAGTACAAGTATTTATGTGTTGTAGTAGAAAGTTAGTTTTTTTTCTTTTTTTTAACATTTTAATGGTAATTGAATATAGATTATTTAGAAGGAAAAAAGGTATATATATATAATATATGTACAAATGAATAGTTGGTAATTTCTTGAAAGACATGTTTATTTATATTTTGTATGTTTGTGCCTAGCAGTCAAAAAGTATTGTAATGGTATTTTTACACCTCCTTTTGGAATTCGCAGCAGTTTGTAGACATTGTGTGTTTCTTCATTCTTACAACATGGTATACTGAATCCATGTTCACTCCTTCCTCCCTTTAAATAGTTTAAATAGAACCTCCGCGTAGCATTCTCAAAAACGACAAAGATCTTAAAGGAAAATAATAGCTTACTAAATTCAGCACAAACCACTTTGATTATTTTCAAGATCATTCTAAATTAATTATCTTCAATTTGTTCGTTCCAATTTCCTGTTATTTTATGGTTATTTTCTTCTTGTAAACGCGGTATCACGACGAAGTTAAATTGGCCAAGATAGATTAGTTGCGGATATCGCCGACAGATGTCAGCAGGTGTCCAATCAGGGGTCTTTCTTGTTTGTAAATAGACATACTTATATGTGCTGTTTTGACGTTCAATTCTCGAGGAAAACAAATTATAAACACATTCGGGGGCGCATTTATCCAATAGGGGGGCATCACTGAATAGAATTTCACTAGAATTGCGAAAAATGACGATTAGAAAGAAAATTGATAACCCTAAATTTATTGATAACTTTTCGACTACTATGCTTCAGATAAGTGAATGAAATTGTTTTTCTGTTTGATCAATATCAGCAGAAGTAAGGAAGAATCGAACTTACTTTGGGCACGCAAACATACTTCTTTATGAGTTTATCACGTTACCATTGAGCAATACGCATATTTTTATTGGTTTAATATAAATATTTCAATGTGTTATTGGATTACCAATACCTCTGCCATTGTTCGCCCCAAGTTGTTCGCTATTTTTGATGACTTGGCAGAGGTGCCCGGATTTTGTCTCTCGGGTTTTAACTGCTTTTGCACCTGTTTGTCCGGATCTTGGCGGCGGACGAGTCTTACCACCAACTGCGTGGCAGACCTGATCGGGAGAGACTGGTTGATGGAGGCTTTTTGATCTCTCGGAACATCGCCTTACATCGCAGAAGGAGTGACAGATTCATAATTTCGTCACTCCTGACGGATTCTGGTCTAGATTTAACCCTTCATACCTTTTTCCTTTCTAGAACTTCCTCCCCTTCCTTTCCTAAAAATACCCTCCACACAGCATCCCCAAAGATGACATCGGGCCTAAGAGGGATTATTTCTTTATGGCCTCCGCCGCGTCTGTCTGTCTCTTCGCGATAATCTCAAAAACTGAACGGATTTTCATGCGGTTTTCACCAATGTATAAGAGTGATTCATGAGGAAGGTTTAGGTATATAATTTCTCAAGGTTTTCTGTAAATTGGTTGAAATATAATGGGGAATGTCTGTATGTGGTGGACGAGCGGGCTGGCAAGTGGGCGGAATAGATTTGATTTGTATGCAAATCTACAGTTTTATGCCGAGGTTAAAATTTTGCACACGTCACCTTCAAAACAAGAGGAAGGTCACTGTCTACATTTGATTTTGAAAACTCTGTGTAAAGCCCGGGCATCGCATTTGAAAAAATCAGTTAAAGTTAGCCACCTAGTCAAAGTAAGGCTTGCTTGAATAATAAAGTGGACGCAGCAGATTTTTAGAAACCGGAATGGAACACACCAACAAATTTACGTATCAAGATGAAATGCCAAACGTTCGGGTTAAAACATAACTTCGTTGTGTTCAGTCAATAACCGTTCGTCACAAAAGATTTCGATTTTAAAACAATGTTGCAGAATGTGATACTTACCGACAGCGACCTGCTTGAGAAAAGTCACTGAGAAACATCCTTTTTCCTACCTCCTTCTTTAGCCAACGTTTCGGACATCGTTGCAGTGTCCATCATCAGGGCAGATCCGGCAGATCCGGTAGGTGTAATACGATTATATAATATAATACTAGCTGAAGTCCCCGGCGATGCCCGGGCTTTACACAGAGTTTTCGAAATCAAATATAGACAGAGACCTTCCTCTTGTTTTGAAGGAGACATGTGCAAAATTTCATCAACCTCGGCATAAAACTGTAGATTTGCATGCAAATCAAATCTATTCCGACCGCTTGCCAGCCCGCTCGTCCACCACATACAGACATTCTCTTTTATATATTATCTACAAATTTCAACCAATTTACAAAAAATCTTGACCCACATCTACCGAATCTGCCCTGATGATGGACACAGCAACGATGTCCGAAACGTTGGCTAAAGAAGGAGGTAGCGCAACACGGCATAACACCCCAAAAACAAATAACGAAAATCCTTTTGCCTTGCTTACCCTCATTAAAAAGACAGCTGGTATATGCTTTGGTATGTATTTTTTCATTAACACTTAGAACCACTTTTATAAAGGTATAAAAATGGTGACCCGACAGTTGATCGATCCCACGCTATATATATAAAACTAGCTGATTCCCGGCATGCGTTGCAATGCCATATTCAAAGAAATAAATTGTTTATCCCTGAATCACCTTTCCCGTGCGTCCCCGTTCCCCTCCCGCGTCCCATTCATAGCTACCTTTATAAATTATAGCCTATAATATGTTATTCTGATGTATGAGCTATATTATTGTAAAGTTTCATTAAAATCCATTCACTAATTTTTGCGTGAAAGAGTAACAAACACACATACATCCATTCAAACTTTCGTGTTTTTACTATTAGTAAAAATATATGTTTTTTATGCATTATTTACCAATAATTGCAAACGTAAAATCGACTTCAAAAATACCTTTTAATTTAACAAAAGAATTTATTTACGGTCTATCTTTTGTACCTACTTATGCGCTAGAATAAACATTTAGTACATGGACAAGTTTTGTGGTATTTTCCTTGATGCATTTTTGCAGGAAAATATGTTTCATTCTTTTGTTATTCGGCGGTACATCCTCTCCGCGCTCCCTTCGGGGACACAGTTATATTTTGTATAAGTAGGTATACCGTTTTTCGCTAAAACCGACTGCATATTGTTTGTAGTAACCGTAATAAGTATGCCGGAGGGGGCAACAACGTACAGTAACTTTATTACTTTATTATCATGGAACCTGTAAACATATTATTATATTATAAGACTGCCATCTGTCGAATTTTACTTGAAGTTACATGAAAAGTCTAGGCTCAAACCATGTTCACATTTAACAGATTTCAAGACTTTTTATCATAGAGCTTTTCGACTCTGAACCTAGATGTCACTAGTCAGTAGTATACATTCCAGCGAGGAAAATAAAAATTAATTTACTTATTTAGTTGGTTTGCCAAAAAATACTTTGAAATAATTTGTATAATTATATGGGGACATCCTCAAAATATTCTGTACTTACTTTTATTTTGATTTTATAAATTGGTAAATTTCATTTTATGGAAGATTGAAGTCGAGTGCAGGCTTAGAAGAGACGAAGTGTTGAATAAAGAGAATAGATGGCAGTAATTTTATTATATTTATTACTGGACTGCCATCTGTCGAATTTTACACGAAATTGCATTCACAGTCTGGGCTCAAACCCTTATACTATTTATCTATGTTCCAGGATTCTTATCGTAGAGCTTTTGGCTTCTGGACCTAGATGTCGCTGATGTAATTTCCATCAAGAGGAAAATAAAAATGAAATCATTTCGAATTTTAATCACTAAGGTGCCTTTGAAATTGGGATAATTATTATATCAGGGCTTCCTCAAAATATTTTTGACTTGTATATTGATTTTATATGTGCAAATTTCATATTTACAAGAATTGGAGTCGAGTTCAGACATAACAAAAGAGATGAGACGTGGAACAGAAGAAAGGCAATTTTTGATTAGGCTTGATAGGCGAGAAGGTATTATTTATTTAGAGACGGCCTACAAAAATATGTGATCAAAAGTTCCCACTTTTAGACTACAGAAAGTACAATCTGAGGAGTCAAGCGCATGAATTTTAATATGGTGCGAAGAAACGGAGCAATTTCAAATTCAAAGGAATCTAAGAAAATCTAAGAAAACTAAGGCTGCGATACATTTACGAGCCGAGAAGCGAATTTCGAATTTTGGGAAAGGAACGAAGCAATTGCAAACGGCGTGAAACATTGCAATATCTGGAATGGTGACTGATACTTAAAAAATACATAAACTATGAATACTGTATAAGAATCCAGAGTTCGTCAAAACGGACTATGACAGCAAGTGATGGATCTTCACAGAGGGATAATTAAAAAATCAGTGTGTAATTCACACACGGTAGAAGTGAAACCTTCAGAAAACTAGAGTAGACAAGAGTGGGGAGACTACGAATAACTTGTTTTATCAATGTGAAAGATATTTTCCATATTTTTGTTGTCGAATTTCAGTGCAACTTTTCCTAAACATTCAATTTGGTCGTCTTATTATTTGTGTTTTGTTCTTCAGAGTTTCTAGATGTCGCTTTGTTTTGTGTATTCTATGGCCTGTTCATTTTGGAGTGGTTTGAAGATTGGATATTGATTCCATCCTCGGTCCACTAAACGTCTGCAAAGATTCGTTAGGCGCTTTACACCATTCCACCAAAAGAGATTTGTACCGTGGATTTTTCATGTTATATTGGAACCGAGTACCCGTGAGTTAAATAAATATTTTATTGCTGTCTCATTCTCTCACAGGCTTTTTTTTTTTTTTTTTACAGTGAATACCGCACAAGAATCTCAACTGCTCCCGTCTGGAGCCAGTGAGACTATGACATCCCCAATTGGGGTATGATGTGAGGCTGAAGGTAGTGGGGAGGGGAAGGAGGTGGGGAAGAGGAAGGTTGCGAAGTACCTGGCTATTCAGATCTGGTCACTAAACACGGCTAAAGCCATTTTCAAGCAACGTTTCAATTCTGAATGGTGGTCTTACACCAGGGCGATACTAATAGTATCTTCCACTCTGGAACATGCCGCAAATATACTATATATTATTTTAAATGAATTAATTGTGAAATAACACAAATTAATCAAATAAAATTTATTTGCGCATGCCGGGTTCGAACCCGCGACCTCCGGAATGTGAGTCAAGAGTCTTAGCCACTGGACTACGGAGGTCGTCAATAGATGAGTCCTATAGATGAGTTTGTCTCTTTTTAATGTCGCTTGTTTCTGTTTTGTTGAATTTCAAATCACAACGGTGCTAAAGAAGTTTTCACTTCAAAAAAATTGTATTGGAAATCTATGCCTCGATTGGGCAAATATTTGAATCACAAATCACGCCTTTGGTGATCACGCGATCTGTTCACTAAATATGACTATTCCCATTTCAAGCAGTTTCTTTGATAAATAGCTTCTGAATCATTAACCATGTCGATATTTTTAAAGTACCTACCTGTTTCTCTTAATGGTATGAATGTTAGTCTGCTTGGAGCAGAATACCCATACTAATTTTTCATTCTTTCATGAATGCGAATGGGCGTTTCACCTTCTACATTCAAGAATCAATCACAGAACGCTGTCTAATAAGAAACATCAATGTCGGCCATATCGACTGCAGTGCTGCCACCTGCTGACGCAGAAAGTTACTTCTGCAGCAGATTGCAGAAGAAGATTTGAGGGATAGTGCCAAATTAAAAATTTCCATAACTAACTTTATTTTAATAGAATAAAATAAGGGGCATTATTTTTTGACTGCCCTCCTCGTATATATAGGTCTTGGGTAAGGAATTTTTAAAAATGCAAACACAATTTATTAAAAAATAATTTACTTAAAATAAACAATATAATAAAATAGTACATTGGTCCACAATTTTAATAAGTTCTTCTTAAATATTATACCATACTTAACTAAAAATACAATAAAAATTTTGTATTTGAAATAGTTTAAAATTGAACAAATCATAATAGAAATATATGATATATATTTGTGTGTGTGTATATAGTTCTAGGAATTTTTTGTCAGAGAGAATTTTAATACAGTTTTAGTATTTAACAGTAATTTAACATTCTTGTGAAAACAGCCATTTAATTTTTCATAAAAATGTTAAATTTATTCTCGACATTAATACAATTCGTAAACTTGGGAGTACTTACAATATTATTAAAAATAATTTGAAAAATGCCATATTTTGAAAATGTGACACTCCGGTAAGGAGCCAATGACTTACCACTCTCCCGATAATGTAATATATAATTATAACCTTAGAGGATGCTGTGTGGAGGGTCTTTTGAAGGAAAGGAAGGAGTGGAAGTTCTGGAAAGGAAAAATGTATGAGGGGTGGGAGGGAAACTGGGGGTCAATGTGTCTAGGAGTGACGGACGTATGAATCCATTCCTCCCACTACGGTGGAAGGCGATGAATCGAGAAAGTCCGGTTTGAGAGGTCGAAAGTCCTCCCACAACCAGTCTCTATCTATCCGGCCCGCCATGCAGAAGGTGGGCAGATGCAACCACCAAGACCTAGACAAATCTCACCCTCAAGAATCGTGTAAATACATTTTACACTTTTCTCTGTGTATTGTAAATACATCCGACAGGTGACTTTAAATATGTACCACTTTTTTTTTGGATGAGCTCCACACAGGAGGCCCTGAGCAAAATATTTTCCCTCAGGGCCTATGTCATCTTTGGGGATGCTATGAGGATGGTTATTTTAGGAAGAAAGAGAGGAGAGTTCTGGGAAGGAAAATGGTTTAAGGAGTGGGTAGAAATCTAGAGTACAGTGTGTCCTGGTCTTCCGCCTCCAAGACGCAGACAAACCTCACCCCACGAACCCGGGCACCCCTGCTAAATCACCAAACGTCGCGAATCACTTGGGATGACCTATGGCAGAGGTTTGTTTTTATTTAATATATTTTTATAGTTTGAATATGTGCAATAAATAAATTAGACATAAAGTTAGAGATTTCTTTTAATGAATTCTTTTCAGTGATTTCACCATTTTCAACGTCACTAAATTATGAAAAAGTTTTCAAATTCAATAAATTGTAAAGTTTGTTATAAAAATATTTAATATATTTAAAACGTCGTACATATATGTATAATATATATCTTTTCGTGGAATACTCTTGTATACAAAATTTATAATCATTTTTACAATCAATTTGCGAAAATGTGACAGCCATTTTTTTTTAAAATCACAAATGAACAATTTGATTTAAATTTAAATAAGGTAATAAATGAATATAAAAATAACTAATCTTAAATTAAATAATATAAATTAGAAAGATGTCATAAAAAGTAATTTCGCTAATGATAATAATTAGTTAAAATTATAATATTGTCATATAATGTTATAGTCAATCATATTTCTGGAGAATCTTTAATATATCGATCTTCTAGTTGATTAGTCAGACATCTCCAAATGCTAAGTTTTGAGATAATGATGAAAGTAATATTCGAGTGCTCACCATAAATCAAATAATATTTAAGCGCTTTTGTGTTTTCTGGTCCGGTACATTTATGACATTTTGAAATATCCTGTTAGTGATCCAGAAAATATCTAGATTTGGTTTAGTTCACTACAAGTTTTTCTGCGTTATAATTGATTTGGTGGTGTTTATGAATAATCTTAGTATTTTACCAGACAGAGAAGTACACTTTTACATATAACTGCACACTCAACTCAAATATCGATTTTTCGGAGATGTCTTAGTAATCAACTGGACAATATAGTTCATATTTTTAGGCTAGCTAATGTACAATGCATCAGCTTTAATTAAAATCAATTAAATTAGTATATATTTAACGTAATGTATGTAGTTTCAACGTATCTCAACAGATGTCGTTGGTATAGGTAGGGTCAGTGGGCCGGTTGTGGCCATTGGGCCGGTTCTGGCCATTTTCAACTTTACAAGTCGAAATATAAGCTAAATAAAATCGAATCTTTTTTTACTCTATGGCAAAATGCATATTTGTCTATGGTCTTCGTTGACAAGTGACACAATAAATCTTATTGTTAACAGTTTGTGTTTGGTCGATGCAAATAAGTGTTGCGGAATTTTTTATTGAGATTGTTATCCAAAACCTTAAGGAACCCACTGTAAGTAATCTCAATATATATTTGTAATCCTTTTGATGTTTTATTTGAAAACAAGTTGTACCCATTATAAAAGGGTAAAGTAATATGTTTTTGAGGTTATTTTTAGAAAATTGGTTGTTTAAACATGATTTTTCGATGTGGCCATTACTGACACAAGAATTTATACAAATGTATGGGTTGTGGCCACGTTGGTGGCCACAAGTGGCTCCCATACAGTACTAGTTTTGGCCATTATCTAAAAAAATGAACATATCCGCTAATTTTGATATTTTAACTTAATAAATTATTATGTTTCTTCTTCAGAACTGTGAAAATGACTCCGGCAAATAAGAAGAAAGATGCTATTGAGCACTCAAAACGCAAACTTTTTTGTTATTCACCATCGAAAGTGATTTTGGCCCTCGATGCTATAAAAGGAGGTATGAAGGTATCTACTGCTAGTAAAAACTACAAAGTCCCCCGTAGTACTTTGCGTAACAAAATATGTGGACGTGCACCAGCGGCCTCAGGTCACGTAGGACCACAAGCTGTACTTGGTATAGAAATAGAGATGTCACTAGTCAGGTGGATTAAAGATTGTGCCCGGGCAGGTTTTCCAATTAACAGGGAATGTTTATTAGATTCCGTAAAGAAGATTGTTGTTACTGGCAACATCAATACTCCTTTCATCAATAATCGCCCTGGGAGGACATGGTTTGAGTCATTTATGACGAGACATCCTGATTTAAGCAAAAAACATGCAGAGTACATAAACAAGGCACGCGCATTGATAACCGAAGAAAAAATCAGAAACTGGTTTGAAGAAGTCATTACTTTGTTAGGACCTGATGGATGTAAGATTTTTGAAGATCCTGCTCGAGTATGGAACTGCGATGAAACTTCATTCTTCTTAGCCCCCAAAGGTGGACTTGTCTTAGCGACGAAAGGCGAACATGTTTACGACACTTCAAAAAACAGTGATAAAGAAAATATCACTACTCTGTTTACAGTAAATGCTCTTGGAGAACTGGCTCCACCTTTGACACTTTACAAATACAAAAGAATGAATTCAGATGTAGTTCAAAATGCACCTAATCGTTGGTCTATTGGTAAGACAGACAAAGGGTGGATGACTGCTGAGTCTTTCTATGAATTTATTGGTAATGTGTTCCTGCCTTATCTCAAAGAAAAGGGTACAATATTTCCAATCGTATTATTTTTAGACGGACATAAATCCCATCTGACTCTTCACCTGAGTTCACTTTGCAGAGACAACGGAATTATCGTCATAGCCTTGGTTCCAAACACAACACATATGCTGCAGCCACTGGACGTGGCTGTATTTTTTCCTTTAAAGCAACGTTGGTTGAAGTACATTCGTAAGTGGAGAATTGATAACGAAGGACAAGAAATAACTAAATTTAATCTCCCTTCTGCTTTGAACAACATTCTGATAAATGATACAAATTTTTCTAATAATGTGAAAGCTGGATTCAAGTCTTGCGGACTTTATCCATTTGGTCCTGATTTTGTAAACTATAAAAGAATTATAACTGCACCAAAACATACTGAAACTAATGTAAACATGCGCCTAGTGGAATCGACTCATCTACAGTATTTGGAGAGTAAAATTGAACCAAATATGCTTAAAGATTTCAAAGTCACTTACAGCACTGGTATGGATTGGACAGGTTGTACTGAAGGGTTGTTCCTGTATAAAGTATGGCTGGCCTTCAAAGACGATAATACTGCATTGCCAAATACAGATCTTACTTGTATTAATCTAGATCGAGTTACAACGCCTCCAGAAACTCCTGTTATTGAACCTTCATTTCCAATAGCGGTAAACGAAGAAATCCTGGACGTATCAGCATCAACATCTAAAGATATTGTATCCTCTTCTGAGATTGTAGAATTGAATATGCCGACTAATGCCGCAGAATTAGTGAAAAATTGCGTCATATGGCCTGAAAAGAAGACAAATACTACCAGTCGAAAGAGAGAGTATATTCCTTCGGTGTTAACATCAGATAAATGGAAAGATATTATGATGGCTAAGGAAAAGGAGAAAGACAGAAAAGAAGAACAAAAACAGATAAAACTAGCTAAAAAAATAAATAGGAACATTAAAAAAAAGAAACCGACTATTGAAATTTTAGAGACGTCAGAGGAAGAAAATTTGCATGATACGTCTCATTCGGACTGCGAAGACTGGATTCCACAGGTAAAGCCGTCGGGTTTCGAAGAACTAGATCGAACACCCCTGGAAGGAGATTATGTCCTGGTTGAATTCAAGAATCCCAAAGCCACTTTTTATTATGTCGGCAAAATATTGCGTTCAAAAGACGAAGACAATGAGTTCGAGATAAGCTACCTGAGAAAACATAATAACACTGGTAGCCAATTCACAATGCCACAAATTCCTGATTTGGCATCTGTTGCTGAGATTGATATTAAAATGATATTGCCACCACCATTGTTTACAGGTACAACCAAAAGGCAAAATTCTTTTTATACTTTCGAAATCGAACTCTCAGGTCTAAATATGCGCTAAATCTTATTTTTTTATAAGTTTATTGTATAACTTGAATAATAAACATCGATTTATAATCATTACTGTGTTTAATTTAGATAAAAAAATATAAGTTCCCTACATAGATTCATGTGGCCAAAACCGGCACACGGGTGTGGCCAGAACTGATTAAATTGTGGCCACAACTAATGCATGGGTCCAGTTCAATGAAAAAAAATTATTTAAAAATAATTAAAGAACTGTTATTCGATATATTTACATATATTAAAGACAGGCATTTTTATTGTACATTAATGTTGGAAAAATTATAATTTACATTTATGTGCAAGTTTGGTGCTCATTCAAAAACGAAAAAATCCTTAAGGTGGCCACAACCGGCCCACTGACCCTAGATATATGTAGTTTTAATGTGTTTCAAAAGAGGTCAGTAGTTGTGCTAAATGAGAGAGACAACTGTCGCCTGAAGATTTCCATCATATCACTGAGTCATATTAACGTAGAGCATCCGTTAGAATGGACATTAAACCGTCTGCTTGTTTAGGAATAAATACATCCCAAAACAAGTAATCGCGTTATAAAACCAAAAACGTCCCGAGCGACCTTACATTTTAAAAGCTATATATCTCTCTTCCTCTCATGCAAACATATGTATTTTTCTTTTAACCAGAAAGAGAACGAAATAATGCTTCTTATTGTCTTTGAAATATGAAAGCTATCTTGCATAGATATTTTACAATCTCGATCCAAAGTGACGGTTTCAGAATTTACGCGTGAAACCCAGGCTTCCGGATTGTGAGGTGCGAATATATTGAACCAAGTAGACGGGTTAAGTCCAATTAGATACTCATTGTAAATAAGGTACGATAAAGAACAAGACTCATAATCTAGAATTTAGATGAACTGAAGTATTATTGAAAACTTCCGATCATTGGAGTTGTACTGTAAAGGAAATCCAATAGACAAAGCTATCCATTTTGCAATTGCAAAAGCAAATATTAGAAAAATACTACAGACAAGCATCAAACATGACATACAATGGGCAAATTGATAAATGTAATGTACAATGCTTGTCTGCTAAAATTAAAAATACTAATTTTCGGTTGTGCTTCTGTCTGTAACTCCGAAACAATGAAATCTAGAACTTTTGCTTTATTTTCAAAATTGGATGCGTTTAAAGAGAATCCAATCTTACTATAAAGTACTGGCCTATTAATATAATATTTTTAACAGAAAATTATTTTAATCGCCATTTAAAAAATTGAACATCATTTGTCGGGAATTCAGCCTATCCCCATTTATATATTATATTTAGATGAAACACAGAGTGAAAAAATGGTTCCACTTTTAACTTCCAATTAGTTCAATTTGACCTCTAATGCTCAATCGCCCTGAAACTATCTAATTCGGACATAATAGTGGAACATGTTTTGACGAGATATTAGTACACAATAGAGCCAATATGACATTCCAGTGATTTTTCACAGGTCTGCGCTTTTATATAATAATAAATAAATGTAATAATAGATAGTCATACAACGGTGACATCTGTTAATTTAAAATTGAAACGATTATTACAGGAAATTATTTTAAATTACACTGTTTCATCCAGGAAAAATACTATCAAATTACATTTTGGGTACATAGTCATATAAACTTATAATTCTAAATGTGTTTTGATTCACTGGTATAGATAGTTTCGTCAAAATTATTGTTAATAGATGTCATTATTTATCCAATTCGGTAGCCATTTTAAAACCGATATTGAATAAATTTGTCATTAAAAACAGTAATTTAAAAAATCAATTAACTGTCTTAGAGTTGTATATTATACAATTTTAATAGGCCAGATTTTGCACAACCTTTTTACCAATTTCAATACAATATATAAATACATTAAATATTGTACGAAAGAAGTGAAAGTTTAGAAAAATATTGCACTCAGTTTGGCAGCCATTAACCAAAACTGAGACATTATTTGGGACAGGTTTTGAAAATGGTAAGTATTAATACAATCATTTAACCTGATAATGATTGGAAGATTTTATGTTTACTGTATTTGTAATGTGAAGGCAATAAAAATACGTTCCTTACCGCTATAATGCTGCAGCTCTTTCTTTCACATTAAATAATAGTGAGACACACAAAATATGTGTGACTGTTTCCTCCAAAACACAACTTTTTGCGACGGGAATTGCGAATAATTTTTTTTATACGTGTGAGGGAGATGTATGAAAATGATTGTATGAAAATGATTATACTTCGGCACCGGTGCATAGTCAGGAAACACGCCAAATGCGTGCCCAACATATGTATGTGGTTGACATTTGTCACGTGAGAACGGATCGCTTCTTTGACTCGTTCTTGTGTTCAACAGCTTGGCTGTGGAACGATTTGTGTTTCCTCCTTCCTTCAACATGGGTCTCTTCAAGACCAATGTTCATTCCTAACTCTCCTCAAAAAGACCCTCCACACAGCATCTCAGATGGCATGGGCCCTGAGGGAAATTATTTTCCTCAGGGCCTCCTGTGTGGAGTTAATGCAATAAAAAAGTATGATTCCTTTAGGGGAGTGCAGACATACATTCAGCATTTGTCTCATTTTCGACTTTTGTCATTTAGTATGTAAAAAAGAGCTGCAGCATTATATGTTTAAGAACAAAAGCAAAATCATCAGCGCATTGACTGACATTTTTGATTTTTTGGAATTCACTCACACTTCAATATAATCCTTGCAACTATATTCCATACTTTCAAAATTATCGTAACGGCTAGTAGTATTGTAGGGGTTTACGGAGATGTCACAGTGCTGCGTGTGAGAGAGATGTAAGAAAATGATGATTTTTACCTTTGGAGGAAACAGACCTACGTACATTGTGTATCTCATCTTTTGAAAGAGCTGCAGCATTATTGTGATAAGGAACATATGTTTATTGCCTTTTTATGCCGTCATGGTACCATAACCTTAAATTGACCCGATAGTTTTAAAAGCGCTCATTCAAAGACAAAACTTGCTCAGAAAAAAAATCGAAAATTTTTCTTGAATAAGTACCTTTCTTCACTGTAAATAAGTCTAGTGATGATGCTTGCATTTTCCAAGTAACAATATGACAATGCATTTTTCTTCGCTGTAATTAACTATGTGAAAACAGCGAAAGGCTGCGCGGCAAGCCATAGCGTACTTCACTTACTGTTTTCTTAGCCTAACTAACCCATGGTATGACGGGCTTAGTCGAATGATGTAGCATATTTTTTAACATAACCTCACAATTTCTATGTGGTTACCATTAAAAAGAAACACATTAGCAGCCATTGTTCCCAAATCTACTGATCAATTGTTCAGCTGAAATTTTGGCTCAACCCTTCTCAAATGCACAAATAATACACTTTTCAAAACACAACTCTCCGATCAACAGGCGAATTGAGCGTTACTAACCAATCACTTAGCTGATCGGAGGCTCAGATTGATCGATCGAAAAGTTGGAAACAACGGCCATAAGCTTTAATAATAATACATACGTACTAGATTAAATTGTCAATAAGAATATTAAATAATATTATAAATAATAATAACTGCTTGTTGTGATTGAAGTTCTCCAGAATAATGATGAAGTATAAGAGTTGGGTCAGGATCTACTTGGAGTGGACGAGGTTGAGGAACTCCTCTCGAGTTTTGGGATCGTCGCGGAAGACCCCCAGCATCGTGGAAGTCACCGTCTTGCTGTTGATCTTCTGGACTCCGCGCATCACCATGCACATGTGACTGGAAGAAAATTAATAATAAATTAAACTTAATCTTTCAAAGTTGTGTGTCATGGGAGCAATAATATAAACTAATTATCTAACTAACCATCACGCCGTTTCTCCGTAGGGTTAGGCAGAGTCAGGTTAAACAAGTCGGTCTTGGCACACACTCCTTGCCTCATTCACATTCATACATCGTCTCATACGTGCTCTTCTATTATTCTGACTCTTTACATGACCCTACTCAAGTATCTGATTCACTTGGCCGTGCCATGTCTTTCTCGGGTGTCCCCCACTTCTTCTACCATTCACATTTGCGTCATATATTATTCTCCTTACACTCCTTTCTGCGTTCATTTGTTCTACATGCCCAAACCATCTGAGCGTTCCTTTTTTAATCTTACTCATTACGCTTACATCAGCCTTGCATTCTTTGCAGATCTTCATGTTTCTCACACGATTGTACATGGTTTTGCCACACATATGCCTCAAGGGACTCATTTCAACAGCATTAGTCTACTCTCATCCTTCCTTTGCCAGTTCCATGCATCACTGCCATACATCAGGATAGGTACCAGGTACCAGCACTCCATTATGGACGGCTAGCTTCGCTTGTTCGGACAGTTTTTTTGGCGCCAACAGCGTTTACTACTATAATGATTTTATGTAAATGATTTGATGCTTTGTCACAGTCCTGTGGAACCTATTTATATAAAGACATATTAACTTCTCCGAATTTTCGCTTGAGATGTCTCAAGCGAAATGACATTTTACGAAAACTTTGTGTCATTACCGCTTCACAATTAAAGCTCCATAAATGAAACATTTCTGAACGTAGCCGAATAGTAAAAACTGTTTTGGAAAGGTTACAAAATAAGCTTTCGAATTATTGTATTATAAATAAATATTAACTTTTGTAAATATTAAAATTTAGAATGCCACATTAAAAAAAATGTAAAAATGACTCACGTGATGTTTTTATGTGAAAACGGTACTAAAATCACAGATTATGTAAACAACAATACTTATTCTATTGTATAAATGTATAATAAACACTTTTGTGACCTCACTTTTTTATCATTTCATATAAAAATATTTAATAAAAATTAACAATGTCGAGCGGGGTCGAGCCGCCGGTCCGAAATTTGGCGGGAAAAATTATGAGTCAGATTGCGCGAATGACAGAATATTCTTGTTATGTATTTCTATGGACAACTTGAATAGGGATGTACAGCGTGTTCCACTATCGACCTTTTACTTTTTGTTTTAGTGATGTCACTAAAAGAATAACGGAGTTAGAACGATTTCTATGGAGACACACGCGTTGACTTATAAACACGCTTATTGTACTTGACTGCTGTCGTATTTCTAACGCATATATCTGCTTAAGTTGGTGACCGGTTAATGATTAAGTAACAGGACAACATAAGATGAAGAATAACTTACACTCCCTCTACCACGACGGCCACTCCGGCAGGCTGCACTGCCTTGGTCACTGCGATGGCTATCTGCTTTGTCAGGCGCTCTTGCACTTGCAGTCTGCGGGAAAAGATCTCCACAATCCTGGAAATAACAAACAAATTAAATAGTGGTACTGTATTCATTCCTAAATTATTATTGTATAATTACTGCCCTCTATGTTTATTATCTTTCTTAAAAGGTTCGAGCCTTTGCTAAGTACCGACAGTCTATGGGACGGTCAAACGGGGTGCTGGTGCACGTCCAGAACTCTTTCCTGTCTACATGTAAATACCTTTTTTAATGTGTTGATTTCTTTTATAAAAGTTCTAGAGTTTATTGATCTAAAGTTACTGCCAGCCAAGTGGTAACCAAGTTAATATCAGAAAATCGCGTGAAAAATATGAAAATTCGTTTTTTATATATAATACAATTCTATTCTATATATAAAATATATTTTCAAGCATTTAAAACCTCCTTGACAATCCAACCAACATATTTATTGACTAATTTAAAACTCTTGGGACACTCCAACCAGTGGCGTAGCAAGGGGAAGCGGAGGGGGGGGGGCTCCGCCCTTTATAGGCGAAAATAGCCTATGTCTGAAATTCTCTTGTCACCCCCCCCCCAGGACGGACCAATTTACCAAGATTTTAAAGAGGCTTTAAATAATTTAAACATTTTTTTTAATATTTGAAGCATACGGTCCGCCTAAGTCATCTTATGGGATGCTGTGCGGAGGGTCTTTTTAATGAAAGGAAGATGAGGAAATTCTTTGAAAGAAAAGGTGGTCAGGAGTGGGTAGGAATCAGCGTGTCCAGGAATGATGGCATATGCATCCAGCCCTTTCACTGCGGTGCGAGTAGAGGTCAAAAGGCCTCAGAGAGCGGAGGCATTCGTCGCTAAGGCCTAAAGAAGCCTCACCCCACGAATTCGGGCAACACTGATAAGTCACCAAATGTAGCGAACCAATTGGAGTGACCTAAGGCAGAGGTGGATGTGCGCTGCTCATCATATGCAGACTTCAAAAGAGCCGCACAATACAGGGAAGAGAGGAAGAAACGAATTGATGAAATTGCTGCAAACCAATCCCACGATTGAAACCAGAGAGAGAAGGCAGAGGAACAGAAATTAATTTATGAATTATAAGAAATTAATTTATATTATTTATTTCTTTACACATAAATTCTCAGGCGGGCTAGAGCAGATAGAGAACTGCTTACATTAATAAAAATCAAGAAAATTTCATATCTGGGTCATATACTTCGAGGGGAGAAATATCACTTGCTCCATTTAATATTGAAAGGCAAGATAGAGGGTCGCCGAGGGCCTGGTAGGACACAAATGTCTTGGCTGCAAAATATATGAGAGTGGACCGGCGTTAGAAGTGTGGAGGAGCTATTCCGGGCAGCGCAAGACAGAGAGACATTTTCAAGAGTGATCGCCAACGTCGGGGGGACCTGATGGTAGGATGATCTGGGATGGTCCGATGCTCTGTGGGGAACCCGCTTGCACAGCGCGGGTGTAAACTGTGCACCCTAAAGTTAAAGCTTAGATTTTCAATACTTCGTTTGTATGGAAACACCATGATATGATACGGCACACAAAGAAGAAGAAGGCAGAGGTGTTGGTTGTCCAATAAATGATTCCCGGCGGTACCCCCAAACATCTTTAACTACTGTATCACAACATAGCTGTCATGTCATACAAATGACCGCCAACTACACTAGCGCCATCTGTTGAGAGCTTTCTAGATTAGCTGCCGTTGTCATGGTGTACCAGGTCTTCTAGAATAAGATTTGTGTTTACCTGGCCAGTTTGCTGAGTCCCAGGATCTTCTTGCAGGGCAGATAGCCTATGGAGACCTTGCCGTAGAAGGGCACCAGGTGATGCTCGCACATGGAGAACATTTCTATGTCTTTCACAACCACCATCTCGTCGTGGTCCTCATCGAAGACAGCGTCATTGAGAACCTCTGCAATAAATAAAAAAATAAAAATGTTATCCTCTGATCTGTGCACAAAAATAAAATCTTAGATTTTTTTAAATGCGATTTTAACCCTCATGTATAAAGAAACTGTATGAAGGACAAGATCAGAATCGCTTGCGCCAATATCAATCGGGCACTTATGTTTTATTTGATTATTGTAGCTACTCTCTGAATGATTTTAAAAGAAAACTATGAAATTTGCGGGTGAGTTTTGGCAGCTGTCAATGGCGGAAATATCGAAATTACATGTTTTCAAATGAATATAAAAGTAAAATGAAATAATTAAACTTTGTATAAACCACTTATTTGATGCGCAAATCCGACCGGTTTCGGAACAAACGTTCCTTCGTCAGGGAAAGCTTATACTAATTTGACAGTTTCGAACAATGTTTTATTATGGTAGGGGTGGAGCTGTTGCTAGATAATAATGTAGATTGGGTAGGTAGCTATTAGTGTAGAGTGGGTGGGTAGGGGAACAAATCCGTGATTGGGCTATATGACAATATTTTTTGTTTGTTGATAATAGATTCATTATTTTTAAGGGATTTTTTTAATTTCCAAGGCTTCTAAGTTATCTAAACGTTTTCCTTTATGATTAATATGAAGAATATTTATCCCTGTATTTTTTTAAAAACTATGGTTATTTTCAATGACATGGTTAGCAAACTCAGAAAAATTATTATTATTAAGGCACCTTAAATGTTCTTTGATTCTGATTTCAAAATTACGAGTGGTTTTTCCAATATAAAATGAGGGACAATCATTGCATTTGAGTTTATATATTCCGGAATTAGTCAATTTATGGTCTTTATCTTTAGTATTTCTCAAAAAATTACCGATATTATTTCTTGTATAAAACGCTGGTTTAATATTAGAAGGAAGATTTTTGCAACATTGAACTGAAAAATTATTACCTACCCACCCACTCTACACTAATACCTACCTACCCAATCTACATTATTATCTAGCAACAGCTCCACCCCTACCATAATAAAACATTGTTCGAAACTGTCAAATTAGTATAAGCTTTCCCTGACGAAGGAACGTTTGTTCCGAAACCGGTCGGATTTGCGCATCAAATAAGTGGTTTATACAAAGTTTAATTATTTCATTTTTCTATAATGGATAACCACAAAGTAATAGCTACATTCAAGAATATAAAAGTAATTATTTTTAATAAAACTCCTTTGCATTGTGTTTTTTCATGTTTGTTATGTATTCCGGTTTGTGTAGAAATAATAAAATCAGTTTTTATTTTTATGAACATATTTTTTTTACAATTATTTCCAAAATGGGAGACTTTTTAATATACGAATATATATATATATATATTTTTTTTAAGTTATTTAGCTATTCTGGAAAAACTTCTTTCCATATTATCATGTAATATACATACATGAATAATAAGATACTAGCAACCCACTCCGCAGGTTTTTGCTGCTAGGCCCTGCGGGCGGCTTTATATTCGGCTTCGCCCGGTTTGAGTGTTTGCGACCATTTTATGAATCCGATAGGAACTGGTTCCTAAAATAGCCAGTTCCTCGGATCCACTGTGATCCAGTGATAGCCGGCGACACACCGAGACAAAGTAACAGCGATAAAGTAACAGTGACAAAGTAACAGTGACGAAGTAACAGAGAAGAAGTAACAGAGAAGAAGTAACAGTGAAGAAGTAACCGTGACAAAGTAACCGCGACACGCAAGGACGTTACATGTAATTTATAACAACTTCGTCAAGTATTGCCGTCAATCTTTCCAAATCCGAAGGATACTTAGAGTATATAAATCCATAGGACTAATACCTAGGGGGAAACATCCATATGCGAGCTGCTGACGGAAGTAGTGACATCTTGTGTCGATTTTTTTAATTTGAAACCGAATTATAACAGTATTAGCTTTGTGTGAAATTCCACGTACAAAGATGTTATTTGTGGCGCGGCGCATATGGGTGGCGTTCGAGATGCACTCATAGCTGGGTTCTGAAATTCAAACACGCAGATGCTAGCCTATTAATACTGTTTTATATGATATTATCTGGTAAACAGAAAACAATCGCTTTTATATCGATATCGATTTGTTTTTATATCGATATTTGACCTGAACTCATCAAGGTAATTAAAAAAAAATTGTTTTCTCAAAATACTTTTTCGTTTTCAAAATATTGTCCCACGTTCAGCAGAAGAACGGTTACGCGGACTTTTTCATTGAAATGTAATTCCATATTTGAAGCCAAAATACCCCACCAAACAGAAAAATATTCCTATTTTCAAAATGTATATTAAATATCTAAAACGGAGTATTGCTGCTTTATCTATTTGGGTTTTAAATTATAAAATACTAGCTGGTCCCGGCATGCGTTGCTTTGCCATTGAATAAAGAAATTGTTTCTCCCTGCGTGTCCTTTCCCATTCGTCCCGTTCCTCTTCCGCCTCCCCTTCTTCTCCTGCGTCCACTTCCCCTCTCGCGTTCCCACTCCGTCACCTCAACCTTCCCTCTCCCCACTCCACTCCCCCCCTTTCCCCGTCCCGCGAACCCCCCTCCCGAGTTCCCCTCCCCCCACCCAGGCCCCCTCCCCACTCACAGGTTCCCCTCCCCCTCCCTGGTTCCCCTCCCCCATCTCTCCCTCCCTCCCGCTTTCCATACATTCAGTTTTCAAACCTCGCGTGCCACCAATAGCAATTTTTTTATACAAATTTCATAATGCCAGAGCTCACCAGAAGTTTTATGAAAACCTTGTCCTGACAATAACGAACACCCAAAAAAAGAATAATAAATAATTATCCGATTTGGTGCAGTCGTTCGAAAGTTATGCGCTTAGCAACACATTCAGCGATTCATTTTTATATAATAGATAGGTCATTAAAAATTTCAATTTTTCAAGATTTTAAAAGCAACTCGGGCAATTATTTGCGAGAAAAATCCTACTAATATTATAAAGGCAAAAGCTTGTATGGATGTATCTCTGTTTGTTACTCTTTCACGCAAAAACTACTGAATGGACTTTCACTAATAGAAAACTACATTATTTGCGAGTATAGGCTGTATATATTGGTAAGCTCTGGCGTTATGAAATCATTTACTTTACGTTTTCTGTTCCTAACAAAATCGAGTTATTGCAAATGTCAGAAGAAAAGCAAAACAAACGATCGCCGTGGAAACGATGTTGGCATCGTAGTTAATATCTATCTCTAAAAATGAATCGCCGAAATGTGTGTGGGCGCATAACTTCCGAACGATTGCACCAAATTGAATAATTAATTATTTTTTTGTATAAAACCACTGGTGAGCTATGGCATTATAAAAATTGTATAAAAAATTGCAATAGGTGGCACGCGAGCAGTTTGAAAACTGAATGTACCGGGAATCAATGAGTGTTGAGGGGGGGAGGCGGAGTGGGAACCCCCTAATACAATGTGAGCGAAGCCGCCGGAAAAAGCTAGTGAAAATAATTTTACTATATGTATTATAGAAATGTAAAAAAATATTAAACACCTTCCCAAAGATATTCAAATACAGAAGAGATATGCTATGGTGTCCGCGCAACTGTCGCCGGACTACGCGCTAATTAGCATAGTTTTCATACAAAAAGAATTTGTTCATTTCGTTGATTTTTTGAAAATGTGCATTAATATTGGTTAACAATATTTTTTGAATAAGGAAAGAATTCGTTCATTTAGTTTAACGTTCGTTTGGTTTATTCGTTAATTATTTGTTTTTTTAGTTTATTTGTTAATTGGTAAACAATATCGGCGACACCCGGAAGCGCAGACCCACATAGTAAAAACAGCAGATAGCACATCTACTTATATTTCAATATCTTTGCACCTTCCCCTTATACTGTATAATCTATTACCAGTATTAGTAGAAAGAGTAATTCGATCTCTAAATTCCTTATAAGTTAATATAGTGGCTTATAAGTAATGTATAAAAATAAATTATATGTAAATGTAGTTATATATGGGTCGGGCAAACAGCAAGCCACTCTTCTCTGCTCGCTTGGAGAGCTTTGCAAACTCCACAGGAGAATACGTGATGAAACGGTTGATTGCTACGTTACACGTTAAGTGGGGACTTTAATCTACGTTGTTACTACGGTGAAATCCGCTTAGTACGTAATGCTTGAAAACACTTATAAAAATACAATGTTCTAATATAATATTCACGTATTGATCGAAATAAATAGTTTAAAATTATTATTTCAGATAAAATAAAAATATTGGATGGAAAACTATTGGTTTCCGAAAATGTCACATAAAACTAAAGTTTATTAATATAAAGAAGATTGTCTATGGAGGGCGGGTACTTGGATTTTATTTTTATACCAAAGCAAAATTTCACCATCTCGGAATAAAATTGTATTTTTACCGAGATGAAATTTTGCACGTTTGACGTTCAGAATTAAACTTCCCGGGACTTCAGCTAGTACTCGATAAGACGCGCCTTTTTTTTCAATTTTTTTTTTTTTGTAAATACCGCACAGCAGTCCTAGCTGCTCCCGACCGCCAGGAACCAGTGAGACTATGGCAACCCCAATTGGGGTAGGTTGTGAGGCTTAAGATAGTGGGGATGGAAAGGAGATGGGAAATAGTATGGTGGGATATTACCAGGCTATTCAGATCTAGACACCAAACATGGCTAAAGTCATTCAAGCCACGTTTTAATTCTGAATGCTGGTCTCACACAGGTCAAAACTGAGAGTATCTTACAATCTGGAACGTGCCGCAAATAATCCTTACATTATTTTTAAATGATTAAATTGTGAAATAACACAAATTAATCATATAAAATTTACTGGTGCACGCCGGGATCTAAACCTTACCCCTCGACAACGGAGGCCGTCAAGTATCAAAATATTGGTGATACAGGTATATTATCTAATTTTTTCAATCTCTCCTAAATTGATGAAATACCGGAAAACACGAAATAAGAGGTAACACGAAAAAGGGATATCATACACATCGAAATTGAAGAAAAAGTTTGATCAAATACGAAAAAGAAAAATGGGTCATAAAAATAAAATTATTTGCCTTCCGGTCAGAGTTCTTGATAAAAGAAAAACAACAAATTTTATAAATGACTAGCTGGTACCCGGCGTGCGTTGCTACGCCATTTAAATAAATAAATTGATTCTCCCAGTATGTCTTTTCCCGTGCATTCCCGTTCCCTTCCACCTTCCCCACCTTCCCCCTCCCTCTTTGCAAACCCCACCTTCCCCCTGCCTTTACTCCCCGCCGCTAAAATATATGAAATACACACATTTTCATTTATACAAATTGCATAACGCCAGAGCTTACCATTATACAGGGTGTTAAGGGACGTACTTGACTTACTTTAACCAGTGATTCCTGACATTATTTGGAGTAAAAAATGTTAATGAAATTTTGGTCTCCGGTGACATTTTTGATGTTTTTTTTTTTCTACAAAAACATTAAAAAATGGTAGTTGTTGAACAGTTGGAGGCGGGGTAAGGGGTTCGTCGACACCCGGCTGAGTGACCAGTGACGACATGCGGAAGAATTTTTTTTTTTGATTTTGAAGAAAAAAAATTTGAAAACAAAAGTCATCAAAAAAAGTCACCGGAGACCAAAATTTTTTTTAAGTACAATTTTACTCCAAATAATGTCAGGAATCACTGGTTAAAGTAAGTGAAGTACGTCCCTTAACACCATGTATACAGCGGAGGCGTCTACTAATATCTACAGGAATTCCAAAAACTGAAAAAATCGAACTAATATCTATGAGAAGGAAAGAGTTGACGAATATCTACAGCTCAAACTGTTGACGAATATCTATGAGAACCAAAGTGTTGACGAATATCTACAGTACTGGTAGAGGTTGGATTTGCAATTATGTATAGCATATCGGAATAACGTAATATTGCGTATGCAGTTTAAAAAACTTAATTTATGTAAGTATGTATGTAAAAATCCCTAATATCGGACTATTGGACACATTTAGCTGATTAATCCAACATACGCTCTGTAGATATTAGTTCAACCTACGCTCTGTAGATATTAATCAACACTCTGAAGTTCGTAGATATTAGTTCAACATATGAGCTGTAGATATTCGTCAAACATACAGGCTGTAGATATTAGTATCTGGAGTCTATACAGCCTATGTTACTTGCTGATAATGTAGCTTTCTATTGGTGAAAGAATTTTTCAAATCGTTTCAGTAGTTTCGGAGCCTATTCAATGCAAACAAACAATCAAATCTTTCTCCTTATCGTCTGAAAATAAATATACTACCATGATACTAATATTGTTTTGAAAAAAAAATGTTGAAAAACTGTTAAAATTAATCTATTAGGCTTTTTGCTCGTTATAACAGTGGTTTCATTATAAAAATGTGCGTTATAACCGAGTTCGACTTAAATTTCGATTACGTACATCACTTTTATACTAATTAAACATTTGTTCATCACATTAATTGCTTATCGTTAGTTTTGTTATCATATCAGATAATTCCCGTAATTGGATTATTTTATTTATGAAGTTGAAAAGCTTTTCCATGAAATGGCAATAAATAATTTATACCTGGATAGTCAATATCGACCCTCTCGTCTAAAGCAAGACATGAAACAATGCAAGAAATGAGAACTCGTTCAGATAAACCGTTTAATCACATGAGACCATAATATTTGTCCTACCTTCGTATGTGTCATAGAAATCGTTGTGTCTCCCTTACTATCATAGTGAGAAATATGATCTAAACGGTATTGGAAAGAGAAAACAACACGCTGTGTACTCACTAAAAATTAACCACAAAATAATTCAAAAATACACCTTTATGAAAGCAAAGTTTCCAACCGCAATTTTAGCTTAGTGAATTTTTTAGGAATTATTTTAAATGAAACCATAGACATCCAAATGAATAGACAAGATACAGATGAGAGGTAAGACCAAACTATGGAGGGCAAAGAGGGGAAAGATGACTGTGATTCGTTAAAAAATCAATCTCACAGTATATAGGCATCTCGCATTATAATATCACCATTTAGTTCTTAAAAGAAAAATCTGCTTTTGAATGAATAGACCTTTTTACATGGAAGCGCGAATTGCTCGCCACATTATTAACATATTTGCGTAGTCCAAATGCGGCAAAGGAAAGTTCGCCCTTTTTCACAGAGGAAAATTTTGGTGCCGTAATTAGTTAAGACACTTTTACAAATGTTTCACAATTTACTTACCCCTGTAACCGGCAACGAGCTCACTGGAGAAACACCCACATTCGCTACGTCCACATATATTAGGGTATAATGTATAGCACAAGCTCTCACTTTTGTTCGTAAAATGTACGATATGACCTCGGCATTGGTCAGGACAAGAATGATGACGTCAGATTCAAGCGAGGCTCTCGTAAGCCGAGCCGGCTCCATGGAACCGATATGGGGAGGGGGAAATAAGACGCTTTTATCACTTAGGGCAGGTCCAGATATATTCATATGTCTATGCATGAAACGATAAAAAAGTGAGGTATCGATAACGTATATAATTCATTTGTCTAATAAAATATGTGTTTGTTTGTATTTCTTTTTCATTATCAGTAATTTTAGTTAAAAAAAACGTGAGGTGAGCCATTTTTAAAACTTTTTAAAGTTTGCATTCAAAATGTTTATATTTAAAAAATAACATTGTTTTCGAACGTGAACGTATTCGAAAACTAAAAACTGTTTTTGAAAGCGATGAAATACGATTTCATGTTGTATTATTCTAATATATAAAAATGAATCGCTGAATGTGTTGCTAAGCGCAAATCTCGAGAGCAGCTGAACCGATTTCGCTAATTCTTTTTCTAGAATATTCCTTGAAGTACGAGGATGGTTCTTACGGAGAGAAAAATTAAGAAAATTGCGCAGAAAATTGGATGATTTCAGAAAACCTAACGACTGTCGCACGTTTGACAGTTTGCGTGTTTGAGAATAACATTTTGCAAAAAGTTGATAAATTTATTTAAAGTAGGTACTCCCCTAATAGTTTGAATCGAATCAAGAATTTTAGATATTTTAAATAGGTACCTATGTTAGGTACCAAATTTAATATACATGAAAAATGGAAATTTGAATAAAAATTGTAAAAGGTGGCACGCGAGCTGTTTAAAAACTGAATGAACTGGGATTGAATATATGGAAAGCGGGAGGGAGGGAGAGATGGGGGAGGGGGGGGGGAGGGGGGAGGGGAGGGGTGGAGGGGAGGGGTGGCGGTGAGAGGGGGGAAGGGTGGTGGTGAGAGGGGGGGAGGGGGGAGGTGGAGGAGGCGGAGTGGGTGTGGGAACCCCCCTTACACCATGCGAGAGAAGCCGCGGGAAAAAGCTATTTACAAATAAACATGCATTTTGAAATATTAAAATTTTGAATGCAAAATGAATGATTTAAAAAATGACTCACCTTACGTTTTTTCTAACTAAAATTACTGATAACGATAAAAAAGAAAAACACACACATATTTTATTAGACAAACGTTTTATAAACGTTATAAGTTTTTATTACCACACTTTTTATCGTTAAAAAAAAATTCACGAAGTTTCTAATGTTTTCTCAAATTGAGGTCGGAAACTTTTGTTTCATGGTGCACATTTTAATGTTTTTAGATTCGAATATAAAGCGTGGTATTTTCTCTTTCTAACCATGAATAGCTACGAATCATCAAAATGGTACCTAGACAAAGTCGATTTAAATGTTGGAAAAAGCAAAACGGTGACGCAAAATAAAAGGCCCTTTTTTTAAGAAAAGACAACAAACAAACGAGTTTCAATTTTCACAAAGCTTCGATTATTTCGAATTAATTTTAATCGATCCATCACTTTTGTCCCGTCGAGAGTAAAAAAAATAACACACATCTGTAAAACTCAATAGGTATTGGTGTCGCGAAACTGCGACTCCACTGTTAATTGGCGGTAAATGCTGCAGAGCAAAGCCTATGCAGCCCTCGAAGGACCAGTCCCGAAACTACGTGAAATCGCTAAGTTATACGGGACGATTAAATAGCATACACTCGCAAAAACTGATGGATAGTCTAGTCAGTCGATAGTTCAGATCTGTGCTTTTGGAAAATTAGATAAGCACAGATTGGAATAAGGAAAATACGACTCACCGTTGCAGATGGGGCCTCGCTGATCTCCAGTTTTGGTGTACACTTCTCACTGTTTAAAATTCGCAATATTCTTATAACAAGAGGTTACGATACATGCGCCCTGTCTGAGGTGTTATTTTGTACTGAGCAGCAAATCACACTGTCACCTCTCCAAAGCTGAGTACTTTCTTGCAACAATTTTTATGGTGACATTTTGGAAGGAAAGATTAGGTAGGTGGGATAAATTAAGGATTTTGACATATCTACCCACCAAGTCTGCGAATGCAATACCCAATCAATCCCATATAAAATGCGCGAACATGTATAATAAATAAACAAATATTACCTTCGAGACTCTGGTCGTAGCCCTTGGTGAAGAACAGCATGGCTTTGGCGGCACGCTCCGGGGTCTTTAGAAGACCTTGTCGGTCGGGGTCCTCTCCCAAACCTGCAGACAATAAAAAACACATGAAATTGACAATCATTTATAATTTAAAAAACAATGATAAATGTTGTGTCTCTTAATTTCCAATATTAATAAACTTAAAGATATGTTGGGTATCGTCGAAATAAATTTCAGCTTCATGTGATTATTGAAAATTTCCAAACTGCTTGAGATACTAGAACTAAAGGGCAAAATCTCTTACTTATCCATTTTGCTAAAACAACTTTCGGCCAAAGAAACTATACAATGCAGTTCCACTGGCCATCAAACAAAACACAATGTATCTTAAATATGAATCTAACACCAAGTCCTGGGTTACCATCCAAAATAGATCCAACTACAAAGATATCATCAAAACTAACTTTGCAGCATATGTTTTGTTTCAATGGTAAGAGTACGTTGATGATGGTCTGTTACTATAAATGTAATATTACTTACTTTAAGTGTTATTATTTGTATTTTTATTGTAAGCGTTAATATTTTTATTATAAACTGCTCACGTTTTAAAGCGCCTGCTCCCAACCCAGGTTTTCCTAGTGAGACAGGCAGAGGACCTATGCATATTAAACTGGATAGATGACCTTACTAGACTAGGCTCTAAGTAATTCTGCCGCTCCCACTGGTGGACAGGAGGTGTTTGCCCAACTCGCCGATGCCTTATGCAATCATCGTAAACGTTTTTACCTAAGACACGAACGACAATAGATGGTACTCTTCTGATATCATACTCAACTGTCATCTGTTGGGATATAGCAAATCTTCGTATTACTAACTATGCTAGCGACCTCTATTGAAGGAAGCTTAAACTATATGACTAACCCAATTCACTACAAATATCCAGAATTACTGGACACGGTTAGGAGTCCACACAAACGTATCCCCTTATTCCCTATCTGGATTTAGATACTAGTGCAAACCTTGTTTTAAAAATTACAGATATCAACCACTGTCACGTCCCCACGTTTTACTTTTTTTGATAAGTTATTTCTTATAGGAGATAGGACTGTACAAAAATCCTTAGAATTGCCTACTTTGAACGCCATCAACAGACGTTCAGAACACAAATTTGACAATGTATTTTAAAAAAGCAAAACGTACAGACGTAAATAGAATATTTTAATACAGTTGGTGAAAAATTGTTAAAAATCAGTCCAGCTTGGACGAGAAAACAATGGCAATTTTGAGGATGATTTGATTTAGATATAGGTAAAAATGGTCAATCATTCAAGCATATTCGCCTACAGAATCAAATAAAAAAGAAGATATAGTAAAACAGAAATAAAAAAAAACAGAACTCAATTAAACAGGTAGATTCTAGACATCGAAAACTAAAATGGCGATGGGCTGGGCATATGTTGAGAGAAAGGCAAGAGAAATGGACCAGAATAGTAACAGAGTGGTATCCAAGAGAAGGTAAAAGAAACACAGGTGGACAAACGAAAAGATGGGAAGATGATCTAAAAAAAGGTGGCCGGTCCAGTCAGAGTTGCAAAAGATAGAGAAAAATGGAAATATTTAGAGGAGGCCTTTGTCGAAAGACTAGCTGTTTCTAAAAATGATGACCCGAACGCTGATAATTTAGAATAATATTTAATTATAAGTTTTAAAGCAATAAAGGCTAATTTTATTTTATAGGTAAACTAGCAGACCCGGCACACATTACTGTGGCTAACGAAACACAATGCCATTACCCAACCTTTATAAAATCCACACCACCCGCTTGCCAGATGGCCACTGCCCGCTGCCTGAATTGAATATTTGAATTTCTCGACTTTTCTCTACTATAATAAGCATGTATTTATACATATAAACCTTCCCCTTGAATCACTCTGTCTATTGGTGAAAACCGCATGAAAATCCGTTGTGTAGTTTAAGATATCTATGCGCACATACATTTTGAGCGACTTCATTTTATACTATGTAACTAGCAGACCCGGCCATTACGTTGCTGTGGCCAACGAAACACAACGCCATTACCCAACCTTAATAAAATCCACACCACCCGCTTGCCAGCTGCCCGCTGCCTGAATTGAATATTTGAATTTCTCGACTTTTCTCTACTATAATAAGCATGTTTTTATACATATAAACCTTCCTCTTGAATCACTCTATCTATTGGTGAAAACCGCATGAGTATCCGTTGCGTAGTTTAAAAGATCTATGCGCACATACATTTTGAGCGACTTCATCAAATAAAATAATTCAAATCAAATACCTACTTACTCTAGGACATCTATTTTCCAATTTCTTCCGGCGAACGAATTTCAAAAGTGACTATAGTACGGCCCGCCAGCTATTTTAAATCGCACAAAAATATGTTTTCTATGAATTTCTCGGCTTTTCTCTAATATACTTTACATGTATTATGCATATAAACATTCCTCTTCAATCAATCACTCTATCTATTGGTGAAAACCGTATGAAAATCCGTTGCGTAGTTTAAAAGATTAACGCGCACATACATTTTGATCGACTTCATTTTATACTATGTAATGATGATGATACGAGTATATATCAGCCTGAGGTGCAATTGTTCATTTCTGATGACTCGTTGTTTCTCATAGTTAAAACTGATCTCGTGCTAGTAGCTCCAGCCCCGGATTTTTAACTGTTTCAAACCGGGGCAGAAACTTTATATTTGCGCCCCCCCCCCTCGAAAGAGTTTGAGAGGGGGCGGAGGGAAACTCAACTATCACGAAATCAATAATTCGATAAAAATATTTTTAATTATTTGTGATACCTTTTTGTTCAGCAAGTTAAAAAAGCTATTCTTTTGTATTTTAAGTAACGGGTCGCTACCTCCTTCCTTCTTGGATTCAGGAAAAAGTGTCAATTCTTAATAATAATAATAATAATAATAATAATAATAATAATATGTAAAACACTTCAATTATCTCAACCAAACGTATGTTGACAAACTTTCGTCAAACAAATGGTTGAGTATTGGAGAGTTGAGCGCAGAAATAGAAGGATTTATGCTTGCCATTCAAGATAGAGTCATTAATACTAAAAATTATAGAAAGCATATAATCAAAGATATAAATCAAATTGATGATTTATGTAGAAAATGTTTGGCTTTTCCCGAAACTATAGAACATATTATATCGGGATGTTCTATATTAGCACCTTCCGAGTATACATTTAGGCACAATCAGGTTTTAAAAATAATTCACCAAAGTTTGGTAATTAAACATAACTTGATTGACTGCCGTAATATAGTACCATATTATGAATATGAATGAAATTCATTTTTAGAAAATGAATTTTATAAAATATATTATGATAAAACTATACTAACAGACAGAACAATTAGTCGTAATAGACCTGATATAGTTTTACATGACAAAATTAAAAAAATAACTTATATCATTGATGTAGCTATTCCAAATTCCTGTAATATTCAAAAAACTATTTCTGAAAAAATAAGAAAATACACAGATTTAGGAAATGAGATTAAAAGAATTTGGCATTCTCGGACTATAAAAATATTGCCATTTGTTATTTCGGCCACTGGCATAATACCTAGGAATCTGATTCAAAATTTAAGCATATTAGATTTGTCAAAGAATTTGTATATAAAAATGCAAAAATCAGTCATTTTAAATACATGTAGGATTACAAAGGATTTTTTAAATATTTATATTGAGGGATCGGTAGGATTTATAGGTTCAATTAGAAATGCCACAGAGCCGAACCCTCTGATATGAAAATATCTGGAGTCGGTGAATTATATTCCCATTTGGTCTCTAGTAGGTTGACATGTTGTTCTTGTACTGATATCACGTAATGATAATATTACATAATAAAAAGTTTTAAATTTTTATACCATTCAGATCTAAGTTAAATTTTCATCTACTTCCCGAACTACCGAAATATGAGAATTTTCGCACACATTTTCGTAAAAATTTATTACAATACGTACCTACATACAATAATAAAAAACAACCAATATTAAATTTTACTTTGCTTTATTATTAGTTCGTGAGTAGCGTGTTTTTTTGTCTTTTTTAGACCATGTTTTTTTTACCTGCACATGTCTTCACTGTGTCATCTCAACGCCCCCTAATTTTTTCTGGGTCTTTACTGCTTCCCTGAAAGTCTCAAAGCCCATAATGGGGTCAATCGCCCACGTTGAGAACCTATGACACGTTCATAAATCAATTTAGGATATGTTTAAAAACCAACTGGACGTTTTAAAATCAAATGGATAATCGATAAGACAACGTGTGCTGGAAGGTGCTTTGTGAATCAAGTTTTTCTTTTCAATTATCATCATCATCACTCTTGGCTCTACAACCCCTGATGGGTCTTGGCCTCCTCTAGAGTCTTCCTCCACTCATCTCGGTTTTGTGCCAGCTCTCTCCAGTTTAGAAGCTCCAAGATAGATATGTCTTTAAGGACGTTGTCGCTCTATCTTAATCGTGGTCTTCCCAGGCTCCTTCGCCCTATTGGTCTTGAGTTCAGCAGGGGACTTTGGTGCTTGATGCTCGGTCATTCTCTCCACATGACCCAGCCACCGAAGTCTTCCCAGTTTTATAAATTTTGCGACGTTTAGCTCCTTAAACAATGTATAGAGCTCATTGTTATAACGTCTGCGCCAAAATCCATTTTCTAGAACCGGTCCGAAGATGTGCCTCAAAATTTTTCTTTCAAAAACGTCCAGTGCTCGCTCATTCCTCTTAGTACCCAAGTCTCAGCTACGTACGTAAGTACTGGTCTGATAAGTGTTTTGTACACTAATATCTTCGTGTTTCTGGACAGCAGTCTGGATTTTAATTGGTTTTGTAGGCGGAAATAACTGCGATTTGCGTTCACTATGCGCTCCTGGATCTCCTCTGTGGTATTATTGTCGTTTGTTATCAGGAAGCCTAGGTATGTGAATCTTGGTACCGTTTCGAAATTTTGGTTTCCACATGAGTTTTTTTTTTCAATCAAATGATATAAATTACGATTTTGACGCCCCCTAAAACTGCCGATCCCTAGATCCGGCCCTGAGTAGCTTATAACGTTTATATACCTCTCCAAGAGATATCTCTAGTATATAGGTTCGCCCCTCCAGCTCAGAATCCAGCCAGCAGTTATGTTTCTACCAACAGAGAGCAGAGAACGGAGATTACTCTCCGCATTGCCCCACATACTCATTTCCGATTATAAGAGTATCGGTCTATATTACTCTAAATAAAGACGAAATGTTTTGTTATAAAAAGGTATTTATCAAGAACCATTCGCCACAATTCGTTATACGATCGATCAAGAATATAATTTAATTTAAGACTCTTGTTAAACAAATTAGCATTTTTTGCGAATTAAATTTTAATACATATTGCCTTTTTTAATACGACAGCACACCCTTAGGAACAACATAACTCCACTAAGGGCGGACGTCACGGAAAATACAATCTCCGCTCCATAATCGTTTAACTGACAGTCCAATTAAAACTGACGGGGGTCTTCGAAATAACAAACAGCTACGTCAATCGATGTAATAGTCTCTTATATTTATGTCGCACTTTTGACGATTATTACTAACCATCATGCCATTTCTCCGCAGGGGTAGGCAGAGAGAACGGATCGCCAAATAACTCGGTTTTAGCACACAATCTTTGCCTCATTTCACAACCATACATCGCCTCTTACATATTATTCTATTTTTCTGACTCTTGACATGGAACGCCTAAAGGAGTCCCACCTGCTCCCGTCTGGAGCCGGTGAGACTATGGCATCCCCGATGGGGTATGTTCAGGCGCGTAGCTACCTAGGGGCTACGCGGGGCAGTGCCCCGGGGCCCTCAAGCTCAGGGGGCCCTCGAATCCTTACCAGAAATCTCGATCGAACTGAACTTTTGGAAATTTCTCCCATTTTCAAAATAAATATGACAGGTTGCAACCCCACTTTAATCAGTTGAGAGAAGTTCAAAAGTTATGCCTAGGAAATTCCCCTAAATTCTTTCTATAGGTTGGCAGTGTTGTCAATTTGATGGATAGTGATATGTGCGTCATTCCCCAACGACACTTGTAGCGTATCAGTTTGTTTCTCTTTCCCTTTATTTTACTTTTAAAAATAAATTTATAGAAATGATTTCGAATTATTCAAGTGCAAAAACTGCAAGAAAATATGGTATTGATAGCCATTTTCAAGAAAAAAGGCAAAGAAAAGTTAAAAAAACATTTTAATGAATTAAGCTGCTGATCACCGATTTCCAAACCGAGAAAAAAATATTTAAAATTGAGATTTTCAATAATGTACTAGACACAGTAATATCTCAATTAGATACACGTTTTATTGGTATGAATGCAGTCTGTCACATATTCGATTTTCTAACACCAACATTTTTATTATATGTTGATGAAGCAACTTTGTTACAAAAGTGTGACGAATTCCAAAGAAAATATTCAGATATAATATGTCCTAGTTTTTCACTTCAATTTATTAATATTTACCATCTAGTTTTACCTCAACTAACTCAAGCATGGACTGTTCACCAATTATGTAAGGAAATAATGAGCAAATATGGAGTGCTAGAATGCGACCTAACGGAAGTATTTACAGCAATGTTATTATTCTTTACAATTCCTGTCACTTCTGCAGCAGCTGAAAGGTCATTTAGCAATTTAAAAATAATAAAAAATTATTTAAGAAATAAGATGGGCCAAACTCGACTCCGACATTTATCGCTAATAGCAATTGAAAACAAAACCGCATCAAGCCTGGATTTAAACGAAGTCATTGATACTTTTGTGAAAACTAAAGCTAGGAAAAAATTGTAAATATAATTGGTATTTAGTCAGTAGGTAGGCCCGACCTTTATATAATAAATCTAATCTAATAAATCGAATCTTCTCTATTTCGTTTTATTAGCCAAACCTACACCAAGTATTAATTGTAATTTATGTTGTTACTGTATAATATGTTTATTGCCTGCCCTGCAGTGCACAAAAAAGAGCTTAAGTAGCTTAGCATTTTTAAAGTATTTGTATATTTCATATTTTTATTTGATAAAACCTAATCAGTTTACATAGCAGTGGGGCCCCATTTTTTAATTTGCCCCAGGGCCCTTGGTTACCTAGCTACGCCACTGGGTATGTTGTGCGGCTGAAGGTAGTGGGGAGGGGAAGGAGGTGGGGAAGAGGAAGGTTGGGAAGTACCTGGCTATTCAGATCTGGTCACCAAACACGGCTAAAGCCATTTCCAGGGCGATACTGATAGTATCTTCCACTCTGGAACATGCCGCAAATATACTATATATTATTTTAAATGAATTAATGGTTGACATTTGTCACATGAGAACGGGTCGTTTCTTCGACTCGTTCTTGTGTTCAACAGCTCGGCTGTGGAATGATTTGCCGGCCTCTGTGTTTCCTCCTTCCTACAACATAGGTCTCTTCAAGACATTCATTTATTCACATGTTCATTCCTTCCTCTCCTTAAAAAAGAACCTCCACACAGCATCCCAGATGACATAGGCCCTGAGGGAAATTATTTTCCTCAGGACCTCCTGCATGGAGTTAACGTAAAAAAAAAAATTGTGAAATAACACAAATTAATCAAATAAAATTTATTTGCGCATGCCGGGTTCGAACCCGCGACCTCCGGATTGTATATATATATTGATATTAATTTGTATTGCGAGTCAAGAGCCTTACCGCTCGACCACGCCGGCCGTCAAGATCATGTCATGTCCTTCTCGGGCATCCCCGACGTCTACCATTTTCTTCATATACTCCTTTCTTCGTTCATTCGCTATACATGCTCAAACCGTCTGAGGGTCCCATTCTTAATCATACTCATTACGCTTATGCATCAGTCTTGCATTCTTTGGCAGATCTTTACGTTTCTCACACGATGATACATGATTTTACCACACATACGCCTCAGGGATTTCATTTCTACAGCATTCAGTCTACTTTCATCCTTCCCCTCTCAGTTCCATGCCTCACTACCATTCATCAGGGTAGGTACCCGTACTCCATTGTGAACTGCTAGCTTCGCTTCTTTGAACAGTTTTTTGTTTAGCCTCAACGGCATTTAGTCCTCCATTAATGGAGTTACCAGCATTTACCCTTCTTTCAATATCTCTATCAGCCCTCCCATCTCTCGTAAACATACTTCCCAAATAGACAAATTCATCGACCGGCTCCAAGTGCTCATCATTCACAACCATATATTTTCGGGCTCTCTTTCAAACAACATGACTTTAGACTTACTTACGAGTACATTCATCACTAACTCATTCTCCATACATACTTCGTTCATTCTAGACACGAGAACCTGTGGATCTTCCACATTAGAAATCAGCAAAGCACCATAATTCTTACGATGGTTCTTGTAATATTTTACTATTTCGAACTTTGGTGTGATTGAATGAAAATAATAAGTGATTATAATGAGTTGAAACATGGTGCGGATGAACGGCAGAAGAAATGACATTAAAATGTGAATAGAAGAAGTCTGGTACGCCCCGGAAAGCCAGCATCGTTCTGATTTCAGCTCTGATGAAGAACTTGGTATCCGGTAATTGCCGGCTACACCAAAACATTTTAAAATTAATTAATTAAACTGAAATACCAGCCCTTAAAGAGGATTATTTTATGGAATTGAAGCATGGACGCTCTTACTGAAGAACTAATTAGGCGACTTGAGGCACTCGATATGTGGATCTACAGAAGAATACTTAAAATAGCTGGAGAGACTTCCGAATGAAGATGTTATGAATCGGATGAATAAAGAAACAGAAGTTATTAAAACTATAAAAATCCGAAAACTTCAATATCTTGGACATGTGATGAGACATCCAGAGAAGTATGTGATCTTGCATCTCATAATGTAGGGAACGATTGACGGAAGACAGGGCCCTGGAAGAAGGAGAACCTCATGGCTGAAAAACCTGAGACAGTGGTTTGGCCAGTCTACCGTGGAGCTGTTCCGGGCCGCAGTAAACAAAGTCCGCATAGCCAACATGGTAGCCAACGTCCGTTGAACGGACAGGGCATAAGAAGAAGGAGAGAAAGATGATTGGATCCCACAACACGGTATCGCATCCAAATACACAATTCACAACAATCTTCGATCACACATCATCTACCCTGATGATAGTCACTGTGACGCTTTCCATAACGTTGGCCAAAGAAGGAGGTAGCGCAACAAAGCATAACACACCAAAAATAAATCACGATAAGATTTTTTTTGCGTTAACTGAAAAAAATATATCATCGGACATCAAAATGAAACATACATTTTTAACTCCAAATATGTACAGGAATCGGTGGTTAACATCCTTTGGTTATGTGCTATTACATCCTGTATACACTGCAAAGGTGTTTAGAAGGACGAAGACTGGTGCTGTAGAAAAATGTTTACGATTCCATAAACAAGAAGGCGAACTAACGGCCGCTGTTCCCAATCCTACTGATCGACTGTTGAGCTGAAATTTTGATTCAACATTCCTCAAATGCACAAATATGCCCTTTTCAACGCAACTCTCCGGCCAACAGGCGATTCGTGCGTTACTAAATAAATCACTGAGCTGATCGGAAACTCAGATTGATCAATCGAAAAGTTGGGAACAACGGCCGTAATTTTATATCCATTGTGGAAGAGTTAGGCGTCCACAACAGGCTGTCAATTGCCTGCCTACAGCACACAGCGCATCCTAAGACATTTTGGATACGTTGCTCGTCAAACTAAGCAACTATAACCTAGAGAAACTCGTGGTTACTGGCAAGGTTGAAGACAAGAGAAGACGATGAAGATCACTGATGCATTTTTCTGATCAAATATGTTATTCAAGCCTCTGGAACGTTGGTCTCCACCATTATCTAGCCTCATGCAGCAGAGGAGCCTAATTCACCAGGAAATTTGGAATGAGGGTAACGATCTTCAGCAATGGGGCAACGACAAAATAGAATAACAACTAACCTGAGAGCAGCAGACGATAGGACCTGGTCATGTCGGGAAGAAGAGCTTCTCTGGTAGGGGGCCTGTGATCCAATTCCAGGTCGTGGTGGAAGGTGCATTTTTCATGGCCTGCAACAAAAAAATCAGGTTAAAATTCGGGAATATTGTCGGTAGATACTGCTGGTGACAGACACATACCTAACAACTTCACAAAACACTAGTGATGACATTGGCGGAGAACATTCCGAATGCTGTTATCCAAAACCAATTGCATTTTTCAAATAAGAAACATATATCAACATATTATATTAACGACTATTAACCTGCTGAACGTGGGATGAGATTTTGAAAATCACGCGAAAATTACCTTCACGAGTTCTATATTAATTGTTTTTGTGTTTAATTCGTAGAGCTGCATTTAAATATTGTTATCGAGTTCTGCAAGTCTTTTAGTAAGTATTTTAACCACAGTTTGAAAATGGTCTTGTAAACCGAAACAACTGTAACAAAAATTCATACTAAAATTGCAGAACTCGATAATAACATTATCAAACTTAATTTTATTTATATTTTTGAAAATTCATCAGTCCTTATTTTTTTTGCGATTGTTTTCCGTTTATTTTTTACATTAAGCTCCACATAGGAAACCCTGAGGAAAATAATTTACTCCAGGGCCTATGTCATCTTAGGGGATGCTGTGTGGAGGGTCCTTATAAGGAAGGGAAGGATAAGAAGTTCTGGGAAGGAAAAAGGTGTGTTCGGGAGTGGCGGACGTATGAATCCATCCCTTCAACTGCGGTGCAAGGCGATGGGTCGAGAGAGTCCGGCTGGAAAGGTCAAAAGGTCTCCCTCAACCAGTCTCTCTCGATCCAGCCGGTGGCGAACTGTAGCTAGTTGTGTTGGTTTTTCGTTATATGTTTTTGGGGTGTTGAGCCGTGTTGCGCTACCTCCTTCTTTAGCCAACGTTTCGGACATCGTTGCAGTGTCCATCATCAGGGCAGATCCGGCAGATCCGGTAGATGTCCTGCCGGATCTGCCCTGATATGGACACTGCAACGATGTCCGAAACGTTGTCTAAAGAAGGAGGTAGCGCAACACGGCACAACACCCCAAAAACATATAACGAAAATGCTTTTGGCCGTGAAAATCTTAAAACTTATCTAGTTGCGTTGGTGTTACATTATGATTTCCTCATCGTCATGTTTGTTGATTTCTTAATTTGCATGTTTGTTGATTCCCTCATCTTCGTGTTTATTGACTGTGTTACTGTTTCTTCATAATGTTTATGGTTTGACGGCTGGCGTAGTGCAGCGGTAAGGCGCTTGACTCGCATTCCGAAGGTCGCGGGATCGAATCGCGGCGTGGCAAATAAATTTTATTTGATTAATTTGTGTATTTCACAATTTATTAATTTAAAATAATATATTTGCGGCATGTTCCAGAGTGGAAGATACTATCAGTATCGCCCTGGTGTAAGATCACCATTCAGAATTGAAACGTTGCCTGAAGTGGCTTTCGCCGTGTTTGGTGACCAGAATAGCTAGGTACTTCCCCACCTTCCTCTTCCCTATCTCCTTCCTTCCCCACTACCTTCAGCCTCACAACATACCCCAATTGGGGATGCCATAGTCTCACTGGCTCCAGATGGGAGCAGTTGGGACTCTTGTGCGGTATTCATGTAAAAAAATATCTTTACTTAGCCATATTTTGATGATGTATTTAAACTTGTATCTCCATGGTATTTTTTAATTTCATTTGGAAGGGCATTATATTATAATTTTTTAACATGGAATTTACTTTTTTTCTAGCCAAAATATGTATTCTCATAAGAACATTCAGAATTATTTTGTATTGAATATTAAAGATGACAATTGGTCGAATTTGCAGAACTAAAATGATCAGTGTAATACAGGATACACTTGGAGTATAATACCATAAATGTATACAAATGATGTAACAAGTAAAGTAACTAATCGAACATCAAAAAAAACCCAGACCCCATAGTGTTAGACAATAGAGTTTTATCAAACGAGCGTGTATGTAAATGTAGCTTCTAATATTGAATATCCACAATAATTTTAATCAATCATTCTTCTTTGTTGGAAATTCCTCAATGTTGTCTTAACGTAAAGAAAATGTTTGTTTCACATTAACCCTTAATGACTTTATAAGCTATGCCTTCGTTAAACCGAGTTTTAGTTAATCATGCATGAATGGGTTGATAGTGACTATTTATGTTCATTATAATATTATATGAATATGATAAATTATATAAAATGACTATGCAAAAACTCATAATGAAATGACCCAGATTTTACGATGGTAACGTAATTAAAATGCAAAAGAGATTAATTGTTTTAAGGTGATTAAGCAAAGCAGAATCATGGGATTTTGGTTTGAAAATTAGATCACTTAGAAATATTTTAGATTTTTTTTTATGCAGTATTTTTTTAATTAGTCTTTTTATGAGCCCAAAAAGTATCAGGCCAATAAAATCGCTTTAAAGTTCAAAATCTTCTACTTACGAACCCCTTTCCGGTTATGTGGCTCGCGAGATCTCGTGACATTTTTCGGGATCAATTCCGAAGCATAATATGACGAGATCCCGTTCGAGATCGACGGGATTGGGCGGCAGTAGTCAGCGACGCTACACCTGTTCACTCGGGGCGCGAGTGGTGCGCTGACTGACTGACGGTCGGGCGGGAGTATCGATCGAAGAAAGAAAACTATCCTGACTATTTACGAATATTAGCGACGGATGACGAGCGGGACAGATAATATAAAACTGATAATATATATAAATTAGAGTCAGTCATAAAAAAAGAAATGGATCTATTTTAGTGTGGAGGAACAAGGGGGATTTTTTTGCAGTTTGCATATAATTGCTTAGTCACGCTTCTGCTAAGCAGTGTTGAGTCGGAGAGGGCATGGGGAGCAGCTGGGTACATTGCAAAGGACATTAGATGCCGTTTAGCAGATAGCATAGCACAGACTTTGTTTTTTAAGAAGTTACTTTCAAAATAATTAAATACTAATACGTAATTAGTGTAATTACTTTCTAATCTCCTTAAGCTATATTTTTTCTTTTGATTATTTTAATTTAAAAAAAAAAACTGTTAATTATTTAGTAACTAATATTAAAGAATAAAGGTTTTTGTTTTCTTTCAAATTATATTTTCTTTTAATTAACGAGATCCCGAAAATTCCGAGATCTCGCGAGATTGTAATTTCTAACCTCGCGAGATCTCGAATTTGCTATCTCGAGTCGAGATTGCATTCCCTAGTGGCAAATAATTTCTAAATGATCGTAACATATTTAATATTTGTACTTGAGCTTCGCAAAATAAAATTAAACACACCTGGGATATGGAAGTAGCAAATAACAAAAGTATACTGAATGCAGTAGAAGGCGATTCCTGAGACAGATCTGTGGTTAAACCAAGCACAAACATAGATATTGTAAAAGATTTCCAATTTCCCAACTTCTCATTCTGAGCAAAGTTCTTGAAAAAATCATCAAAGTCCCAGTCGTGACCATTGTCTTGTTCTATTTTTCTGTGTCTTGTTCTCTTTCATATTTTCATTTAGATTAATTATTATTGTTATCTTCTTCTTCAATGATATATTACATTGATGGGATTAACCTTCAAAATTTATAAAAAAAGAGTTTTTATTATAAATTTTTTTATCTTCTTTTAGGCTTTTATAAAAAGTCGATATATCCGTATGAATAAATTCGGATATATTTTTCAGAGACGCTATTCAGGTTGCAAACCAATTCTTAGAATTATTGTTTCCAATAAAAAGGGTAATTGCCCGAATATGGAAAAATAATTAGTTGTAGATAATATTGTTAATTCTAAAATTTGAAATATGAGATATGGCGGTTAACGTGCACGTCCCGGTTAGACGAGAGTTCTGGGTTCGTGACCCAATTGCGACCATTGTCTTTTTCTATTTTTCTGTGTCTTGTTTCTCTTTCATATTTTCGTTTAGATTATTAGTGTTATCTTCTTCTTCAATGTTATTTTTGATCAATTATGCGGCTATTTCCACAATAATTACACCGAATCAGCACGGATTTATGAGAGGTAAGTCTATAATATCCAACCTCCCCCTTTTCATTAACTTCTTGCATAGCAAGATGCACGATAAGGAGCAGGTCTGAATACAGACTTCTCTAAGGCCATTTGACCTCGTATTTCACTTAATTATTTTGAAAAAACTCATCCTACTCTGTATACATGACGACCTGTTTAGATGGATTAAGTCCTTCATTAGTAATAGTAATCAGCTAATCTTAATCAACAGTGTCTTCTTAAAGTCTATAGGCTAATATATGGTGTCCCCCAAGGTTCCCACCTAGGTCCGCCCTTATTCAACATATTATATATAAATGTAACTGGATCGTGCTTTCGAAATTCCGAATATGAAATTAACTCTGACGACATCATGAAAATATTCAAAGTTGTGCATACTCTGTGCATACAAAAAGATTAGAAATAGAAAAATAAAAAGGTAACTGCAACTGATAATCCGTTGTATTACAGGGACAACTTGGCTATTGGGTCCTCTTATTTTAAAGTCATTTTTGTCGATCTAATACAGGGTTTCCCAAACTTTTTCTGCAATGGAACACTTTGCAAACCCGTAAATTTTAACGGAACACTTAGGTTATTTTTAGGTTGTGTAATTTCTAAAAGTAATAATTAAAAAAAAATGTTATTAAACATATTATTTATTTAGTATATAAAAAATTGAATGTAAACAAAACAAAATGGAATAAATAAAGCAGCTAATGACTTTGACGACTTTTAGTCCGTGAACTGCATATTTTCTTGCATCAGACACAATATTGGTAAGTCGGATTCTAATATCTAAAGTGGCGTTGAGCCTGTTCCTGCACTTTGGCTTAGTTGTAGCATTATCCTCCTCGGACCCAGTGTCTCCTGTGGGCGACATAAAAAAAGTGATGTGGATTCCTGGAATACTATTAATTCAAACTAGTTGCTAGAGACCCAGCGTCTCCTACAAGAGACATACAATTCTGAAAACATTGAGAATTAAAAAAAAAAAAAAATTATTATTTTATGTGGTTTTTTAGGTATACACATTCAAAAATAAAAATTGATTTGAAACACTTTTTTTCCTGGGTCTGAGGAGGTTATTAGAAAATCCCTCTTCTCATAAATAGGTTGTGAAAACGGATGTAAAACAATAGTAGCGTGTTTTGATAAATTGGGGTGCCTATTCTTCTGACAAACTCACCCAGAAAACATTGAAAGGCTGATCTTTGTATTTTTGTTTCAAGTAAGAGTCACTAATTAAATCAATTAGATTTTCATACTCACTTGCGCTAAGGCCTACTGATTTAGCTGTCACAGAAAATGGATTCCAAACCCAGGAATCGTCCTAACCAGTTTTCGAAAAATATGGAAAAAGAGTTGTTTTCAAGTTATGTACGTACCTATTCTTAAAATTCTTTGGAAACCTCTTCAAATACTTTAAACTTTAATTCATTCAAACATTCGTGTACGACTGCCGTGGTCTAGCGGTAAGGCTCTTGACCCACATTCCGAAGGTCGCGAGATCGAATCCCGGGCTGCGCAAATAAATTTTATTTGATTAATTTGTGTTATTTCGTAATTAATTCACATAAAAATTGTATTTAGTATATTTGTAGCACGTTTCAGAGTGTAAGATATTCTCAGTATCGCCCTGGCGCAAGACCATTCAGAATTGAAACGGTACTTGAAATGGCTTTAGCCGTGTTTGGTGACCAGATCTGTTTAGCCAAGTACTTCCCAATCTTCATCTTCTCCATCCCTTTCCATACCCACTACCGTCAACCTCCTAACTTACCCCAATTGGGGATGCCGTAGTCTCACTGGCTCCAAATGGCAGCAGTTGGGACGAACTGATGAAATCCAAAAACGTATTTTTTTTTAATTTTCACCAAAATTTACGGCACCTTGCGCGTTTATATTTCGTCTAATTGCTAACGAGGATGTAGTAAGACTGATTGATTTTTACATTTCTGTACTTTCAGGTAAAGTAGATTTCGAAAAAAATATCCGTTATCCCGATGTTATTGTTTCCACATCGCACAGAAGTTCTTATTATTGACCCTCATCAAAGTAGTTATTACAATGCACGGTTATAAATTTCAGAGATTTTGTTACGTTTGTAAAATGAAGATTTACTGCAATAACAGCATAAAAGGCTCTTTAAACTTCCATAAAGCTTAGTCTCTGTACCCGGAAGGGTCTAGTTTTAGTGCCTAACTTAAGAACTAATTTCATGTGAATAATTTCAGTAGTGTTGAAATATGAATATGTGTATAGGTATTAATTAAAAGAAATTCTTCCGACAAATCGTCGCGGAACCCCTGTTCAGGTTCCGCACAGTTTGGGAAACCCTGATCTAATATTTCAAATTCAGAATTAACAATACTAACATACACGTATGATTTTAGATTTTCACGCCAAAAGTATTTTCGATATTTATTTTTGGGAAGTTATGCCGTGTTGCGCTACCTCCTTCTTGAGCCAACGTTTCGGACAGCATTACAGCATCCATCATCAAGGCAAACGATGGCTAAAGAAGGAGGTAGTGCAACACGGCATAACATCCCAAAAATAAGTATAAGAAAATAACAATACTATGTTCAACAACAACAAAAAAATCTAATATTTTTAGCTGCTATCTTTATAAATGATCATAAAGTTCTAAAGAATTTTTTCCTAACCCAGATTTTTTACTGATCTTCGACTAATTTTTTCCATATTTTTGGTTGCTATCTTTTTTACATTGTTTCGTTTTTTTTTCTTGTTCCTCGTTCTTTTTCATATTTTCATTTTTATTAGAATTATCTTCTTCTTCGATGTATATCAATAAAAAAATAAGTCTTAAAATGGCGATATCCGTTTTGTTCAAATCGGTATCGATCACATATCTTTTGATTTTTTGATCAGTGGGCACGAAGTCTACAAGCAAACACCATAAAAGGAATTGTAAACAGGCCACTTGCATCACATTTTTTAAATTTTATTCCGGTTTAGGCAAATATTCTAAGACATTCCGTATTTTTTTTTAAATCGTATTTTTGAAACCCTGGCGATTTTTTAAAAATTTCAATCCGAAACATCAGACCATTTTTTATAAACCGGAAAGACGGGACATAATTTTATAGGTGCGAAAAAACGATAATTACTTAGCGGAAAATCATTTTAAAAAATAACGTTTTCCACACGAAAGACACAGGAGAATAACGAGGCATACCAAAAATATTAAATCTCATATATATTTTTTTCCATGGTCCATCTTATTAATTATAAATCACGATAATGTTCAACGTCTATATTACCAAGTCAAATGTAATATACTTGTACTTGTAAATTATAATTATAATAAGAATAATATAAAATTTGATTTTGTTAAAATCCGCACCATTATCATTAAACCTCTAAAACACGTACGGACAACGTAAAATGTACGGGGTTCTCTTCATAACATCTGTCAAAAAATCAAACCAAATGATACGTTCGCAGAGAACAAACAATAAATCTAGTGAACGTTAAATGTCAAATTCAAAGTGATGCCATATAAAAAAAATGTGGAATTCTATAAAATTAATAGGAACATTTTCGGAGACGGGACATTTTCATGTGGTGACGTCACGAGCCCAAATCATGGATTTATTCATTAAAAAAAAAAAAAACTGTACATTTCTAAAAATGTTTTACTAACATTTTCGTAATCTTAGTAAAAAAATCTATCACACGATTTTTTCCAAGTCGTTACGAAGTCCATGCAAGTTGCCTATTGGATGTAATTCATGGTAATATTTTATCTGACACCATTAATAATACATTTTTATACCCTCGGGCTTTGGGTTAAGGTAGGTCAGGTTATTTATTAATTTGTTAGTAGGTACTTAGTCAATCAGTGATTTATATCAGAAATCGACATAATTGACCACATAAATCAATGCGTATATAGTACGTAAAATAATATACTTGCGTGTTTTTTAAACCCGATTTTTTAAATCACATTTGAGACCATATTTGTCCGAGCTCATACAAACTTACTATCATAGTGAGAAATATGTTCTAAACTGCGTTACAAGGCATTTATAAACGCTATTGTCACCTCGTTTATAGCGTTTATATTTGTCTAATAAAGTATGTATGTCTTTTTATTTATTTTTTTGTTATCAGTAATTTTAATTAGAAAAATGTGAGGTGAGCCATTTATAAAACTATTTTATGTTTGTTTGCAATTTTTTTTATATTAGGTCCTTACATATGAAATTGGCGTTGCCGTACTGGCAACTTTGATCTCAAATATCTTCTCTTTGGTTAGGAATTCCAAATTCAAATTTATATTGCTATTTACTCAAGTATTTGTGTTTCGAAAATTATAATTCATTTGTTTTTTCATTAATTGTTTTTTATTCTTTGCGTCACTGAGTTTACAAAATGGAAAACTTGAAATATTGCGTTATTTACGAGTACGAGTTCCAAAAGAAAACACAGTGCGTTTTTGGTTCCAACGTTTTCGTTCAGGAAATTTCGACCTGCAGAACTAGCCCCGTGGATGGCCGGAGACCAAAGCTGATAATGAAGAATTGAAGGCTATTGTGGAAGCGGATCCATCGCAAACCACGTCCGAGTTAGCTGCAGGCTGCGGTGTTAGTGATAAAACTGTTTTAATCCACTTGAAGCAAATTGGCGTTTGTTGATTTGCTTCACTCAATTCGTGAGGTACCCACCTTTCAAGCTTTTTCACCTTCCCAATTTGCTTCAAGTGGATTAAAACAGTTTTATCACTAACACCGCAGCCTGCAGCTAACTCGGACGTGGTTTGCGATGGATCCGCTTCCACAATAGCCTTCAATTCTTCATTATCAACTTTGGTCTCTGGCCGTCCACGGGGCTTGTTCTGCAGGTCGAAATTTCCAGAACGAAAACTTTGGAACCAAAAACGCACTGTGTTTTCTTTTGCGGCACCGTCGCCATACACATCATTAATCCTTCGAGCCGTGTCTGCAGCACTGGTGCCACGGTGGAACTCGTACTCGTAAACGCAATATTTTAAATTTTCCATTTTGTAAACTAAGTGACGCAAAGAAAAAAACAATTAAGGAAAAATCAAATGAATTATAATTTTCGAAACACAAATACATGAGTAAATAGCCGTATAAATTTGAATTTGGAATTCCTAACCAAAGAGAAGATATTTGAGATCAAAGTTGCCAGTACGGCAAAACGACTATTTCATGTGTAAGGACCTAATATTATACCTACGTACATATTTAATAATTTATTTTTTGTTATTTTTACACTTCCTATTTTTACTGTTTGTTTGAAAAGTTTTTTTTTTTTATTTTGTAAATCAAATTTTATACACTTTTATGTAAATAATCACCTCTCCTTTATAATATTTTGTGTATGATCTTATTTTCTGAACTTGTTTGTGTTTTGTTATTTTTAGTATTAATTTCATCCTGATGCAGACAACATAGTTTTTGAAACACGTAGATAATGTTAATAATATAGCGGTGTTTACAAAGTTATTTGTTTTCATTAAATCAATACTGACGTCAAAAAGTGTGTTTGAAAAGTTTGAAGGAGACTTTTTTATAAATTACGATTCCAGTTCTCTCGGATTTTAGAGAAATAGTCGTTATTTTTAAGGTTAATCACAATTCCTTATCATTTCCTTAACAGCACCTCTGTCCATATTATATACAAATTTGTAAAACAGTTTTTTTATATTAATTTCACGCAATTTGGGAGGTGGGTATGCAAGTGCTTCGTTACGTTTGGTGACTCAGCAGGGGTGCCCGGGTTCATGGGGTGAGGTTTGTCTAGGTCTTGGTGCGGATGCGTCTGCCCACGCTCTGGGTGGTGGATTGAGAGAGACTGGTTGAGAGAGGCTTTTTGACCTCCACAGACGACCGGTTACCTTGCACGTCGGGCTGATAATACCTAAATAAATTCTTAAAAATCAAGGATTTGTATTCCTCGTCTTTCTCCTCCAAAACTGGACCGATTTTATTTATTTTTTCATCATCATCCCTATTGACTCTAAAACCCCTGGTGGGTCTTGGCCTCCTCAAGAGTCTTCCTCCACTCATCTCGGTTTTGAGCCAGCTCTCTCCAGTTTAGAAGCTCCAAGATAGATATGTCTTTGAGGACGTTGTCGCTCCATCTTAGTCTTGGTCTTCCCAGGCTCCTTCGCCCTATTGGCCTTGAGTTCAGCAGGGACTTTGGTGCTTGATGCTGGGTCATTCTCTCCACATGACCCAGCCACCGAAGTCTTCCCAGTTTTATAACTTTAATTGCAGTGGCGGCTCGAGCACTTTTTTAGTGGTGGGGATCGATTTTTTTTACGTACTGTGCCGCAATCTCACCACCCGTAGAATATAATATAAATTTTCTCAAAAAAAAATTTTATGGTCTAATCATGCTAGTCGGATATCTAAACACAAAATAATATAAAATATCCAAAGATATATGCCAATTTACAATACAGTATAATAAAAATAAAGTTTTATATTGCAAGATCATTATCAAACTAATTTGAACGCGAGCGATTCCCGCCCGAAACTTCGCAAACAAATGTTTCTGTGGGGATCCAAAGAATTGTCCCCGCGGGTATTTGAATTCACATACGACTGCGCATGCGCAGTTGCATACGATCGCGAAACAACGCAAGGAAAGTATGGGGATACTTCGGATCGTCCCCCAAGTGCGCATTAGATTCTGCGCACTGAGAAATTGACCCGCTGTTTTGTGCTCCGTACATTGTTCGCTGTATGCGCGTAGGGTCTTATTAAAATCATCCGGAATAATTATTTGTATTTTATTTCTGCAAATGTTAATTACTTTTCTGTTTAAAGGATTCATTCATTTTGGTGAAGACAACGCATCGACTGTTATTTCCTTTTCCTTTAGTAGGTTTTGAGTGTAACTGGCGGGGACCGTCCCCATTGTCCCCCTATGAAGAACCGCCACTGTTTAATTGTTTTTTTAGGCGGAAATAAGAGCGATTTGCGTTCACAATGCGCTTCTGGATCTCCTCTGTGGTATTATTGTCGTTTGTTATAAGGGAGCCTCGGTATGTGAATCTTGGTACCGTTTCGAAATTTTGGTTTCCACATGAGAGAGTTGGGATTTGTTGGGTGCATCCTACAGCCATGTATTTGGTCTTTTGCTGGTTTAATACGAGACCCATAATTTTGGCAGAGCTTTCAAGATTTTTTACTCACTGTAAAATAAGAAAATATTCTAGGTTTCTACGTTTTGCTTTTTTAAAAATATATTGTAATTTATATACTGATGGCGTTCAAACCAGGAATTTTTACGATTTTTGAAGGGTCCTAACTCCTACAAGAAATAACTTATCAAAAAAAAGAAAAACGTTAAGACACGGTAGTGGTCGATATCTTTATTATATTTAAAATAAATATTATTAACTAATAATTATTTTGTCTGTTTCCATGCGCATAATACTTGATATTATAATAATCATATATATAATTACCACGGTTCAAACTTTGACATAACTGAAAGTATGTTGCTTGTCTCTTATCAAATTCAAAAACGTTTAATAATCAAAGGTCAAAGAACTAACCAAGTTCATTCTAAGATTGTGCGGAACTCCCGACATGTTTTTATATTCATATCAACAGCTGTTTTCTCTCTACTACGAGTTACTCGTATTAGGATAACATTGGCGCAGCCGTGAAATATCTCGACGAACCGAATTCTACTATTATCACGCGAGAAGTAGTGCGCGGGGACCGTTTCAGTAGATTTCAGAAGTGAAAACTTCTTTAGCGCCGTTGTGATTTGAAACTCGATGAAATGAAAAAGTGACGCTAAAAAGAGACAAAAAATATAACTACAGGATTTAACCTGCGAGAGAATGAGATAGTAAAATCGGTCTCCTCTTTGTGTGGTGGTTTGTAGCCTCCCCACTCTCGTCAACTTTAGTTTTTATCAATTTGGGAGGCGGGAATGGGTACCGCCGCCCCGGGAACCTTTATTGGATAACCAACACCTCTGCCATAGGTCACCCCAAGTGGTTCGCTACGTTTGATGATTTAGCAGGGGTGGCCGGGTTCATGGGGTGAGGTTTGTCTAGGTCTTGGAGGCGGATGACCAAGACACACTGAACCCCAGATTTCTACCCACCCCTTAAACCCTTTTCCTTCCCAGAACTCTCCTCTCCTTCCTTTCCTTAAAAAAACCCCCCACACAGCATCCCCAAAGATGACATAGGCCCTGAGGGAAATTATTTTCCTCAGGGCCTCCTGTGTGGAGCTCATGTAAAAAAAAAAAAAAAAGTTTTCTGAAGGCCTCACTTCTACCACGTGTTAACTGCATACAAATTTTTGAAATGAAAACTTCTTTAGCACCGTTGTGTTTTGAAACTCGATAAATTCAAAAATAGCGACAGTAAAAAGAGACAAACACACACTTCTATAGGATTTAACCTGCGAGAGAATGAGATAGTAGGTATAGTCGGTCTCCTCTTTGTGCAGTGCTTCGTAACCAAACCACTCTTGGCTACTTTAGCTTTCTGAAGTTTTCACTTCTACCGCGTGTGAACTGCAAACTTGTAATTTTATTTCTAAAGTTAGATCCGCAGGGAAAAAAAATCCCTTAAATAGGGGCTATATCATCTGGGTCAGCGGCTGAGTTGGCATTGCTTTTGGGCTAGGATTAAAAATGGACTCTTTAATATTTTTTTAAAAACACTGCGTTTAAAATTATTAAATAAAACTTATATATTCAGAATCAGCGGTTATTGGTCTATATGAACATATCTTTTTAAATCCATCATATTTTTCACTGGAGTTCCTTATTGTCAGTGAGCTAGTGACGTGGCGTACAAACTGGTTGATTCATTTAAAGTGGACTTATAAATCCTGTCGCAAGAAGTTGCCATCAATTAATTCGATTTGACCCGCGATTGACAACTTTAATTCGCATCTTGACAGATTCGATAAATACCATCGTCGATAACAATGAACTACAAATATACATAATTTATATCGCCACTTTGGTTGAACAGGGTTCTAACTTCACTTGTTCTGAAATATGAGATGTCAAAGCTATATCTTATAGCTCCATTATTTGCCCCCTTCAGAACAAATCTGTATCCTAGAAATAGAAAAATTACAAAAAAAGATTTATGCGTTACCTGTATAATATGAGGGAATATACATACTACCCATCCTAGTATACAACCCTGTTCTTCCCGTTTAAATCATAGGAGACCAAATTTGTCCCAGCTCATATAGGTCTCATATAAATCGCTGTAACTCCCTTACTGTCATAGTCAGAAAGATGTTCTAAACGGTGTTAGAAAGGCAAAACGCCATGCTTTATATTCAATCCTAAAAAAGATACACCAATAAATTAAAATGTTCACCTTTATGATACCAAAGTTTTGAATCGCACACGAAAAAAATTTTAACTTTGAGAATTTTTTATTAATTATTTTCATATGGAACGACAAAAAAGTGAGGCGACCATAACGTTTACAATACATTTTTGTCTAAAGGCAGGTCCAGAGTTCAAACATTTATCGCGTTTTGCCGTGAAAGTCCATCAAACATCACATCAACGTTTTTTGTCTCCCGTCTCCTCCGTTTGTTAAAACACTTTAAACCATCTTTAAACACGGTTGAAAGATTGGTGCGAAGTTCGCGCGATCACACACAATTTGGTTTGTGGTCTGCGATAAGGACGTGTCGACGCTTAACCCTCGACCCGTCGCGTGGGGTCTTTAAAAGCCCAGGTTTTACAGAAATGCTAATTGTGTTCATTTTAAATGTTCCCATTGATTTCTTACTTTAGGTAGCTTCCTAAAAGGGAGTATACTTGACGCAAGCGCCGAGAAAATTTAGTTTGCGCATGTGCGATGTGAGATACAGACTTGTGTTTCGGCGTGAGGCTAAAAAAATCAACAAAACACCATGAAAAATCAAGTTTATATGTTTTTTTTTAATTGTATTTTGTTGATTTTTTGTTGTAATAATAAAGTCTATATCAACCTCAAATAGTTATGAGTTTGATGGAAATTGGTTAGATTTTTTTTTGAAGTTTTCTATTAAAAAATACGATTCAAAATTTAAAAAAAATGTTCCTTGTTGATTTTTAAGCTCTTGCATTGAAAATAAATAAGTAATTTTTAACATTTCTTTTTATTTCAAAGTAATCATTATCACCTGACTGTAATCAGTTAAAATAACATATAAAATGTATGCTACAACAACAGTTTAATCATATTTATTTTTGGGGTCCTAAGCGACCCCACGCGACACCTCGCGTTACAAAAAAGGCGCGACGGGCGGAGGGTTAAGCAATGAGCACTTGACGTTTGACGTTTTTGGCGTTTATATCAATGTTAAAATGCGTTCTGATGACAGAAGAGATGCATCAGGGAGAAAACACAGGTAGCACATAATAGATCAGGAAAGTTTAAAAGGATTTATCAGGAAAGTTTTCTGACTAATCTCGATTATTGCACGACCTTAAGTTACTATTAAGAATTTAGAGTGCGTAAATATCTAAGTCAAAAACAGAATAATTATAAATATTTGATATTATATTATAATTTTATTACTTATCAAATATTTTTATTATTATATTTAGGAAGAATAATATTTTAAATTCTCCATACACGACCGCATTGCGCGGCATCGGTCAACAAATGAATTGTCCCCCCCCCCCCCGCCGGCTCCCGCCTGCCTTCCCGCTTCACCCTGGATGAAATGTTTTCCGTCGATCGTGGGAAGCTCGAAACACAACAAAAGTTGACAATATTTATGATGTTGATGACAAACATTGAGTGCTGTTATGGGACTGTCAAGGCAAATGACGAAGCTATGGACCCAATTTAAGAGCGTTTAACCAGCCAGCGGACGAAAATCCACATTTCGTCGAAAGTTGTTCTTACGATCGCGCAGGGCGGTTACAATGAGAAAGATTAATTATTCTCCGTACCAGCTTTTTTAAACTATAACTCAATATCGAATTTATTTCAATCCAAATTAGCTTTAATTTATACCTTCATCCAAAAATGCTGAAAGGCGTGATGATAAAACTATTAAAATAATGTACTTTTTGTAATTATCTTTGGATTATAAGTATTTATCATTTTTCAATAAAGTCTAAATTTAATAAGAATGTTAAAAAAATCTGAAATATATTAGTTTGTAAGTGCGCAAATAAATACACAAATGGACCAATTTTCGTCAAGAAACACATGTAAGTACGTATTTTTGAATGATTTTATTGAAACTAAAATTAAAATTCTAAAACATGCGTTTGCTAGATAATGTATTGATTTATTTTACTGCATGATTATATTATTTGAAATGGGTGTGGTATAATACAAAATCTTTTTTGAAAATTTAATAAATCGCCCAACGACCTATGGAATAACCTTATTACACTAAAAATTTAAAAATTTTCTAAAAATTTATTACAAGCGAATGCTAGATAAAAGAACAATCTTTCGAAATCCATTTATAATTTTTTGTGGAAAAGAGTCAATACGTCTAAAATCTTTTTTGAAAATGACGTATTTCCGGTTTTCTCTGGTAATGCCCTCTTAATAATATGTTTTTATTTTTAATCGTTATCAGTAACTTTAATTACAAAAAAACAAAAGGTACGCAATTTTTAAAACTTTTTTTATGTTAGCATGTAAATATTTTATGTTTCAAAAATTAAATGTTTATTTCGAATTATAAAATTTAACTAACTAAAAAACTCTTTTTAGTTTTTGGATACGTTCAGAAATTTTCCATTTATTTGCATTTTATTGTAAAGCGTTAAAAATAAATTTTTAACCATCTGAAAAATACGCCCTTCTGAAGGGTTAAGAGGAAAGCTAGATTTCAATATCTTAGAAGACCGCCGAAAAATATTTTTAGAAGGAAAAATTCCAATTAATCTTATTCAAATTGAAGATAATCTCAGGTACTATGCTCAATCCGCATATTTTGAAAGAGATTAACTTACATGTCCCTAACAAGTATAAAAACATAGAAAAAACACAAAAAAATATCTCGGAGTAGGTTACGAATTGATGAAAATCTTAGATGGGACAACGGAACGTAAAAACTTACAAGCCATTTATATATGTTACTGTAAAAGCCCACACTATGGTAAATCTTAAGATTTTCCAGTAAATTCTAAGTTTCTTTCTAAGTTTCTTATTCTTCTTTTATTTTATTTTACTAGTAAATCTTAAGATTTACTGGTAAAACCTAAGATTTACCGTAGTACGGGCTTTTACAGTAAACTATATTTCGTTATGTCGTTCCCGAATTAAATATGGAATTATGGAATGTGGATCTGCTACACATGGGCATATACACAACCTGAATACGATTCAAAAAGGAATCATAAAGACCATACTGAAAGTATCCATTTTAGAATGATTTGATTGATATTTTCAATAGCTTTTACGTACAAAAATGTACAACGAATATATACAAAAATATATAATTGAAGCTATTCAAAAATACTGAGTCCTCTACTAGACCGTGTATCCATCACATTAGATCGAATAAAAATGACTTTAAAAACATTCCAAGTTGTAAAACCACATTCGAACAAAGAAACTACACTTGCTTTGCAACAAAACTCCATGGCGCTCATAAATTTTAGTGTGCCGGCGAGAAACACAAGGTCATTACTACCATTTTACTGTGGTAATACTACGACCAGGGCACAATTCAATATACCACTACACAGAATCCAACACTTGGGCAATATGTATTCGCACATAGATGTATGGAATATGTCACTGACACAATTTAAAAATGAAATAATGAAATCATTTATCCGTGATACAAGTACTCACTAAGGAATTCTTTGGTAAATTTAATAAACTACTCGTTCATCGACAAATTTGCTAAACTATCTCTACCTATCCTATTTGTACCGCACAGGATGAGGCACACAAGACTGTAGAAACAGGGGGTGGTTCCGATCCACGGAGGCGTTAAGAAGTCGGGAGAGCGTCTCAGAGCTGTCCGCTTGGAGAGCTTGTCTGAAGGTGATCCAAGGGCTCGTAGTTCCTTTTAACTAGCCGGGTCTGGTCCGTAGAGCGTAGAGTGTCCGAGGTCCAGGGGTAAGGCGATGGTCAGAAAAGAAAAGAGGCGAATGGAAGCAGGTCAGAGCAAGGGCGGGCAGGCAGAGAGAGATGTTGACGCAAAGGTGGTTAGTTGATTACTGACTGGTTTGGAAAGGCTTCTAGACCCTATTTATTAGGCCAAGGTAGAATGCTAGAGCACTCTGCCGTTGCTATGTCATTGTTGGGCCGTTATGCTTAGGGAGGTTTCGAAGAACCCATTAAAGACGTTGGCCATCGGGTCGGATTCCGAGAATCCAGTGAAAGTGCCCGATGGCAACAAAATTCCCTCTGCTCGCTCACCTCACCCTGACAATTTATTTATTAAACACAATATTTTACATAGCCAAATACATAATACAAAATATGCCAAATACGTCTGACACACTATTAATGTAATTAAATGTAATGTCTTAGTAAAATCGTTGTAATATGTATTATAAACCATCATAACCTGTAGTATTATTTAGTTATATTAAAAAAAAAAAAAATCACTAAAATATTAACATCCAAATTGGAGTTCTGAACTCCTGCAACTTGCAGAGGTACTGGAGGTACCATCGATGTAGCGGTTTGCCACTTTGCGAAACTAATACTTACGTTTTATTAGACATGGTTAATGTTGCAATTTTGTAAACCTCTGATCACCTTACTTGAAAATTTTTATTGTTTGTATTTTTATATCATGTATGTATTTTTTTATCGTAACTTATCGTTATTATATCTTAGGGAACGTACCCAAACTACGTGACACGTTTAGGGGGGGGGGGGGGTCTTCAAAATGTCACGCTCCATACAAATGAGCGGCGGGTTGCTTAGGATTTTGGTCACCGGGGGGGGGGGGGGGGGGGTTAAAAATTGCAAAAAGTTGGTCACGTAGTATGGGTACGTTCCCTTACTGTAATTAAAATTTTTGTTGCTTATATTTTTATTTAACTAATGTACTTTTTTTATTTCTATTGTAATTTTATTTATATTATTTCCGTCTCATGTTAAGGATGTACTGCCTTTATTTATTTATGTATAAGCCCTCTGGGCGTATAATAAAACAAATAAATAAATAAATAACGTAAAGACATAAAACTAATAAAAAAAAATAATGAGGTGACAGAAATAAAAAATAAAAATATGGCTGAAAAGATCAATGAAAAAACCCTAATGAAGACACTAAAAACGATAAAGAAGACAAATAAACTATAATTTAATAACTTTAGTCCGCCTCGGCACAGGAAAGAAATACAATATCTATTATTAATTTCACCATTATATTTTTTTTATAATTTCATTATATTATGTAGTCGCTAAAATTAAAATTAAAACTCTTGGGAAATTCCATCCACTTTTTTATGCTCCGAAAGCGAGAACTTCTGCCTATCAAAACGCGCCAATAACAGAGCGACTCAACTGCTCAAGGATTCTGCAAACCCGTAATCGGCCGGAGACGCGCGAGAGCGCGCAGCTTGTGCGCATGCGCGAAAAAAATATTTCGAAATAAATATGTTTGTCTGCGATTTTGACTCTTCTATGTACAGAATTTGTATGAAGAACAAGGTCAGAATCGCTTGCGCCAACATTACCCCATAAGATGGGTAAAAATTTCATTCACCTTGCAATCCCAGAATATTTTTAAACGATTTTATCTGTGGCATGAAAATGTCAAATTTGCCGCGAATGTTATCTGTCGAAATTGATGCGTGTTCCTCGACTAAAACATCGTAAAACCTATTAATTTACGTAATTAACGCAAGTAATGTTGTTTCGGTACATAGTTTATTGGTCTAGGAATGTGTTTCGGTAAATAAAATATACGATAACTCAAAATTAATCCATCCATCGACCATCGACATTTTCAAAGTCACACACAGACAATTCAGCAAATATCTTTTGACACATGTCACAAAATAGTAAAACTGCCCCCATGCATTTTTAAAATTTGTAACCTCCATATTGGTGTACTCTTATAACCGTTTTACGGAGAACATGAAAAAAATAAAATAAAAATAAATAAAGTTTGCAAGAACGATTTCTTAGAAAATATTTACAGATTTCTGATTTTGAGAATGAATGTTGTATAAAGAATTTTTGTTTAAGAAAATATTTAAATATGACGTTTACTAGAGATGAAACGGATATCCGGTAACTATCCGGTATCCGGCCTATCCGGTCTAAATTTACTATCCGGCCGGATGCCGGATAGTAACTCAATATCCGGCCGGATACCGGATATTCAAAAACTACGACAATTTCCTATAATAAAATGCAATACATTAATCTTTGTGAGGTAAATATCAATAAAATGGCTTATAATTATGACGGCTTTTATTTAAAGTCGAAAAAGTTACAAAAAAGCCATAAGGCCTTCCAAAAAACTAAATTTTTCTTCTGAGATATTCACTCTAATGATAAATACATAAATAGTAAATATCTAAACTAAAAACTTTTTAGTAAATACTTACAAAAACCTCGCAGAGTTGCGAAAACTTAAATTATAACATGTTAAACTGATCACAATCACCATTGTAGTGAACTAAACACAGCGCCGGATCTGCCATACGTTCAAAAACGTGAAAAAAACCTGGCGCCAACTCCGAAGGGGCGCCGTGAGAAAATAAATATTGTATTAAAAATTTGTTATAATATTCCCTGAATCGTTTAAAAATTACCCATAGTAAGAAATAATTATTACGCTCTAGCAACACTTTCCAAAGATACAGACTGCGCACGCATCTGGTTTTAATTCAACGAAATTCAACGATTTACGAATTTATAGTCAGTTACAGAATTTTTTTACAAATTCCATATATTTAGTTTAAACGTAAGATCTATTTTTCCATATATCTTTTACTGTCTTTTACGACGAATGAGTGCGATCCAAATTAATTAACCAATCACAGCGCCGTACTTTTATTCAAGTGAATAAACAAACCGACGGCGCCTTTCAAAGTGCTTTTGTACGATTAAAGTCTCTAGGAGAATGTGGTTAAACACCATTTTCTTATGAAATCTTCAGTAAATTCAAAATTCCATTAGCATAAACATCGCACGGTTTGCAAGGTTGCAACTTGTAAATAGTTTCATCATTGTTTTGACAGTTGAAGTTCCTTAAATGTACCTATAATTAATTTCTATTAGATTTGTTATTTTACAGTCAGTAATAATCAGTGTAAGCGTCTTTCGTAAGCCGTTGATACCATAGATACGTTCGTGTTTGTTCGCTCAACACAGAACACAGGGGAAATGGAAATGCAAGGTACAAATTTGGGGTTATATTATTAGATTTTTTTAATTTATAACTACATTTCTATTGGTTGTTAGAGGTTGTGGATTGTGGATTACAATGAATAGAATAATAATTAAAAAAAACTTTCAGGCTCGCAGAATCTAAAACTTAGAATTCAAGAGCATAATGACACAAAAAAAACTCGTTTCCATTGGGAATTTTTTAATTCCAATTTCTCCAGCACCGATAAAAAATGATGTCCCGCGCAATGACGTTACAATGGTCCCGAGCACATCTAAACAGATATCTATCGCACAAATTCCTCCGGTCGAATTATTAGAAGATAAAAAAAACGTTACTGATAGCAGTTTAAATTTAATTCTGTTTTCAGAGCTTGAATTGAAAGATCCCGGATGCTGGCCAAAGTTATCTCAAAATTCCATTAGTTTATTAGTTCAGGAAGGTCCTGTACAATTGAAAGGTTTTGATTTTCCTATTACGAACAAGCGTAAATTTAATACTAAGTATTATTACAAGAAACTGCCTAATGGAGAAGAATTACATAGATCGTGGCTTATTTATTCGAAAACTTTAGATAGGGTTACACCCTTTATATGTCTTGATTTTATTTGATAAATTAGTGTAAAAAAAAAATTAAATTAAAAAAAAAAAAATTGGGGTAAACGAATTTTTATTAAAATTAAAATTTAGGGGGGGTGGGGGGGCGCCATCGGTACCTACTGCACAGGGCGCTAGATTTCGTAGATCCGGCCCTGACTAAACATCGTAAAAAACACAGAGATTATTGAAATGATTAAATGCTGACATTGAAGCACCATAATATACTTCTTTTTTTTATTCTAATCAAAGAGAATATTTTAAATTAATACTCAAAATTAACAAGTGGTAAATTATAGTGAATAAAGACTAAAAACGACGCTAAACTCGTCAAGACATGCAACGAGACAATGGGCCAAATATCCGGCCATCCGGATACCCGGTATCCGGCCAAACAACTATCCGTTTCATCTCTAACGTTTACTTCCCATTTTAGAACGTACCAAAACGTGCAGATAGAACTTAAAAGAAATGCAACGAGATGAGCTAATAATTCAATGTAAAAGGTTCCAAGTATATTTCCCTAATGCTATTCCAAGCTAGGACCATTTTCTAAATTAATATTTTCCTTTAACATATATGCTAAACTAAAATACTTATCACAAGATTGAATCGGAAATACGTAGTCAAATATTTTATGGTTATTTCCTTTTGGGGTATTATGCCGTGTTGCGCTACCTCCTCCTTTAGCCAACGTTTCGGACAGCGTTACAGTGTCCATCATCAGGGCAGATGTGTGATCACACACATCTGCCCTGATGATGGACACTGTAACGCTGTCCGAAACGTTGGCTAAAGGAGGAGGTAGCGCAACACGGCATAATACCCCAAAAGGAAATAACCATAAAATTTTTGGCCGTGAAAATCTAAAATCATATCCGTAGTCAAATAGTTTGTGAGAGTCGTGTTTTCTAACTTTGACAGCAAGGCGAAATTATAACCCTATCCAACTAAAGTGACGAACTACACTTCACCTCGTTAAAACGATCTACTGTCAGATACAAACAAAATGATAATTGCAAAAGGTTCAAAAAGTGATGTTAAAACCTTGTAAAATAAATGGAAGCTTCAAGAAATTGATGTTAAAACTTCGTCATACAAGGATCTCTGAAAATTATTTTGGTTGTAGAAATGGGCAAAAAATGGTGTTGTTAGAACCTTGTAAAATAAATGAACACTTTAAAAAGTTCATTTTAGGCTGAATTTAGTCTCACGCTCACCGTCAGCGCTCATAGATTAGCGCGTAGTTCGTCAGCGCTGAGGCTCAGCGTGGCTCGTTTCAGTATCGTACTGACCGCCTTACTGTACAGACGAAGACCAAAATGCGGAGTGTATTTGTAATTGCTGCTTTGTACTACCTATCCCAAAAAAATAAAAACGATTCGCCATGACTATACACGCTGACGACGTCCGCTCCGCTCGACACTAGAACGCTCACTGAAAGCAGAGGCGCTCGTGCGATCGTCAGCGCCGACAGCTACGCGGCGCCGACGCGCGACGCGTACGGCCGCGTAGCCATCAACGCTGACCACCTTGCGCGCTGATAGCTACGCTTCATTCAAAAACGCTTTCTAGGAGTTCATATATCTCGACCATCAGCGCCGACGGTGAGCGTGCGGTCGGCGTAAGACTAAATTCAGCCTTAGAATTTAGTCATAAAAGTAATAATAGAAGTTTAGAACTCATACAAGTCATATAAAATTATCTTTATTTACGACCTTCGGATTGCTAGTCGAGAGCCTTACCCCTCGACCACAGAGGACGTCAGAGTACAGTGCTAAAATAAAATCATTATAAGGACACGTGTATGCAGTCCATTCGAAATCAATAAAAAAGGTCATTATATTATTATTATTAATTCATTCGACACACCAATAATAAATTTTATACTGGCTGTTTTTTTTTATATAGAACACGATGCAATGATTAATAAATCGGCAAACATGTTATATAGAATTATGTTGATCTGCTGATGAAATCTAATGCAGTTAGTAAGCTTGGTGGTGTTTATAAGTAATTTGACTATTGTACCAGATATGCGTACTGTACAGGGCCCGCAGATACTTTAATAGTACACAACTGCTAACCCTGTACAAATCGCAAGTGCGCCCCACGGTTGAATTTGGCAGCCACCTCTGGTCTGGAGCTCCAAAATACCTGAAAAATACCCTCGACTCTGTGCAGAAACGGGCGGTCCGTTTGATAGATTCTCCCATCTTAACAGACGGATTGCAATCTTTAGAGCACAGGCGTCGGGTGGGAATGCTATCCTTGTTCTACCGGTATTACAATGGAAGATGCTCCGAGGAACTAGCATCATTGCTCCCTTCGGCACCGGTGCATAGTCAACATTTGTACACAGTTGACATTTGTCACATGAGAACGGGTCGTTTCTTCGACTCGTTCTTGTGTTCAACAGCTCGGCTGTGGAATGATTTGCCGGCCTCTGTGTTTCCTCCTTCCTACAACATGGGTCTCTTCAAGACTAATGTTCATTCCTTCCTCTCCTCAAAAAGACCCTCCACACAGCATCCCAGATGACATAGGCCCTGAGGGAAATTATTTTCCTCAGGGCCTCCTGTGTGGAGTTAATGTAAAAAAAAAAAAAAAATGAGCTGGGTTGCCAGGTCTTTTCCAAAAATATGCCGAACATTGAGCAAAAAAGAATTTCGAGGTGAAATTTACCTAGATTTCACGGTGGGGGGGGGGGTTGTTGGACTTTGAAACAATGTAAGCAGTCAAATTATTTCGAATAATCAATTTACGCAAGTACGTAGTCACCTAGGTGCAACACTAATCCGCTTGAAAATGGCTTGAAAACAGTGAGTGCGTGCACGAAGCGGCAAGATCGCACAAACTAAGAAGGATGCTACGCAACATCGATTGCCGATTGCGCCAAATCTGATAATTAAATCGCATATTAGGGAGAAAAATTTATCAGAAAAAAATACCGAACTGCTCATACTTCGGTATTTTTGTCATACCGAATACCGAGCACGGTGCTAAAATACCGAACGGTTCGGTAGAATACCGAACACCTGGCAACCCTGGATGAGATAGGGAGTACACTTTTACATATAAACTGCACACTCACCTCTAATTTCGATTTTTCGGAGATGTCTGGTTTTACTATGGTTTTACTCGTTTAGATCGTCCAGTTGTTTAGTACTAAACAACTGGACGATCTAAACGAGTAAAACCATATGCTTAAGATGAAGTCATAGTAAATAATGCAAAATCATATGTTTTTGTTTTGAAAATTTGATCGCTTAGAAGTATTGTAGATGCTTCAATTAAATATTGCGTGTAGAACATACCTTGGCCCTTAAAATATTGGTCATTTTTTTTATAAGTTTTTTAATAAGCCTATAAAAAAATAAAGTATGAGGTCTAAAAAACACACTTTCAAGTCCAAACTCTCCTATTTATAAACCCCTTTTCGGATATGGTTTTATTGTGTAATGTGGCAAATTCAGTTTATTTTATAATAATCGCAAAAAAAGTTGATATTTACACCCAATCTTTCCAAAATAAAATAAAATATGCATTTTTCGCGTTGATATTTTACAATACGGCCGCTAGTCGACGAATTCGGTTATTTAAAGTGACCCCTATGGCGTCCACCGAAGAACAACTGTCCACGGCACAGTAGTGAACTAGTGGATCGCCTTAAGGCTCTGCAACCGGGATCGAAAAGAAGAAGATGGAGAGATACGAAATTACGAATGTTAGAGGAGAGCGCTAACATTTACAGCGACAAAATCGACGCGAAAATTGCGAAAATGTTTAATAAAACACGACTCGTTTAAAATAGAGCAAAAATCACGCGGGCATTATCTTAAACCGCATTTAAAGAAACACTGTGTTTTTTTTCATACATATAACTTGTAAAATAACTGAAACAAACGTGTTAATAATAATTATTGGAGCAAACTTTGCGATTTTTTTCTATCGAGGGAATTTTATATAATTTGCGTTTCAAAAAGGCAAAGGCAAAGTTTAGATATTATATTTTTGAATGTAGCTACACGGTGGCCCTTAACTGTATACCTAGTTTTAATTAAGAATAAATAAATAATGGTGGAACCTAGACACGTTTTATTAATATTTTCAAAAACTACAATAAATGGAAATTTTAATGACATTAAGTTTTAAAAATTATATTGTCCAAGTGAGCTCCATCAGCCTGTTGACATTGTCTAAAGCACGGGTCACATCATGCTGGTTGCCAGCGGCTGCTTACCAGCGGCTGGTAGTAGTAGCAGCTAGCAGCGGCGGGCAATCTGGTCACACTACGCTGCTAGTCGCGTCTCGCACTCTCCAGTTAGTCATTCACTATTATGTCGTCTGTCGTTTCACGTAAAAAGCTAATTAAGCAGTTGTTGAGAGAGGGTGTCAGAGAACTTAGTTTAGAAATGCTTAACCAGAGAGAGTTAAAAAAAAACAAGGATAATTTTGAAAAACGTTTAAAAATGTTATTATTTGTTTCGCAGTCCACTTTAACTCAGACATTATAAATAACTTTAATTATATCAATTAAAAATTATAAAATAGTCACAACTATTTATATTATTATATTACAACTTCACAAAAAAAACACTGCTTTCTCGTTGCTGATAGACGCAATAGTGGTCAGACTGCGCTGCCGGCTGGTGTCAGCGGTCACGTGATTGATTATTCGCCGCTGCTTGCTACCAAAAGTTAAACATGTTCAACTTCGTCAGCCGCTGACAAATACTCGCCGGCTGGCGACGCCAGCGCTGAATTTTGTGGTCACACCAAGCTGATCGACGGCTGGCAGAAGCGGCTTCTTCAACTCGCGGCTGGCAACCAGCGTGATGTGACCCGCGCTTAAGGCGGATTCGAAATTTCTCAAAAAACACGTTGACAAGTTGCCCGTGGGATGGCGTTAATTTCCCGTACAATGTTTTGTTTTAACTGATTTATTGTTATCGGATTGTCTTCATAGACTCTTGATTTTAAGTATCCTCACATAAAAAAATAATCACACGGGCTGAGATCTGGGCTCCGTGGATGCCACTCAATGTCTCCTTCTCGTGAAATGAGTTTTTCGGGGAACATCTTCTTGAAACGGTCCATGGACAGTTTAGCAGTGTGTCAGGAGGCGCCGTCCTGCTGAAACCAGCTCCTGGAACTGTGGCCTTGAAAATCTTGAAGAGCTGGGACCAAGAAATCCTGAAGCATCTGACAATAATTTTTAGATTTCACTGTCATAGCAACTCTCCTTTCGTTTTCAAAGAAATATTGGCCAAAGATACCCCTCTGTTATTGCAGCCCACACAACGACCTTCGGGCTATACACGGGACGTTGATGCTTCTGTCGGGGGGTCTTCTTCTTCTTCTTCTTCTATTCTCAGACAAATACCGGCAATTTTGTTTATTAACATGGCCATTGTTATGGAAATTGGCCTCATCGCTGAACATTATGTTGAAAAAATTGTCAAAACGTTCCAACATCACATTCCAAAATTAAGTCGAAGATCGGTATCAATCAGCTTCAACTATTGCGTAAGCTGAATTTTATAAGCTTTTAGATGTAAATCGTGGCGTAAAATTCTTTGTAAAGTGGTCCTTTTGATGGATAAGGCTTGGCTTCTCTTGCGAGTAGTTTGTTGTGGATTTTCCCTCACTGATTCACTAACACGCTAAATAACTTCTGGTATCCCCGCTGACTTCGGGCAACCTTCATTAATTGTTTTTACTGTTGAGCCGGTTGTCTCAAACGTTTTGATCCATTTCCGAATAGATTTTGCTCTTGGTGCTTGATTAATGTCTCGTAAACCGAAATCAGCACGGTACATTCGTCTCGAAATTGTCACGGACTAATTGTTTATGTAATATGCACGAACACAAAATGCACGCTGCTCTCCCGTGAACGATTCCATGGCGACTAAAATTTCCACGAAATAACGCGTCTAACGATACCCCCCGAACCGCGCTCGCTCCACGCATTGTTAAAAAAATAACGAAACAAACCGCGAACACAGTTATGGTCCACCCTGTATTACTTTGTGGTTATCCATTATAGAATAATGAAATAATTTGACTTTGTATAAACCACTTATTTGATGTGCAAATCCGACCGGTTTCGGAACAAACGTTCCTTCGTCAGGGAAAGCTTATACATATAGTATAAGTATATAGTATAAGCTTTCCCTGACGAAGGAACGTTTGTTCCGAAACCGGTCGGATTTGCACATCAAATAAGTGGTTTATACAAAGTAAAATTATTTCATTATTTTTAGATATTATCTTCAAGAAAAACATATATTTTTTTAAGAGCTTTAAAACTTACCGTGTTTAAGGGAAATATGTAATAAATCGGTAGAAATCCGGGTTGCGGGCCCTTAACGCAAAAGGAAACAATGTAATGGCAAAGACCTTTATTTTTTGATCTCTAAACCGACATAAAGAGGATTTTCATTTAAGCCCCTGCCCGGAATAATGTTATCAACATTGAGGTTTGATGGTATAATATTGGGCATATTAATACGCATCTTTTAAGGCGCCGCATCCGCGCTCCAAAAGAGGAAGATGGAGAGATATGTAATTACGAATGTTAGAGGAGCGCGATAATATTTAAAGGAATAAAATCGATGCGAAAATGTTTAATAAAACACGACTCGTTTAAAATAGACCAAAAATCTCATGGAAGGAGTTTTAAGTATCATTTAAAGAAACATTGTGAATTTTCTCACAACTATAACTTGTAAAACAACTGAAACAAACGTGTTTATAATAATTTTCGAAGCATACTTTGCTATTTTTTCTATCGAAGGAATTTCATATAATTTGCGTTTCGGCGTGGAACGCGTCTAGATATTATCTTCAAAAATAACATATATTTTTTTAAGAGCTTAAAAACTTCAAATGTTTACGGGAGATATGGAAAAAAATCGGTAGAAATTCGGGTAGCGGCAACTTAAGTAACTACAATACAAAGGCAGATATTAGATGTAACACAGGCAAATTACTCATAGTCGTATTTATACGTAAGATTACAAACAATATCAATATAAAAGGTCTTGATCTATTAGCCATTTTTTAATTTTTAGTATAGTTAAGGTCAGGGTAGGTTAGATTAAAGGTCAGGTTGGGTAAGGTTAGGTTAGATAAATTTAGGTTGATTTAGCCCATTTTCATATCTAACACTACAAAAATAATGTGGAGGGCGATACCCACAAGAACCATTTTTTTTCGAAGAAATCGGGGCAGGCGGTCGGTGTGATAAGGCAATTTCAACCTTATTGTCATATACAGATGTTAAGATATATATAACGTTATTGTTAAATACAGGGTTTTAAGGGATGTACTAGATAGGCTTACTTTAACCAGTGATTCTTGTCATTATTTCGAGTAAAAAATAAAAGAAATTGTCTCCGGTGACTTTAAAATTTTTTTTTTTAAATTTTATTTTTCAAAACCTAACAGAAACCAAAAATCTTCCACACATTAGCACTGGTCACTCAGCCGAGTAACCACACATATCCTCACCCCCAACTTAACTGTTTAATTACCTACTGATTTTGAATGTTTTAAATCGAAAAACAAGACCAATTGTGTCACCGCAGATCAAAATTTCGTTACCATTTTTTACTCCAAATAATATCAGGAATTACTGGTTAGAGTTAGTCAAGTACGTCCCTTAACACCTTGTATATTATGGATTTTGACAGTATTAACACCCTAGCGACTGTTCGGTTGAAATCCGAGTACAATTCCATCCAACGTGAAACCATCTGTGAACGTGAAGTTTGTGACTAAGCCACCATTGTAATAGAACCGAATCAAAAAACAAGTAGCTAATGCCAAAAGATTGCGCCACTTACGTTAACAGCTAGCATGAGCAATGTCGGCTAGCAGGCGTAAGTACTCTTGGATTTGCATTTTCATGAATCTCTCGAGTCTTGTTTTGCTGATAAGCAGGGCTTAGCAGCAAAACGACGCGGACTTGGTCATTTTTGCAGGTTCCAGAGATTTAATACACTTAACAATAATTATTAGGTATCACGGGATAAAGTTGGGAAATATTCCAAAAATAATGGATAAGCAAAACATAGGCAGTTTTGGAAGTTTAGAAAACCATCAAATAAAAAAAATTACCTGGTGTAGTGGAAGTTCTAGGTGTTTTGGGTGTTCCAGGAACTTCCAGATCATTTTCTGATGGCCATCCTACAGTCCTCAGGGCCAGCGCCCTTTTTCCAGGTTCTGTTCCAACCCTCCTGTCGAACAAAGCAGGAACCTTTCTGACACAGCTACCAGCAGATGGGCAATTTTCTTTGTGTTCACTGCAGGCGGTATTGCCATCTTTGCTGGAATTGGCAGATTCTTGAACACTTTTGGCTAGTTCACAACTTCCTTGGTCATTTTTGGATAGTCCACAACTTCCCTGGTTGGTCTTTGATCCTCCACAGCTTCCTTGGATGTTTTTTGATCCTTCACAATTACTGTCTTGATTGGTTTTGTTCTCCCAGACTTTGTACATGTTGTGATCTCCATTCACTTTCTTTGTATCGTTTGCTCCTTCGCAGAGTTTTGCAGCAGATCCATTCATTTCAATTTTGGCGTTTTCAGATGCCATTTTTATTGCACAACACTTTGTTTAAATTGAAAAATACCTATTTTGAGCACTGATTAAAATAATAGAGATAAATTAATAAACCGCTTATGATTGACTTCAATATTAAAAAGCTTACCACCAAAATGATTATAACAGATTAATGTTACAGATTTAATCAATTAAGATCGTGGACTAGAAGTGTAATAACGCCAAGGCCATTTGCAGTTGCAAACAACAATTTTTTGCCTTATTTTGTGAACAACATTTCGTGCCACAGTTTTCATCATCGTGATATTATATGACAGATGATATCTGCATTTTTTACATTAATTCCACACAGGATACTCTATGTCATTCTCGGGAATGTTAAGAGGAGGGTCTTTTTAAGTTAAGGAAAAAGAGCAAGTTTTGAGAATAAAAAAAGAGGGGTAGATAAGAATCTGGGGGTCAGTGTGTCCAGGAGTAAGGTATGAATCCATCACTCCCACTGCGATGCGAGGCGTTTGTTCTAAAGAGTCCGCCTGGAGAGGCCAAAGGTTCTCTGCTCACAGCTGGTGGGCAGACGCATTCGTTACCAAGAACTGGACAAACCCCATGAACCTGGACACCTCTGCTAAGTGACGAAACGTAGCGAACCACTTGGTGTGACCTATGGCAGATGTGTTGGTTGAGTAGCGGTACCCATTTGCATTTTGGGAGACGTGTATGAGTACCGCCGGGAACCATTTTTTGGATAACCAACACCTCTGCCGTAGGTCACCCCAAGTGTTCCGCTACGTTTGGTGACTTAGCAGGGATGCTCGGGTTCTGGATTGATTCATTCATGTTTATGAAGGTATTGGTGGCCGATGTGTCTGCCCACCTGCTACGTGGCAGGCCGAATCGAGAGAGACTTGTTGAGGAGGTCTTTTGACCTCGCCAGCCAGAATATCTAGACCCATCGCCTTGCACCGCAGTTGAAGGGATCTATTCATACGCCCGTCACAATGGACACACTGACCCCCAGATTCCTACCCACCCCTCATACCTATTTCCTTCTCAGAACTTCCTCTTCTTTATTTCCTTATAAAAACACTCCACACAGCATCTCTCAAGATAACAAAGGCCCTGAGTGAAATTATTTTCCTTACGGCCTCCTGTATGGAGCTAATGTAAAAAAACATCTGCTTTTTTTACATTAACTTTACACAGGAGTTCCTCGGAAAAAATTTTCAATAGGAGCCAATGACATCTTTGGGGATGCTGTGTGTAGAGCCTTTTTACGTTAAGGAAGAAAAATTAATGAGGGGCAGACAGTGGTCGGTGTGTCCAAAGGAAAAGGCATAGTTGCATTCACCACCAAGACCTGCACAAACCTCACACATCATTCCGAATACCCCTGCTAAGTCACCAAACATAGCGAACCTCTTGATGTGACCTATGGCAGAGGTGTTGGTTATCAAATGAATGATTTCCGGAGCAGCGGTACCCATAACGGCCTCCAAACATGATTTATTTTTTAAATTTGGGAAGCTAAACAAAAATTTGATGATGAAAACTGCAAGACTGTTCGAAACATTGCCCTAATAAGTAAAAGAATTCACTACACGACTTGATATAAAAAAATCAACAATATAATTAATTAGATCTGTTATTTTAAGTATTTTGCACAGCACGTACTTTAAAAATTAATGCAATTTAAATGTATTAATTTTGGATTGTTTTTGAATTGTTTGAGACTTGTTACACGACTGGAGGTTGCGAAGTTGGCACAAAACTGGTCGAGTTAAATCGTTTGCGCTGGATATAACAGCTTAACCCGTCGTGTACTACAGATATAGTTATAACATACATATGTCAGTTAACTGTCTTATAAGTGTCAAGGTTTGGTAATAAACTTGTCGAATTCTACTATGTGATACATAATATATAATAATTAAAGTGAATTAAATAATAATAAGTCTTGTAGAGAGAGCGTGCACGTCATCGACAATCGTACTAAAAATTGTTCATATGTATAAACATAAAATTGTATGGAAATAAAATTTTATTAGTTACATTTAATTAATAATAAAAAAAATCAGTTAACCACTCAGGCCTCGAGACTAATTTCCGGAAGGTCAAAATATTTCAGATTTGAAATAAAATAAAAAACTAAAAATTGTTTTTGAAAGGTGGTTAAATACGCTATCCAATTTTATATTTCAAAAAAAATATATATATTTTTTAAATACTAAATTTTAAAAGCCATTTTTTTCAACGTTTTTAAAATACTGATTACCAAAAAAAAAATATAAATATTTTATTACAAAAGTGAATCATAAACATTATCGTCAACTCACTTTTATTTCATTACATGTAAAAATAATTAAGTTTCAAATTGCGGCGGGAAACTTTGAATTCTTAAAGGTGTACATTTTAATTACTTTAAAGTTATTTTTTAGATTTGAACATAAAGCTTGGTAATTTTTCTTTTTAACGACGTTTAGTTCATATATCTAACCATTACAGTAAGGGAGACACACGATTTATATGAGATGTACATGAGTTTTTCTGGGGGGTTATATTCGACGACCCCCATAGTCCAGTGGCTAAGACTCTTGACTCACATTCCGGAGGTCGCGGGTTCGAACCCGGCATGCGCAAATAAATTTTATTTGATTAATTTGTGTTATTTCACAATTAATTCATTTAAAATAATATATAGTATATTTGCGGCATGTTCCAGAGTGGAAGATACCATTAGTATCGCCCTGGTGTAAGACCACCATTCAGAATTGAAACGTTGCTTGAAAATGGCTTTAGCCGTGTTTAGTGACCAGATCTGAATAGCCAGGTACTTCCCAATCTTCCTCTTCCCCACCTCCTTCCCCTCCCCACTACCTTCAGCCTCACAACATACCCCAATTGGGGATGCCATAGTCTCACTGGCTCCAGACGGGAGCAGTTGAGATTCTTGTGCGGTATTCACTGAAAAAAAAAAAAAAAAAAAAAAAAAAAAAAAAAAAACGTTTCCACAAAAATAAATAAGAGACAGGTATCAAGTGTTTTAAAACATTCCAAAGAAGAAGAAGTGGAGATATGTAAATAGAAATGTCATAGGGAGGGCGCTAATATTAAAAACGGTAATAATTAAATGAAAATTGTAAAAACGTTTAATAAAAGATGACCCGTTTAAAAAAGAACAAAAATCTCACGGGAAATGTCTTAATATCTTAAAATTTAATGTCTTCATACTTGTAAAATAACTACAAAAAACGTTAAAAGAAGTAGATAGCGCAACTCGGCATAACACCCCAAAAATAAATAACGAAAAAAAGTATAAAAGTGTTTATAATAATTTTCGGAGCTTTCTTTATTATGTTTAATGCAATATTTTAATTTTCTTTAATATCTTTAATACGATACTTTAATTAAAACCATACTTTTATAGTATCGTATAAAAATATCTTAATATCGCCTTATTTCGTCGCTAAACACAATTAAAGCCAATAAAAGCATCGTTGCGCAGGAAGTTTTATACTGATCTTCTTTTTTTTATTTATTAACAAACAATTTTTTTAAATTAAATCATTCGTGATTTTCCCCCAATTAGATTGGAATATAAGAGGAATACGAGAAATGAGATGGGACGTTTTATGATCCAAAAGTCTGGCTAATCTGACCTTAAATCTACAATACAAAACTGTGATTCATCAGCATATAATTCAAAAGGGATGCTGGATTACGATGTCAGTCAAATGTAAGAGCAAATGAGCAAGAACCAAAAGGTATTAAGGCTCTGCAACCGGGCCCGAAAAGAAGTAGATGGAGAGATACGAAATTACGAATGTTAGAGGAGAGCGCTAACATTTACAGCGACAAAATCGATGCGAAAATTGCGAAAATGTTTAATAAAACACGATTCGTTTAAAATAGAGCGAAAATCTCGCAGGCATTATCTTAAACAGCATTTAAATAAACACTGTGAATTTTTTCATACATATAACTTAGCTAGCCTCCCAAAAACTGGGCGTACTGTACAGGGCCCGCAGATACTTTAATAGTACACAACTGCTAACCTTGTACAAATCGCAAGTACGCCCCACGGTTGAATTTGGCAGCCATCTCTGGTCTGGAGCTCCAAAATACCTGAAAAATACCCTCGACTCTGTGCAGAAACGGGCGGTCCGTTTGATAGATTCTCCCATCTTAACAGACGGATTGCAATCTTTAGAGCACAGGCGTCGGGTGGGAATGCTATCCTTGTTCTACCGGTATTACAATGGAAGATGCTCCGAGGAACTAGCATCATTGATCCCTTCGGCACCGGTGCATAGTCGGGAAACACGCCAAACGCGTGCCCAACATTTGTACACGGTTGACATTTGTCACATGAGAACGGGTCGTTTCTTCGACTCGTTCTTGTGTTCAACAGCTCGGCTGTGGAATGATTTGCCGGCCTCTGTGTTTCCTCCTTCCTACAACATGGGTCTCTTCAAGACCAATGTTCATTCCTTCCTCTCCTCAAAAAGACCCTCCACACAGCATCCCAGATGACATAGGCCCTGAGGGAAATTATTTTCCTCAGGGCCTCCTGTGTGGAAATAATGTAAAAAAAAAAAAAAAAAAACTTGTACAATAACTGAAACAAACGTGTTAATAATAATTTTTGGAGCATACTTTGCGATTTTTTTCAATCGAAGGAATTTTATAGAATTTGCGTTTCGGCGCGGGCAAAGTCTAGATATTATCTTCAAGAATAACATATATTTTTTAAGAGCTTTAAAACTTACCGTGTTTAAGGGAAATATGTAATAAATCGGTACAAATCCGGGTTGCGGGCCCTTAATTAAGTCATTAGCGACATTGGTGTCCATTCAAATCTACATGTGGAATTAAAATTAGAATTAAAATTAAAATTAAAATTAGAATTAAATTAAAATTAGAATTAAAATCTATGGAAGTCATTTCTATGGTGTATAATATAATATATTATGGGCAAAAATAGTAGGAAAAGGTTTATGATACAAAGAAAATTAAACTTCTCAGCAGATGTATGAATGCTGACGAAGCAAGGACTATTTTATAAGTGGTGGTTTATCCTCCCTGTTTACTCGCGTAATTTAAATGCTTTTAGAGAAATAAGATCTTTTACAAAACTAAACTGCCTAAACCACTATGGTTTTAAACTATACCTCCATATGAGCATCATTGCAGGTATTTCTGCAGGTTTCCCCGCAGGGGTAGGCAGAGAGGACGGACCGCCAAACAACTCACTCTTTGCCTCACTCACATTCATACATCGTCTCATACATACTCTTCTATTATTCTGACTTTTGACATGGCCCGTCTCAAGTATCTAATTCATTTGATCGTGCCATGTCTTCCTCGGGCGTCCCCGGCTTCTTCCATCATTCACATTTGCGTCATTTATTGTTTTTACACTACTTTCTTCGTTCATTCGCTCTACGTGCCCAAACCATCTGAGGGTCCCTTTCTTAATCTTATTCATTGTGCTTACATCAGCCTTACATTCTTTGCGGATATCCACATTTCTAACACGATCATACATGGTTTTACCACACATACGCCTCAGGGATCTCATTTCAACAGCATTCAGTTTACTTTCATCCTTCCTCTGCCAGTTCCATGCCTCACTGCCATACATCAGGGTTTCGCTTCTTTTGACAGTTTTTTATTAACGCCAACGGCATTCAGACCTCCATTAATGGTGTTACCGGCATTCAAAAATTATTAAAAAAACATACCATAAAAACATACCATATTTTTTACAAAACAACGATATATAGTTGTTGGCACTTACGATATTGTCCCCTGGCAGTTGTAGGGTTAACAGAAACATTGCAACAATTTAAACAACTCGCTATAAATAATTACTGAACCACTTCTGTTTCGATTTCGATTATAGATCATTACATCGATTAGCGTTTTCACAGCAGTAGTGGTATAACGTCGTTATTCTTACAGAAAGGATTAAGTTTAAAATCCATGCTTTTCACGTGAACAGCTGTATGTGGCCTGCTTACTCGTCGGAAAGCCTCACAATTTATTTGTGTACGCAACAATGAAAAAAAACACGATAAAAAGCGTAATAAAATGGCAAAATGAAAAAGTTTAAAAATTACTTTTACCGCAATTATTCCTCTCCTAAATGTCACAATCGCAAGACAAACACATCTGATTGTAACGTAATCTGTTATAAAATCGTTGTCGCCATAGACATATGAATATTCCTAGACCAGATCATAAAGGTGAGGGGAAAAACCAACTACAGCGGGACGCAGAGCGGGAAGATGGCTTTACTGATAAGTGACATGTGATTCGTCAATAACTCAATCGACAGTATATAGGCATCTCGCATTATAATATCACCATTTAGTTCTTAAAAGTAAACTCTGCTTTCGAATAAATGACCTTTTTACATGGGAGCGCGAATTGCTCGCCGCGTAATGAACAAATTTGCACAAAGTCCTAAATACGGCAACATAGAGTTCGTCTAATTTGAGGGTCCAATATTTTGTTGCCGTATTTAGTTAGGACACTTTTACAAATGTTTCATAATTTACTTACCCCAATAAATATCGACGAGCACACGCCATGTATCTTGACTGATATTTACACGTTTTCAAAATACAAGCCATGTTTTTTGCGGTGTTATTTCGTAAAATGCACCGATGAGCGCTCGACGCTAGCTCGCAGAAGAATGATGGTCACATTTTTAAGATTCACGAGAAGCCATACTCAATCCCAGCCGGTTCCATGGAACCGGTATGGGGAGGGGGAAATAATACGCTTTTATCACTTTGGGCAGGTCTACTAATATTCATTCGTCTATGGTTGTCGCCATAGAAATGAAAAATAAAAAATTTCACTTTATTTTCATCCGTACAAATAATTTTATTGCCTAACTGCATGCACCAATAATTTTATTATTGATTGCATATTAAAAATCTACGGGCATCTTCACAACACCATAACGATCACGGACATTTCAAATGCTGTAAAGTCAAGAATGTTAATTGCTTAGTACAGCGAAAAGAACGTTTTTAATTTTTCAAAAAATCTTACCTCCTGTTTTTGTAGACCTATAATTATGAATTTTTATTAAAAGACTGGCTGGTCCCGGCATGCGTCGCTATATTCCCACTCTGTCACCTACACCTTCCCTCTCCCCACTCCACTCCCCCCCCCCCTTCCCCGTCCCGCGAACCACCCTCCCGAGTTCCCCTCCCCCCTCCAAGGTCCCCCTCCCCCTTCCCTCTTCCCTTTCCCGCTCACTTGTCCCGCCAACCCTCCTCCCGCGTTCCATATATTCAATCCCAGTACATTCAGTATTTAAACAGCCCGCGTGCCACCTTTTACAATTTTTATTTTTTCATGTATATTAAATTTGGTACCTAACATAGGTACCTATTTAAAATATCTAAAATTCTTGATTCGATTCAAACTATTAGGGGAGTACCTACTTTAAATAAATTTTTCAACTTTTCAAAAATAGAATCCTGATTGAACAATCATTCATTGTTTTGCAAAATGTCATTCTCTAAAGCAGGGTACTCACCTAACCGTGTAACCTGTAGCGTATCTGATACTGTATCAAGTGAGTACGTAGGCACGAGTCTACTGCGAGCCGCTCGCGCGTGGAGCGCAGTGTGCTCGCAGTGACCCGCCGACGGCGGTTTCACTGCGAGCACGAAGGCGGATACGCGGTTACCGTGGACGAGCCGTACCCACTTGCAGATTGATACAGTATCAGATACGTTACATGCTACTAAGGGTCGACCGAGATCTCGGTCTCGGTCTCGGTCTCGGCATTCTCGGCTACAAATTCTACCGAGAACTCTGTCTCGGTTCTCGGCGAAAAATCGCCGAGATTCTCGGCCATAACCGAGACCGTTGTAAGTAGGTACGGTATAGGATAATGGGATTCAAATCTACCGCATGCGTTCACATTTGTCACTTGGTGTCAGTGCGTAAGAGAGCTGTCGATTGTGATTGGTCGGCTGGCAGCGAGGCGGGTTTTACTTATAACCATAATGATAATATCTAGACGCCTTCCACGCCGAAACGCAAATTATTTGCAATTCCCTCGATAGAAAAAAAATCGCAAAGTATGCTCCAAAAATTATTTTAAAAACGTTTGCTTCAGTTATTTTACAAGTTATAATTGTGAAAAAAAATTCACAATGTTTCTTTAAATGATGTCGTGTTTTATTAAATGTTTTCGATTTTATCGCTTTAAATATTAGCGCGCTCCTCTAACATTCCTAATTACATATTTCTCCATCTTCTTCTTTTTGAGCGCGGATGCGGCGCCTTAAAACAAATTATTATTACATTCTTAAATATACTATATTATGCCAAAATAGCGCATTTTCATTTTTTTTCTCAATTTATCTATTCTCGGTCTCGGCTCTCGGTCTCGGCCGAAATTTTAATTTATTCTCGGTCTCGGTCTCGGTCTCGGCCGAGAACGAAAAACATATCTCGGTCGACCCTTACATGCTACACTCTAGGTGAGTACCCTGCTTATCACGCGAACTGTCAAACGTTCGATGTTTTCTGTTATTATCTAATATTCTGCGCAATTTTCTTAATTTTTCTCTCCGTAAGAACAATCCTCGAACTTCAAGGAATATTCTAAAAAAAGAATTAGCGAAATCGGTTCAGCCGCTCTCGAGATTTGCGCTTACCAACAAATTTAGTGATTCAATTTTATATTATAGAAGATAGAAGATAACATTGAATAGATCTTTCAGAATACCTTTTTTGTAAATTTCGTTAAGACCCGGTAGTAAGCGCTTAAAAAAAAGAAGAAGGGTAGATATGGAAGTACGGTTGTTGGAGAGAGCGCGCTACTATTAAAAACGATAATATTTAAGCGAAAACTGTGAAAACGTTTAATAAAACACGACTCGTTTAAAATCGAGCAAAAATCTCGTAGGAAATATAGTATTTAAAGAAACACTGTGAATTTATTAATACATATAACTTATAAAATAACAGAAAAAAATGTGCTTAATAATTTTCGGAGCACACTTTGCAATTTTTTTATATGGATGGAATTTCATATAATTGCTGTTTCGGCGTGGCAAACGCATAGATATTATCTTAAAAAACAACACACATTTTTTTAGAAACTTGAAAACTGAGTGTTCTAGAGAAATATTCTCTTAAAATGCATGTCGTAAAAGATACACTCATTTTCCTAGAAATATTTCGACGACGCAGATCGAAAGAGAAAAAAACGCAGGAAAAATGACATGTAGTGTTCAATTTTTTGCTGGCATCTAAGGCTAACTAGATTACCTTAACGCGATAGAAAAACGAAAGCTTAACAATTACGGGATGGAAAAAAAACGTTTAGAGCTACGTGATTGCCAGCACGAAACCGAATAACGAAACGGCATTCACGGATTATTGCAAAAAGTGGACATATCTTTTGCTGTCGGAACTGTGTCGAACAAAGGCTGTATTGAAGTAAGGCTGTATCGAGAATGGACGCCAGGTGCCGAGATTAGTATATACTATTATTGATGTTGTGATCTGTCGGAAAACTAAGGCAAGGTCATATTACATAAATTCCAGAAGACAGAGGCGGTGCGTGGAGAACGTGTTTTCTGTGCTGATATTATTATTTTCGTTGCTAAAATACTTGAAATTTTTTAGATACATTGTTGACTGAGCGTAGCGAAATCCTGTTTTAAATCGACGTTAGGCATTTTATCTGTCTGTAAATTTGTTTGTACACCTCATTATTGCAGCAAGCTAAATTTGACTAGGTTATTTACATAAAATATTAGCTCCACACGGGAGGTCTTGAGGAAAAAAATACTTCAGGACTTATGCCATCTTTGGGGATGCTGTGTGGAGGGTCTTTTTAGGGGAAGGAAGGAGAGCAAGTTGTGGGAAGGAAAAATGTATGAGGGATGGTTAGGAATCTGGGTGAATCAGTGTGCAAGGCGGTGGGTCGAGTGGTCTAGGTTAGATCTCCCTCAACCAATCTCTCCCGATCCAGCCCACCACGCAGTAGGAGGGAAAACGTGTTGGCCGCCAGGACCTAGACAAACCTCACCCCATGAACATTGGCACTCCTGCTAAGTCACCAACCACTTGGTTTTTTGCTTACATTATGAAAAATGATTAATAATTACGAGCGTTCAAAACCAAAAACTATCCGAAATCCGTAATTAAAAAGATTATTATTATTTTTTATCAAAAATACGCTGTGAAAACGAACAGTTAAAAAAATCATGAAGATAGGTTAAATTTTTGATTTTTTATCGCGAAAAAGCAGGTGACCGTGAAAGCGTACAAAAACCAGTTTTTTTTTAAATCGAGTGTCATTTTTATTGCTTAAAATATTGTAACAGATATTATCATTCCACGCCACTGCTTCCAGAGCGCACATTTCACGAATGCTATTATTTATTATCAATAAATAAATTAACAACATTACATAAACTACATAGTTGCTGCGAACAGCACAAACCAAGAACCTAGTACCGACATAAATACCTATATCCGAGTAAAAGTTAGTTTTTGCTCGAATGACCTTTATCAAGGTACCGGAGACCAATAAAGGTGAACGGCGGCGTGTCTTGTGCCTACCAATCTAGGGTCAACCGCATTACTTCATGGAAACTGACTCTCAGTATTGCCCTGGTGACAGTCCAATTGAAAAAATAAAACATTACTTCAGAACAAACTTTGAACGAAAAAAAAAATTAAATAAATCACTTGTTTTTAAGGGTTCCATGACAACTCGGAATTAATTAAACTCAACACCTCTTTTAAAAGTGATTAATTTGATGATAAAATGAAAAATACCCTTGACTCCGTGCAGAAACGGGCGGTCCGTTTAATAGATTCTCCCATATTAACAGACGGATTGCAATCTTTAGAGCAAGTATCTGCGGGCCCTGTACAGTACGCCCAGTTTTTGGGAGGCTAACTTTAGGTACTCTGGCTTCGATGGAGCCCCCATACCTGAGCTGGTCACTTAGGGTTACACCAAGCATATCAATGGAGGGCCTGTTCAGTTAAAAGTGCACAACTGCTAACCCTGTACAAATCGCAAGTGCGCCCCGCGGTTGAATTTGGCAGCCACCTCTGGTCTGGAGCGCCAAAATACCTGAAAAATACCCTCGACTCTGTGCAGAAACGGGCGGTCCGTTTGATAGATTCTCCCATCTTTACAGACGGATTGCAATCTTTAGAGCACAGGCGTCGGGTGGGAATGATATCCTTGTTCTACCGGTATTACAATGGAAGATGCTCCGAGGAACTAGCATCATTGATCCCTTCGGCACCGGTGCAGTCGGGAATCACGCCAAACGCGTGCCCAACATTTGTACACGGTTGACATTTGTCACATGAGAACGGGTCGCTTCTTCGACTCGTTCTTGTGTTCAACAGCTCGGCTGTGGAATGATTTGCCGGCCGGTGTTTCCTCCTTCCTACAACATGGGTCTCTTCAAGACCAATGTTCATTCCTTCTTCTCCTCAAAAAGACCCTCCACACAGCATCCCAGATGACATAGACAATAGGGAAATTATTTTCCTCAGGGCCTCCTGTGTGGAGTCAATGTAAAAAAAAGCTATCAGAATGTGCAATTCACACGCGGTAGAAGTGAAATCTCAGAAAACTAAAGTAGACATGAGTGGAGAGTCTACGAAACACTTTTTTTATCAAAGTGAAGGATGATTTTTTCCATATTTTTGACGTCGAATTCCAGTGCTCCTTTTCTTATATATTTGGTCATCTTATTAGTATTTGTGTTTTCTTAATCGGAGTCGCTAGATGTCGCTTTCTTTCGTGTTTTCTTTGCCTGTTCATTTTGGAGGATTTCTTAGGATTCGTTCCCTCGTCCGCTGAATGTCTGGCCGCCAAGGTTCGCCATTCGCTTTATACCACTAGACTTGCGTGGGGTCGTGGACTTATCGTATTATATTGGAACCAAATACCCGTAAAATAATTAAATGTTTTATTGGTACACGCTTTAGAAGTGAAACCTCCGGAAAACTAAAGTAGACAAGAGTGGGGAGGTTACGAAGCACTGCACAAATAGGAGACCGATAGACTACGAAGCACCGCACCAAGAGGAGACCGATTATTCTGTCTCATTCTCCCGCAGGCTAAATCCTATAGATGTATGTTTTGTCTCTTTTTAGTGTCGCCCGTTTCTATTTCATCGAGTTTCAAATCACAACGGTGCTAAAGAAGTTTTCACTTCCAAAATACGATTGTGCAGTTCGCACGCGGTAGAAGTGAAACCTTCAGAAAACTAAAGTAAACAAGAGTGGGGAGGATACGAAGCACAAAGAGGAGACCGATTATACTATCTCATTCTCTTGCAGGTTAAATCCTATAGATACAAGTGTTTGCCTCTTTTAGTGTCGCTATTTTTCGTTTCATCGAGTTTCAAATCACAACCGTGTTAAAGAAGTTTTCACATTAATAATTGAAAAATAGCCCATAACCTAACATAACGTAACCTATTTTCATCAATTTTAACGACTTTTCAAGGGAGAAGTTTAGTTAAATTCATTCGGAGTTGTCCGGTCATCGTTTTTGGGAAGGATTAATTTTTTTTATTTATTTTATTTTTTTAAACTTTAAATCTCAAATTATAATATTTAATTAAATGAAGACAATATTAGCGAAACTCAATCGAAAATCTGAGACAGAAAAATCAGAATCTTGCAATCATATATAAAGATAGCAGCCAAATAATATGTGCGCTAAGAAAAATGAAGATAATGTTGGTAGTTCTTAGTCGAAGTATGACTATGCACCGGTGCCGGAGGGATCAATGATGCTAGTTCCTCGGAGCATCTTCCATTGTAATACCGGTAGAACAAGGATAGCATTCCCACCCGACGCCCGTGCTCTAAAGATTGCAATCCGTCTGTTAAGATGGGAGAATCTATCAAACGGACCGCCCGTTTCTGCACAGAGTCGAGGGTAGTTTTCAGGTATTTTGGAGCTCCAGACCCGAGGTGGCTGCCAGATTCAACCGTGGGGCGCACTTGCGATGTGTACAGGGTTAGCAGTTGTGCACTATTAAAGTATCTGCGGGCCCTGTACTGTACGCCCAGTTTCTGGGAGGCTAACTTTACTCTGGCTTCGATGGAGCCCCATACCTGAGCTGGTCACACCAAGGGTTACACCAAGCATATCAATGGAGGGCCTGTTCAGTTAAATGTTAAAAGTGACCGAATTTCATATGGGTTCCGTAGCTCAATCGGTAGAGCTCTTGCCATGTAAGCAAAGGGTCCTGGGTTCGTGTCCCAGCGGAGCCAATATCTTTTTCTGATTTTTCTGTCTCAGATTTTCGATTGACTTTCGCTAATATTGTCTTCATTTAATTCAAGATTAATTTTTTTAACAACTCCGCACAGGAGGCACTGAGGAAACCAATTTCATCTTTGGATGTGGAAGGTTTTTTTGGGAAAGGAAGGAGAGGAAGTTCTGGGAAGTAAAAATGTATGAGGGATGAGTAGGAATACAGGGGTCAGTATGTCTAGGAGCGACGGACGTATGAATTTATCCCTCCCACTGCGGTGTTACCCGATGTTCCAAGAGATTTCTGCTGAAAAGGTCAAAAGGCCTCCCTTACCCAGTCTCTCCCGACCCGGCTTACCACGCAGTAGGTGAGCAAACGCGTTTACTGTCAAGACCTGGACAAACCTCACAGAATCCGAGCATACCTGCTAAGTCACCAAACGTCGCGAACCACTTGGTGAGACTTGTGGCAGAGGTGTTGGTTATCCATTGAATGGTTCCCGGGGTGGCGGTACCCATACCCGCCTCCCAAATTGAATTTGTTTTTGAGGGTTCCATGCCAATTCAGAATCAACTCAACTTAAGGGCCTTCTACCCGAATTTCTGCCAATTTCTTAGTCATATCTCCCTTAAACATTTGAAGTTTATAAGCTCTTAAAAAAATATATGTTATTTTTGAAGATATTAATATCTAGACGCATTCCACGCCGAAACGAAAATTATTTAAAATTCCCTCGATAGAAAAAATCGCTAAGTACGCTCTGAAAATTATTTTAAACACGTTTGTTTCAGTTATTTTACAAATTATAGTTGTAAAAAAATTCACAATGTTTCTTTAAATGATACTTAAGATAAGTACGTTCCATGTGATTTTTTCTCTATTTTAAATGAGTCATGTTTTATAAAACATTTTCGCATCGATTTTATCGCTTTAAATATATTAGCGCGCTCCTCTAACATTCGTAATTACAGATCTCTCCATCTTCTTCTTTTTGAGCGCGGATGCAGCACCTCAACCCAAAGTTTCCGATCGCAAATTGAAAAACAATTTTTAAATTTTGTGCATTTAAAAAAATATTTTTTTTACAATATATGACGTTATGATAACGTTTGTAAATACATTTGTCTAATAAAACATGCGTGTGTTTTTATTTTTTTCCCTACCAGTATCTTAAGTTTGAAAAAACGTATGGTGTACTAATTTTATAACTTTTTAAAGTTTGCATTAAAAATTTTTATATTTAAAAAATTACATGGTTATTTCATATAATACAATTTGAAAGCGTATTTTATCAACTTTCAAAACTAGTTTTTATTTTTCGGATACGGTCACAAATATTGCATTTATTTGGATTTTAATACAAAGCGGAAATATTCTAACCTGCTGACAGATTATGGCCGAGGTCTGTGGAGTTAAACAGCAGAAAATCATTAGAGATTGTACTGTGGTAGAAACTTCAGAACAATCTTGGTCTATTAAATAACATAAAGCAGGTTATGGCGTGGCAATTAAGAGTAAAACGCCACTGGAGGCTAAAGGCTAACATACAAGAGAAAGGCAAAGGAAAATGCCTCTTAAGTGACTCCTTGAAACATTTCCAAGAAAGAAATTCAGCATTTAGACCAATTGAAATGGGAACTTGATTTTAAATTATACCAGAAAAAGTGGGAAAAAATGGAGTGGCTTAAAGAAACCATGAAATGGCGTTGTAATCGTTTGTGTACCATATTGGATAACCAACACCACTGCCATAGGTCTGCCGAGTGATTCGCTACGTTTGTTGACTTAGCAGGGGAGCCCGGTTTCATGGGGTGAGGTTTGTCTAGAGTTTAGGTCTAGGCGGCGGACACAGTTTTCCAATCTATTGCGCGGCGGACCGGATAGGAAAATACTGTTTGAAGGAGACCAAAATTAGTCCCCTCCAGCCAGACTCCTTCCTTGCACCGCAGTGGGAGGGATGGATTCACACGTTTGACACTCTTGAACACATTGACCCCCAGATTCCTATCCAATCCTACTACCCTTTTCCTCCCCTTCATTTCCTATAAAGACCCTCCACACAGCATCTCCAAAAATGACATAGGCCATGAGGGGAATTATTTTCCTCAGGGCCTCCTGTGTGGAGCTAATGTAAAAATTGATTTGCTACATTTGGTGATTTAGCAGAGGTGTCTGGATTCATGGGGTGAGGTTTGTCTGGAGTTTAGGTCTTGGCTGCGGATACCGTTTGCCCATCTATTGCGTGGCGGGCCGGATCGGGAAATATTGTTTGAAGGAGACCTAACTTAGACCTCTCCATCCAGACTCCTTCCTTGCACCGCGGTGGAAGGGATGGATTCATACGTTCGACATATTGACCCCTAGATTCCAATCCACCCTTCATATGTTTTTTTTTACTTCCCAGAACTTCTCCTTCCTTTCCCTAAAAGACCCTCCATACAGCATCCCCAAAGATGACACATGACATTAGGGTTTTTTTACTGAAGACAATGTTTAAAAAAAGGTTTTCTCATAAAAAAGTAAAATTCTGTTTTTCTCTTATTTAATAAACTAATCAAAACTAAAATTTCCTAGTAATCATCAGAATTTGGTGCTATATCTACACAGGTAGGTACTTAATTATAAATCATCCTATTTTTATTAATTTTTTTTTAAATCTCAAAAAATGAATGATACAATTTGTCCAAAAAAACATCACTACAATTTCGACAGATCAGCGGCCGAGTTGGCGTCGCGGTTTGGGTCCCAGCCAGGCGTCCCGTGTTCGATTCCTCGGCTGGCTAAGTCTTCCATCACGATTCAAGCAATATTTTCGTCTTACTGTGGTGGTAGTAGGAGATTTTCAAATATTGTCGGGTTATTCGTAAACCGGGAATGTTTGTCTTTCTTTAAAAAAAAACTTTCTCAGGCAGATGGGTAGGTACCATAATATAGAAAACCAAATAATAAAATTCAAATAAACCCGACGATTTTATATTTGAAAAAATAATCTTTACTAAACCATTAAAACGGACACCATCTTGAAAAGGAAACGGAACGTACAATACCTACAGACGTGAAAGGCAAAACGGTCAAGTTAAAACAGGACTTCGCTACGCTCAGTTAATAAACAAATTGCTAAAAAGAAGCGAAGCTAGCAGTCTACAGTTGAGTCCTGAAACCAACCCTGATGTATGGCAGTACGGCAAGCAATTTGCAAAGGAAGGACTGAATGCTGTATGTGTATCTTTACTTAGTTATAAAGCAAAGTCGCTCCCGCTGTCTGTGTGCTTGGATCTTTTAAACTACGCAACGGATTTTCATGCGGTTTTCACCAATAAATAGAGTGATTCTTGAGGAAGCTTTTTAGGTATATAATTTGTCAAGGTTTTGTGTAAATTGGTTAAAATATATAATATATCTGGCCAAGCGGTAGCGGGCAGCGGACTGGCAAACTGGGCAGTGGATTTGATTTAACAGATGGCGTTGGTTATAAAGGTTGGATAATGGCGTGGTGTTGTTTCGTTAGCCACATCAACGTGTAGCCGGGTCTGCTAGTATTGTATAAATGATATCCCTGAGGCGTATATGGTTTTGTGTTAAAACCATGTTTGATCGTGTGAGAATTGTGGAGATTCGCAAAGATATCAAGGCTGATGAAAGTGTAATGAGTAAAATTAAGAAAGGGACGCTTAGATGCTTTGAGCATGTAGAGATTCATTCATAATAATATCTGGTTTTGCCAGAAATCCCAATCAAAATTGCCAATTTTAAACAATTTTCCTGGTTCAATCAAAATTCCGAATTAAATCGAATTCCCATCAATCGAAGTATACGAACAAATTTCCTGATTCAACGAATTTCTGTGATTTAATCAGAATTTCCTGGTTCAATCAAATTCTCCGATTCCATGAATTGAGTTGAAATTAAATTTCCTGATTCAACGAATTTCTGTGATTTAATCAGAATTTCCTGGTTCAATCAAATTCACCGATTCCATGAATTGAATTGAAATTTCCTGGTTAAGGGTCGTCCATTAATCACGTGATGTTTTTTAGCAACTTTTTAACCCCCCCCCCCCCGTGGTGATATGTGGTGAGGTTTTAGACTAACCCCCCCCCCCTCCCCAAAATCACGTGTATTTTTTTTCACGAAATTTTCAGAATATTATCACGAAAAATAAATACACGTGATATCTCATTATAACCCCCCCCCCCCTGGTGATATTTCGTGATTTTTTCCGAACCCCCCGCCCCCCCCGCCTTTCGAGCCTCACGTGATTAATGGACGACGCCTTAAACAAAAATTTCCGGTTCAATCAAATATTCAGATTCAATAACCACATTCGAATGAATTTACCGGTGTGTACCTACTCGTAACTTGCAATACTTAAGGCTCTGCAACCGGGTCCGAAAAGAAGAAGATGGAGAGATACGAAATTACATGTAGAGTATGTTAGAGGAGAGCGCTAACATTTACAGCGACAAAATCGATGCGAAAATTGCGAAAATGTTTAATAAAACACGACTCGTTTAAAATAGAGCAAAAATCTCGCCGGCATTATCTTAAACAGCATTTAAAGAAACACTGTGAATTTTTTCATACATCTCTCTCTCTCTGGTTTCAATCCTGGGATTGGTTTGCAGCAATTTTCTTTAGTTTCCTCTTCCATTCTTCCCTGTCTTGTGCGGCTCTTTTGAGGTCTGCATATGATAAGCAGCGCACGTCCACCAGCAGGTCCTCCAGGTACTCTCGGCGTGGGCGTCCCCTAGAGTTTGTCCCCTCGGTCATACCCTCCATTATGGAATGCAAGAGGCCTTCTTGTCGTATTACATGGCCGATCCATCTTGCACGCCTTTCGGACAAGGTCCTGAGCAGGTGCCTTCCTCCTTCGATTCTTTGGAGAACCTCCTCATTTGTAATGTGGTCTCTCCAGGAAATTCCTAATAGTTTTCTATAGGACCACATCTCAAAAGCCTCTAGTCTCCGTTTATCTCTTTTGGATAGGCACCATGTTTCGCAGCCGTACATCAAGATACTCCATACATAGGTCTTGATGAGGAGTATTCTCAGCTTTAGGTCTATATTATTTGATTCAATTATTTTCGACCTTTTATTGAAAGCAAGCCTAGCCTGGTGTATACGGCTGTCGACATCGCTCTTAGACCGACCGTCCCATGTTATTTTGCTCCCGAGATAGACAAACTCCTTGGCGTTCTTTAGTGGAACTCCTGACATCTCTATTCGCATCTGATGTTGCGTTCGGCCTACAGTCAGCAGCTTTGTTTTGTCTTTATTTATCTTCATGTTATAGTTATTTTGGAGAATGCTTTGCATGGCTGTTAAGGCCTCGTGCAGTTCATACATATAAGTTGTAAAATAACTGAAACAAACGTGTTAATAATAATTTTTGGAGCATACTTTGCGATTTTTTTTTATCGGGGGAATTTTATATAGGTAATTTGCGTTTCGGCGCGGGCAAAGTCTAGATATTATCTTCAAGAATAACATATATTTTTTTAAGAGCTTCAAAACTTACCGTGTTGAAGGTAAATATGTAATAAATCGGTACAAATCCGGGTTGCGGGATTACGGGCCCTTAAGGTCCGGTAGTAAGTGTTTAAAAAGAAGAAGAAGGGGAGATATGTAAATATGAATGTTAGAAGAAACGCGCTAATATTAAAAACGATAATAATTTAAGTGAAAATTGTGAAAATGTTTAATAAAACACGACTCGTTTAAAATAGAGCAAAAATCTCGTGGTGAATGTCTTCAATAGCATTTAAAAAAACATTGTGATTTTTTTCATACATACCTATAAATTGTAAAATAACTGAAACAGCCGTTCTTGAGTTATATATTATTATGGTGTAACTAACCCGACTTTGTTTTATATGTAAGGATATTCATTAATTAATCGGATAGTAGCTACGTAGACAAATGCGTGGAGTTTCCACTCAGGAGTCGTGGATTCAATTCCTCTAGAATATATTCCCGCTATAAAATGAAAGCAGAAGAAATTCAAATACCGAATGTAACCCAAATTTAAATATCGAAAATTTTCCCTCCGATTTCTCATTGGCACATGCAACTAGTTGCATATCGAACAATAATAATAAAAGATGTCAGATTGAACACAACACCACTTATTTACATTAAAGTATCTCACCAACGCGTAAATTAACAATCAATTCATTTAAAATCCACCCACCATTATCAATTTTGCAAATAAAAACAAATAATTACGTGAAATTTTATAATAATTCAGGCATATTTATTTCGAATACCGATCCAGTCCGATACATATTTTTAAGAGTTTGCTGTGTAGTTACTTCTAATATTCTATTAAATGAATCAAAACAACTCAAAAACAATCCAAATACAAAATTATCATGTGTTAACAATCACATTCGAGACGTTTCTACGACAAAAATACAACATTTTTACGATCTCCGTGTAATAAAACGTTAAAAATCATCAATTTTATCTACCTTTTTGTGGTAAAACTTAATAAAAATCACTTGGCACATGCAATCACTGTTTGTTTATTCTTGAAACGGTTGTAAAAACTGTAGATTTGTTGAAATAATCAGAATTTTATCACACTTGGCGCGTAAATAAGATGTTTGAGTAAAATTAAAGAAACCGACGTTATATCCCACCGGAAAACAAAACCGTACTGACTTGAAGTTAGACGCGCTACTATCGAATGAACGGATTGGCGCGCGCAGCGTTTTATATATTGCGGTAGGTACTGACCTGGGAAATATTTTATTTATTATTATTTACCATAGACAAGTACTTAAGGCGCCGCTACCCGAATTTCTACCGATTTCTTACAAATCTCCCTTTTAAACATTTGAAGTTTTTAAGCTCTTGAAAAAAAAAAAATATTTAGATAATATCTAGACGCGTTCCACGCTGAAAGGTAAATTATATAAAATTATAAAAAAAAGAGGAAAAAATTACAAAGTATGCTCCGAAAATTATTATAAACACGTTTGTTTCAATTTTTAGAAATTTTATTAAAATTAAATTTGATAATGTTATTATCGAGTTTTGCAAGTTTTTTGGTTAGTGTTTTAGTTACAGCTGTTTCGACTTGTAAGGTCATTTTCAAAATGACCTTACAAGTAAAGAAAGAAACTTACTTAAGAAACAGCTGTAACTAAAACACTAACCAAAAAACTTGCAGAACTCGATAATAACATTATCAAATTTAATTTTAATTAAATTTCTAAAAATTAAAATGGAGTTCTACGAATTAAACACAAAAACAATTAACGTTTGTTTCAGTTATTTTACAAGTTATAGTTGTGAAAAAATTCACAATGTTTCTTTAAATGATACTTACGATACCTTCCATTAAGATTTTTGGTCTATTTTAAACGATTTTTGTTTTATTAAACATTTTAGCAATTTTCGCATCGATTTTATCGCTTTAAATATTAGCGCGCTCCTCTAACATTCGTTATTACACATCTCTCCATCTTTTTCTTTTTGAGCTCGGTTGCGCCGCCTTAACCATTATAGTTATTTATTTTTGGGGAGTATGCCGTGTTGCGCTGCCTCCTTCGGTTACAGTGTCCGTCATCAGGGCAGATGTGTTTTTTTTTAATATTTTCGTTTAGATTTATTATCGTCTTCTTCAATTAGAATTATTTCAGTTTCTGTAAATAGAAAATGAATAATAATTCAAAATTAATGGAATACTCAGTTTTTACCACGTTTATTGTTTATAAAAAAACCGACATTTATTTATTTGTTTTTATTTGTAAGAAACAAACAGCTTTTACATAACATACTATTGCAGTAATAAATATCCAAGTGAACTGAAGTCGAGCCACAGAAAGTTTCTTATGCTAAAGTACATCGGAAATGAAGTTTTAATATCTTTAAATTAATTTAGGGTTATTGGAAGGGGATAGGAAGAGGAATATAGGAAAAGGAAAGGAGATGCTCCCGATACATTCTATACTCTCATGTTATTAATCGGTTGTACGCGTTACTTCATATAGATATTTCTTCAGGTTATTACTAAAAATGTTAACGCTGTGAAATTTTGTAATATAAATTGTGTAAATATGCAGGCCCGGACTGGGACCATTTGGGGCCCTCCGCTAAAACCTGTAAAAGGGCCCCCTAACGTGGGGTGGGGGGCGGGGGGTTTCAGAAAACGGGGGGTCCGGGGGCCTCCCCCGGATAATTTCTGAAAATTAGGTGCTTGAAAACAATGAAAACGCGTTTCTACGCTATATTGGCACCTAAAAAGAAGAATAAATTCAGATTGCTTTTTATACGAATATTATGATTTTCGACTTTTGTTGACATTATTATTTATTGAAATAAGAAATTCACAGTATTTTTAGGATACCACAACACTACTAAACACATGCTGTAGAACTGCCAATAATTATAACGGAGTTCAAAATAAAGGTCAGGATTTTATTCACAACAAAGCATTAATGAATTATGTCAAAATTATTTGTGTAGTAAAAATAATGACAAACGGATTTTAAGGGATTAGAAAAATAATACTAACATTTAAAAAAAAATCCTGTGTGTTTAACAGTTTACAATGTTGTATACTAGAATAGAAGGGGCTTAAATTAACTGACATGATTCGACATTTTGCTTCCCTAGTCCTAAAGTAACAGTTTCTTTGTAAGCAACTCACTTGTTAAAGCTATGTACTTCATCTATTATTTTATTTTTGTCCAAATTATTAAATAAATCCCTCTCAACATTAATAAAAAGCAGACTGGACATAAGGTCTTGGCCTAAGGACGACCGAAGTCGATTTTTGACGATTTTAAGTTTAGAAAAAACTCGTTCACATGTGACTTGGGTACAAGGTATGGTAAAAACAAATGTATATACAGTATACAGGTTGGTAAACAGTCCAGATTGAGCAATGACGTTATATAAATAAATGTAACGTCATTGAGATTGAGTAAGTTCAAACAGAACAGAAAACATTGTGCCTATTTTCAGAGCAGTAAATTTTAATGTCAGCATTTGTTTCCGCTGTCGTTGGGTCCAAATCGTCTTCTTCGTCACTGCATCTGTCTCCGTAGTTCTCAGTGGACTCTGCCGCTATGAAGTTGCTGTATTGTTGTGCAAACCGTCGCAGCTCTATCAACAGCCGACTTCTTTCAATTTTACACAGTTTAGAAACACTGTGCACAGCTTCTGTGGGAAATGTTTGGATTTTCAAGATAAAGTCAAACTTTTTGGGGTCCAAGGTCCAACCAAGAGCAATCCTGTAAAAACGTCTTTGTTTGCGCAAAATCTTTCTTCAATACTCATCCTCGCACAGTCTAAAATATCAAAATATACAATTTTGTAATGTTGAACTTTTGAAATAGAGTCAGTTTCATCTTTTGATTTTTCACCGGGCATTATAACTACTAACAAGACAAAAGAAAATTTGTACGTTTTGTGGGGCCCCTTCGGGGCCCCCTTACGCTGGGGGCCCTCCGCGATCGCGGACCTGCGGACCCGGCCAGTCCGGGCCTGTAAATATGACACATTTTAAATAAACCCCGAAGGCGCCGCATCCCCGCTCAAAAAGGAGAAGTTGGAGTGGAATGATATTTTAAATGATAAAATTGAAGCGAATATTGTGAAAATGTTTAATAAAACAGACTCGTTTAAAATAGACCAAAAATCTCATGGAAGGTATCTTAAGTATCATTTAAAGGACACATTATGAATTTTTTCACAACTATAACTTGTAAAATAACTGAAACAAACGTGTTTATAATAATTTTCGGAGCATGCTTTGCGATTTTTTCCTATCGAGGGAATTTCATATAATTTGCGTTTCGGCGTGGAGCATAACTAGATATTATCTTCAAAAATAACATTTTTTTTAAGAGCTTAAAAACTTCAAATGTTTAAGGGAGATATGTTAGAAATCGGTACAAATCCGAATAGCGGCAGCTGAAGAAGTGCCGAAACATGTAACATAATCCACTCTTTGACAAATACAGAAAACCACAAATGTAATATATCATGTTCAAAAATAGAAAGCAAAATTGATATTAAGTACCTGGGCATAACAATAGACCAGCATTTAAAATGTTCTCCACACATAAATATTCTGAACAACAGAATAAGGAAACTAACATATATATTTAGATGTTTAAGAGATATTTTAAACGAAAAATTACTTAGAACCACATACTTCGCTTTCTGTCAATCAATTATACAATATGGCATTATAGGATGGGGCGGTACATATACAAATCAAACACAAACAATTTACATATCACAAAAACTAATAATAAAAACAATTTAAAAAAAACCCTACTCATATTCATCAGAACTTTTATTCAAACAATTTAAGGTCAGAAAATTAAGTGCATTATACTTTTATCATGCAACATTACAAATTTATAAAGATAATATTAAAAATCAAGTTGCACCATTTAAAAATAACAGAAGTCTTAGACAAACATCAATACTTCCCACTCCAAAATGTAAAAAAAAATTTGGACAATTGAGTCATAAATATCTCGGAGCAAAATTTTTTAATTCATTACCAGAAAAAATTAGAAACATGAATACCAATATAAAAAATTTTAAAACTCACCTTAAAAATTATACTGAAAACTTAAACTGAATGATATAAAAAAAGCAATACAATAACACCCCCCCATACACACAAGCCTTGCTTAATTATGGGGGTACATCAAATATATCTACTATGTAATTAATTACTGTATAAAATTTATTTGTAATTTATGTACCTTCTATTACTAATAAAATAAAATAAAAAAATAAAAAAAATAAAAAATATGTTTTTTACTAAGTACTTTATTAATTAATAATTAAAATGGTACAAAAAAAAGTTTACTGTTTTGAAGAAGAAATAATAATTAATTATGATTATTATTACGTTAAAATAAAAATCAATTGTTGAACTGGAGGTAATAAAGAACTTGAGTAAAATTTTATTTAAAAAAGTATTATCAGCCTGAGGTGCAGTGGTCCCTTTCGCCCAGTAAGGGACAGTGACAGCAACAGTTTGGTAAAACACAATTGTTCAAATTCTCATACAAAATTTCCCCATACAAAATGTAAGAGGAAAAGAATTTTCTGAAAAAAAAATTTTTTTTCGTGAATTTTTCCGATGTTATAGCTATTCTGCTATTTGGGACGAAGACAAATCCAACAAATCAAAGATCATAAATGGTGTAACTAACCCGAATTTGTTTAAAAATTACATTTAAAATAATAAGATTTAAAAATGAAAAAAATCTGGAATCTATAAATTAAAGTGTGATGATTGTGGATCCTTCTATATAGGTAAAATTTCAAGGAACTTTGAAATAAGGATAAAGGAACATGTGAGCCGTTTAAACAATAATAGTTTCTCGGAGTTTGCCAATCATTTATTGGAGATAATCAGACTTTAGACTTTTATTTTTTTATTTTTTATCTTTTTACATTAACTCCACACAGAAAATAATTTTCCTCAGGGCTTATATGTCATCTGAGATGCTGTGTGGAGGGTTTTTTTGAGGAGAGGAAGGAATGAACATTGGTCTTGAACAAAGATATTGGAATATAAGTAGATGTGCTATCTGCTGTTTTTACTATGTGGGTCTGCGCTTCCGGGTGTCGCCGATATTGTTTACCAATTAACAAATAAACTAAAAGAACAAATAATTAACGAATAAACCAAACGAACGTTAAACTAAATGAACGAATTTTTTCCTTATTCAAAATATATTGTTAACCAAAGATATTCAAATACTTGTTAACCAATATTAATGCACATTTTCAAAAAATCAACGAAATGAACAAATTCTTTTTGTATGAAAACTACGCTAATTAGCGCGTAGTCCGGCGACAGTTGCGCGGACATCATAGCATATCTCTTCTGTATTAGAATATCTTTGGTCTTGAAGATATCCATGTTGTAGGAAGGAGGAAACACAGAGGCCGGCAAATCGTTCCACAGCCGAGCTGTTCAACACAAGAACGAGTCGAAAAAAGTGACCCGTTCTTATGTGACAAATGTCAACCGGGGACATGTGTTGTGCACGCGTTTGGCGTGTTTCCCGACACGCACCGGTGTCGGTGCCGAAGGGATTAATGACGCTAGTTCCTCGGAGCATCTACCATTGAAATACCGGTAGCATTTCCACCAGACGCCTGTGCTCTAAAGATTGCAATCCGTTTGTTAATAAGTTAAGAGAATCTATAAAACGGACCGCCCGTTTCTGCACAGAGTCGAGGCTTTTTTCAGGTATTTTGGAGGTACATACCAGAGGTGGCTGCTAAATTTAAGAGTGGGGCGCACTTGTGATTTGTACAGGGTTAGCAGTTGTGTACTATTAAAGTATCTGCGGGCCTTGTACAGTACGTCTAGTTTTTGAGAGGCTAACTTAACTCTGGCTTCGATGGATTTTGTGGAAATGAGTTACTACATTGTAATTTTAATGGTTGTCATTAAGACAAATTAATAATCTTAGAAATTAGAAATAACGTAAAAATAAATTTAAATTTTATAAATAATCGTATAATATTTTTAAACGACCCATTATTAAACTTGTTCCCTTTATAAATTATGCCCTATTAACCCCCCCCCCCCCCCTTCCCACTCCCATCTTTCCATTAACACCTTTAAGATGAAGCCATACTAAATAATGCAAAATCATATGTTTTTGTTTTGAAAATTTGATCGCTTAGAAACTCGTACTTTAATTAAATACTGCGTGTAGATCATTTCTTCACAAAATAAAATAAAATTTTCGCGTTGTTATTTTTGACATCACGGCGACAATACGGCAGTCGACGAATTTGGATTTTTAAAGTGAACTCTATACCGTCCACCGAAGAACTACTGATTTACCACACCCATTTTCCGTCAGTCCTCCCCCGGCCGGAGCGGGAAACAGACGTTAGGCTCCGCGTCGCTTGCTTTCGTGAAATTAATTTTAAATTTCCGTTTTATTACAATAAACAATGTGTAAAAAAGGAGTTAATGTTTTTTACAGGTCTTTACGAAATTAACCTGTAAAAAAAATTCTCAAATTCCTTTCCAAAAACTTTTTCTCAAGTATTTTTAAACTCCTCCCATAAAGGGGCGTGAATTCCGATTTCTGTTTTTTCCTGTACTATTGGATCGCCTTAAGTCCATGTCTATTGTTGTAATTATGTAGTTTTAAAATAACCTTGATGAAGTAAGAATTGCTTACGGAACATGTCGGTTTTTTTAACAATTAACGTGGATAAAACTAAGCAATCTATTGATATTGAAATGCTTCCAGCTTCACAAATCCTACAATATGATATCCCGTGATTTATCAAGGGTTTGCTCCAATATATTATGTAATTAGATTTGATGTAGATAGTCTAGTTCTATATAATTGTAACTCGATATTACGGTCTAATCCAGTCCTGGATTTGTCAATAGGCCTTGTAGGCCGCGGCCTAGGGGCGGCAGAGTTCAGGGGGCGGCGCTCGCTCGCTTTGGTAAGCCGTTAAGTTTGTGTACGATTATAAACTAAAAAGTCACTGTGGATAGATAGAGTTTTCTGACTGTAAACATTTAGAGGCCCAATAGTCCCGTATGGGACCGCGGATTTGTAACGTTCAATGCCCAACCGTCCAATACGGGATGCGTGATTTTAGTGCGAATATTTCACAAAAATCTTAGGCAGTTGTCTATCTTTATTGCACGCGGCGAACGAGCGTTTAACGGGGGAAATAGGTGTAGGACGGCGTATTTTTAGTGATTTTCATGAAATTTTTTAAGACAGAAGGAATGTATATATATTTTATTTATACTTTGGGGTCATTTTACATATACATTTAACAGTATATTCTAAAATTTTCCTCAAAAAAAAATAACGGAGATATCAGCTGCCGCGCATTGTGAGTCGCCATCCGGCTGGACAATTTGTGTAACTCCTGGAGGTCACAATTTTCATCCGAACTAAATTTTTCAAAAGAATTCCCCTTTTTTATAAGTGTTTCTTCTATTTGAACCTCCTCCTTACAAAAAAATCGAAAATAATGTTTTTTGAGAAATGTAAAAATTAAGTATGATTTTTTACCATTCTTTTGTACGTTTTATGTGCCAGAAGAAAATAGTAAAAATAAAGATATTGATATAACTATGAATCTATTATAGATGATTTAGTCAAATAAAAAATCCCGTAAAAAATTGTAATTCTTGTTTCATGTTACTTTTACTTTGTGAATAATTCATTGGTTTATTTTTACCTACTTAACCTATTTTTGAATATTTAATTTTAAAATTGTGTGTCACCAGCTGCAGGCAGCCTATATACACTGAATGATTGTGATAGGTGGCAACTTCTAAGAAGGAGGAGGGGGGCGGCGCAAATGAAGTGGCCTATACTAATGAAAAGTGTAAATACGGCCCTGGTCTAATCCACTCTACGATGTACGTGACTTTTAGTGGGAAAGGTTCTTACCATAAATTGTGGATCGAATTACTTTACGTTAAGATCTTTCTTACATTAAAAGCAAATTAAATATTTTTTATGTCTAGGAACGGTTGCGTAGCCTTTTTCATAAAATACTTAATCTTGGATTAATGGTCAAAACACCCAAACTAACTAAAAAAATCGAATGTATAACAAACCACTATTTATTTATTTGCGTTTAACATTATAAAATATAGGCCCACTTTGGAGGAAACTTTGGCACGACCCCCATTCCAAATTTATCATATGTATATTTCCTTTGAACTAAAGGTATTGAATTAGCACTACAGCTAGGGATGCAAAGATATATCGGAAAACCGATAAATATCGATATATCGACCCTTAAAAATATCGATATTTATCGATATCGACGATACACCGGTATCGATATATCAATATCGAAAAACTCAATATATCGTATCGAAAAACCCGCCCAAATTAAAATGACCACAAAATCGGGTAAAATGCTATTACTGGCAACACTGACTTTCTAAAAAAATTGATTCTGTTCTCTATTCTACTCTGTGGTAGGTGAGAGCACCATAAATCTTTGGCTCACACGCAAATAAAAAAAAATCTGACGGTGACGCGAGCTTACGTTAGATCTTTCTGCTCCTGTAAATACTCTAAAAGTAAACATTCTTGAAACATGGCAAGATATGCAAGGTGTATATCCCATTCTTTTTAAAGTGGCAATGAGTCATCTAGCAATTTGGGCAACAAGTTTTTCTTCTGAACGTCTTTTTTCAAAGGCAGGGGCCACTATAACTCAAAGCAAAACCGGCTACAAGAAAGCGGTCTGTCAAAGCTACTATTTTTAAGTTCGATAGCTGGTACAAAACTCTGGAATAATTTTTTTTAAGGTAAATTTATGAAAAAAAACAAATTTTACATACTTATCCAAATTTTGTGATTATTCACATAGGTAAGTAAAAAAAATATATACGTACATAATCGATAAACGTTTGATATAACTAAAACTACATTGGATTTCCATAAATTTTCTATAAAAAAAGAAATATCGATATTGACTTAATTCGATATATATATCGATATTTTTAAAAACCTTGCATCCCTAACTACAGCCTGTTGAACACTACAGCCTAACTTATAAAAGCCAGTTGAACACTACAGCTTTACTTATAAAAGTCAGTTGAACACTACAGCCTTACTTATAAAAGTCAGTTGAACACTACAGTCTTACTTATAAAAGTCAGTTGAACACTACAGTCTTAGTTATAAAAGTCAGTTGAACACTACAGCCTTACTTATAAAAGCCAGTTGAACACTACAGCCTTATTTATAAAAGCCAGTGGAACAATACAGCCTTATTTATAAAAGCCAGTTGAACACTACAGCCTTACTTATAAAAGCCAGTTGAACACTACAGCCTTACTTATAAAAGCCAGTTGAACACTACAGTCTTACTTATAAAAAACACTTCAAAGCCACGGTTTTTGTTACACATTGAATTAAGACTGTACATTTTCTTTAACGAATTATTACTAATAAAAAATGTCATTATTTTGTTGGCAACATTGAACTTCTGTAGATAGGTGCATGCGCGAATGCGCCATGTTTTTTTTCACGCGTGGCATGATTAGAGTTTTTGACTTGCGATATGTCACGTTGTGAATTTAATTTTGTTAACAGAAAAGCTATATTATTTATAGACAAACCCATTATTTATAAACACGTGTGTACTTCCAGTCATCACCTATGGATGTGAAACTTGGGCACTCACCAAACGCCACAGAGAAAAGTTGGAACGCTGCCAGAGAGCCATGGAGAGAAGTTGGAGAGAAATAAGGAAACAGTACAGAGTGAGATTTAGCACAATAAGGGAGAAAACTAAAGTTGCCGATATAGTTTCCCGAATAGACCAACAAAAGTGGAGATGGACAGGACACATGATCCGCAATCCACTAGAGAAATGGTGCAAAAATGGAGATGGACAGGACACATGATCCGCAATCCACTAGAGAAATGGTGCAAAAATGGAGATGGACAGGACACATGATCCGCAATCCACTAGAGAAATGGTGCAAAAGTGGAGATGGACAGGACACATGATCCGCAATCCACTAGAGAAATGGTGCAAAAATGTCACTGACCGGCATCGCAGATATGGTAAGAGAAGTAGAGGACGTCAACACATAAGATGGGAAGGCGTTCTAAAACTCACGGCTGGACATCATTGGAGAAGAGTAGGGCGTGACAGGTCCGAATAGAAAACGTGAGGAGGCATATGCCAAGAGGCAAACTGAACTTCGGGATATATTATAACTAAAAGAACATGTCTAGTATATACCTAACAGAAGTCCAGAATAAAAAGGCATTATTATATTATTATCCGCTATGTAATTATTATTACACGTGACAGCTGTTTCACCTTTTTGTTTTTGTTTTTTGTGCATGTCGGCATAGATTACATTTCTAGGATTAATTATATAGTTATCTTCAGTGATAATTATTTATCGTGTCATAGACCTATATTAGCTGTGACTAGGCCGGATGTGGTGTGATTTTGTCCACTTTCTAAGGAAGAGAGAGAAACCCCGGCAATTCAATATGGTATCACAATCACACTAGGGAAATCTGCCACCGGATTCGCAAAAGTTCGAAGATATGGGGACATTCTGATTGGAATAGATCAACGCTTTTTTTATTATCTTTTACTGTAAATACCGCACAAGTCCCAGCTGTTCCCAACAGTCCAAAGCCAGTGAAAAGGAATATATGGGGCGTCCATTTTGACTCCTTGGCCTTAAACAGATCAATATAATCGATAATGAATAAATGGACAGAGAGTCCTTTTCGACTCCTTGGCCTCAAATATGTCAATATAATCGATAATGAACAAATAGAGTTTCCTTTTCGACTCCTTGGCCTTTAACAGGTCAATACAACCAATAACGAATACATAGAGCATCTCTTTCGACTCCTTTTTTATTTTTTTTTTTTTATTGTATATTTTATTTAGATATAAAATTTGACATCTTATATCTAATGTTATCTTTTCTATGACTACTACAATATTATTTACTACCTACTGACTAAAATTTGGACTTTACAACATTAAGACATAATCCACGAAAAACTGCAAGACTTTTAGCCTCCTTAACATTTAGAGGGAGTTCATTGAACATTTTAAAACCTTTATAATAAATATTATTTTGTGTTCCCGATAAATTTGTTTTCGGAAGCCTAAAATCGTTGCAGTTTCTCGTAGGATAACAATGAACTGTACTGTTGATTCTTACATTATTCAACATATAATCAGGTAACATTTTATTTTTTAACTTATAAATAAAAACTAGGGTATTGAAAACTAATCTTTGCCACACACTTAATATATTGAGTTGGCGTTGCATGGTTTTTATCCTTGTATATCTGCTACAGCACAATATAGATCTCAAGCCTCTGTTCTGAATTATTTCCATTCTTTTAATTTGTGTTTTATTGCTCAGAAAGATTACACTTGAGCAATAATTCAGATGGGATGCTACAGTTGTGTTATAGACCAATTTTCTAGTTTTAATGTCTAATTTTCCCTTTATCCTACTTAAGAAATTAATCTTTTTGGCAATTTTTTTAGTTAGCATTTCGAAGTTAGAGTTAAGTTTTAACTTATTATCGATAATGATTCCCAAATATTTAATTTCTTCTACCTCTTCAATATTTTGATTGTCTATATTTAGGGTGATAAGTTCATTTTGTTTTTTCCCTAATACCATGAATTTACTTTTATTTACATTTAATTTGAGTTTATTTATGCATAACCATTTAGATATTTCATGAAGTTCACTTTGTATTTTTGACAATGCATCTTCAATATTATTTGCTATGATATATAAAAGTGTGTCATCAGCAAACAGTTTGATGGAACAGTACTTTAGACACTTCACTATATCATTAATATATATAATAAAAAGTAGTGGTCCCAAGACCGATCCTTGAGGAACTCCAAGGTTAACTTTTTGCTCTTCAGAGATAGCATCTCCAAATTTGGTTCTTTGTTTTCTGTTTTTTAGGTAATCAGTAAACCACTGCAATTCTTTACCATGAATTCCCATGTCCTTCAATTTCATTATAAGTCTTTCTCTGTCTATCGTTTCGAAAGCACGTCTAAAGTCTAAGAATACTGCTATGATGATTTTCTTCTGATCCATACTTGTTTTCCATTCATTTATGACATAATTAATTGCTGTTTCACAGGAATATTTATTTCTAAATCCAGATTGTTGTTTTGCAAGAAAGTTATTTTTTTCAATAAAATTGTTTATCTGTTCTTTAACTATCGATTCTAGTAATTGTTCATATTTGGGTAATCCATTTATTGGTCTGAAGTCTTCGAAATTTTTAGCATTTATGATTTTGGGTACTGGTGTTATTATGGAAGTTTTCCATGACTGTGGAAAAATTCCCTCTAACAGAGATTCATTTATTAGTGCAACTAATCTGTCTCCTATAGCTGGCAGTGCATCTTTGATTATGCCTATCGTAATTCCATCCGTGGACGATTTTAGTTTCATTGCATTAAGAATTTTCATTAAATACTCCATGTTTATTTTATTAAACCTGAAAATATTATTATTCCCTCTTCTTTCCATTGATTGAGAAAATGTGTCTGTGACTAATGGAATGCTCTTATTTATGTTTTCGACACTGAGTATAAAATTTGTATTAAATTTTTGGGCTATTTTAGGTTTATCATCTTCAACTCCATCGGGGAACAGAACTTCCTTAGTGTCTCCCTTCTGTTTACCGCTTATAATTTCTTTGAGTGTAGTCCACATTTTCCTTGAATCACTTTGAGAGGTAATTATTTTTTGTCTAATATACGAATTTTTGGTTTGTTTTATTTCTGTGCTATACATGTTTCTAAGTTTCTTATAGGTTTCCCATCTTTCTTCCGTAAATTGCATTTTACAGGCTTTATAAGCTGTATCCCTTTGTTTTTGTAGAAGATGTAAAGATTTCGTATACCAATTATTTGTATCTTTTAATATAATATTAGTTATAGGCATTAGCTCGTTTACTACTGTTTTCAGATGTCCTACTAGTTCATCAGCTTTTTCCTCCAAATTTCCTTGGTTATCGCAAACCCACTTTTTGTTTTTTAATGCCGTACACAACTTATCCTTATCATATTTCTTTTTATTCCTATACGTTATCTTTCGTATTTCCTGTGGCTTCGGACTACTATATTTAATTTTTGTAACAATTGTTTCGTGATCAGATATTTTGAGTTCTTCTACAGCATTAACTTCCGCATAAAAGTCATTCGAAATTACTAAATCAATCATGGTTTTAGAGGTTTTTCCTATTCTTGTATAATTGTTGACAAGTTGCTTCCAGCCTAGGCAATTTATGATGCTTTGTAGTCTTGTGCTTTTTGCATTGGGTTTCATCATATCGATATTAAGATCTCCGCAGATTATTATTAAATCTCTTGTATTTATTTGTTTACGACACCATTCATCAAAAAAATCTAAGAATTTTGTATCATTTTGATTTGGGGAATGATAAATAGCTACGTAGGTTCCCCTCTTAAAATCCTTTTGAATTTCAATAGCAAGCATCCAGGTATTATTTTTATCTAGAACCATATTTGTTGTAACTTTGTAAGAGATATTATTTTGAATTAATATTATAACTCCCCCCGTATGCCTGCTAAATGAGTCGCATCTGATTGTCGAATAGCCCTGAAATGTTATTTCGTGTAGTTTGATTTCTTCGGTAACACAAGTTTCACTCATCATTACCATGTGCGGTTTGTATTCTCTTAGCATGTCTTCAACTTCTTCGATATGTGCTAGTAAACTAGAGATGTTTAAGGAGTATATTGTTATGAAGTTTCGGTTTAATCTAAAAAATTTACCATTCTGTTCTCCTGTTCAATTTTTCGACAGTATACTGGACAGTCTTTGCTCCATACAGGGTGATCAATTTTTAAATTTAATTTTAGTCTTTCATTTGCTTTTTTGCAATTGATGCAGGCATCGTATCCTTCATTACAGTTTTTAATATCATGGGATTTTGCACATCTTGGACATGATATCTCATTTTTACAATGTATCGCCTTGTGGTTAAACCCGTTACAGTTAAAACATCTCAAAATATTTACATTGTCATAAACACGGCATCTGTCCCATCCTAAATATATCTTTTCAGCCTTAATTATTCGTTGGTACGTGTTGCCGTCGACTTCCGCATATACTGTGTAATTTATCTGGTCTCTTTTATTTTTAAACTCTTTTATGTAAGTAACCTCAATATTTGAGCTTGTTTCGAAAATGTCTTCATTTTGTGATTTTATTTTTGTTTCAATTTCCTCCCTGTCTTGTTTCTGAGTTATTCCAACAATTTTGATACTTGGTTTCTTCGCTTTAATTTTTTTAATATCGTATTTGTCTCCTAATTTTCCCTTTACCTCTTCACACATCTTGTCTATATTCGATGCATTTTTACATTCAACAATTATTCCACCATCTTTTGTGTTTCTTACACCCGTCACACCGCAGTTTATGGGATCAATATTATTTTTTATTTCAGTTGTAGTTTTGACATTTTCTTGTTTATTTTTCGGTTTAATCATTACCATAGGCTCGTGTTTTTTAACTTTTTCAGCATAAGATTCATTTAAAGTTATTTTTTTAATATCATTTTTTAGGTCATCGTTTTTATTTTTTATATTTTCAGAGAGACATTTATTCTCAATAATTATTTTTTCGCATTTTGTATTGAGTTGGTCGTATTTTTTAGACAAAATTTCCATTTCTTTTAAGATTTTCAAATTTTTCTGTAATACTTCCTCTATTTTACCTTCATACATTTTAGACTGTTCGTCTACTTTATTTTCAAAGAAAGTTTTAATTATTTCAAATTCCTTTCTTAACATTGTTTTAATGTTGTCAGATAGGTTTTTTTCAGATGCCTCTTGCGTCATATTTGCCCTGGTGGCGCGCGTAGTGGTGGTATTCTGGTTGGT